>CANSNZ010000084.1:0-415000 GCA_947646795.1 Beta lomatogona | reverse complement strand
AACAGGAATATTAACAATAACAATAACAAGAACAATAACAATATAAATACTAATAGTAATAGTAGCAACAATGCTAATAATAACAATAACAATAACAAACATAACGTGGTATATATGTATTATGTTGTGACTATATATGATAAAGTATAAACAAACATTTCTATCAATATGTATGTTTAATCATTTTAGTATAAAATTGGTATCAAAATAATTGTAAAACGAACCTAATACTCTATTGATCATAAATTAGTATAATGACTCTTGATATGTTATATATAATACTATAACAAATGATCAACTCAATGAAGTTCATATATATAAGTTATATCGTTACACTATAAGTTCACTAAATAGATATTATAAACAAACAATTACATAATTGAGTGATATTTGCATACGTAACACTATAAGAATACTAGCTTAAGAAGTAAATCACTAAAGAGTTGTACAGCTTTCCTTAATAGGAGACATTGAATAACATGGTTTATTATAACATATAGGGAGGTTTGTTAAATTACTATATCTTTTTGCATTTTAACAAGATCTTAATCGATTAAATCTTATTGCTTGTTCACAAGATCTTGATATGAAGCATATTGCTAATTTGCTATACTATAGTTCACGTAAATGACTATAATCAAAACATTAATTGAGCAACTAATAGTTGTATAAGTAATTTTCCAAGAAGTTTAGTTTCATAAGTAATGACCTTAGAGCAATATAACTAGCATAACTATAAGTCTATAACCGATTAGTGCTTACGCTCTTTGTTATTCCCTAATCAATTCACCGACAAATGAGATAATTGACACGAGTAAATTTCGGTTAAACAAATAATATAAATTAGGGAAATTTTAATTATTACTTTAGATAATTATGATTATTATCTGAAAATGGGGTTATAGAGTATGAGATTTGGGGTTTAGTTGTTTTGAATAATAATTTGGTAGGATTCTTGGTTTTCTTAAGGCAAAATCCAAAACCATTTAATGGGCAAAATCTAAACCGTTAGATGATCATAATCAAGGGCACACAAGAAAACAATACAAAGCACACGGATCATAAATATTAACCGTTGGATACAAACCATAAAAGAAGTTGAACCGTTAGATCGTCTCCTAACCTATCACCTTCACCCTCATCTCTCTCCTCCAAACCCATATTTCCCGCCCAGCCTCCCTTCCTAGTTTCTACTTCTCTCAATGGACCACAACACAAGATCGGAAAAAAGACACCAAAGCAAGGGCAGCGATCGAGTTCAAGATGGCGCATCACCGGCAAAGGCGGAAGCACCGACGTCTAGCGGCAGCAACGGCAGAGCAGCAACAACGAACAAGAACAGGGGAGAGAGAAATACGGGGTTGGAGACTAAAGAACTGCGGCGGCTGAGCGACTGGTGGTCCAAGGAACCACCGCAGGTAAGGGGAATCTTCGTCATTGTCGTCATTCATCAATCTCTCCATTTTTCTTGAGGTGAGCTAATCTCTTAGCTCTCGTTAATTATGGAGAATTTACTTTGGTTTTGAGAATTTTGATTTTCTTTATTTTTTTTCTAATTTCCAGATCTAAAGAATTATGTAGAAGATTTGAGCTAGAAGTTGAAGAAACATCTTCCTTGCAAATTTTTAAGTGAAGAATGAAGACCGACTCGTTTCAAGCACTGAATTGTTTTTTTTTTTTGGCCAAAATTTCTGTAAATTACTTAATTGTAGATTTATTTCTTTAATTTTCTGGATGTAAAGTTAAACAATAAATTCGAATTTGCTGTAACTTTTACTTCATTATGCATATGCTTTAATGTGGAATTAGTCTATCTATTTTTGTAGCCGGTTCAATTGGGGTTTGTTCATCCTTGTAATACATCTAGAGACTAGATGGTGGAAGTTATAAAATATTCCTTCATCTCTTTCTTTGATTTAGTTTGTTTGTAAAGTTTCCAGCCTCAATCTTTCTGGTTTTTGCATTTTGTATTCCAAGTTTGATATCAGTGGTACCATTATTGAAAAAAATTGAAATTGTAATTCCCACTGCTCATCTATTCTTCATTTAGTTCATCCTATCCGGTTATTCACTTGTTTGGAATTTCTAATATTTGGACTTTTTAAACTTTAAATTTGAAAGAAACGCATAAAAAAATAAAGTGGTGAAACAGAAAAAAAAAAAATCAATGTTAACTGACCGTTCAAGCCGATACTTTAGAGAATTGTTAAAATACTACGTATATACATACATGTTGTGACTTTTAAGCTGTAGCCTATATGATATATACATCAATAGATGTCAAATCAAAACAAGAGAGTAATGTATACAAATAATTCAAAAATAAATGAAAATAAAAATATAAACAAGTACATGATATTCAAAGTTTAACCCTTAAATTAAATGTAATTAAATTTTTTATTGAATTAATTATTAAATGTAAGCAATTTTATAAATTAACATATTTAAATGATTTTGTAGATATAAAAAAATAATTGAATTTTAGTAATATCTGGTTGAGTACGGTCGGGTTCGGGTTTGAATGCGGTGCTGTCTGTCTGGTCGTCATAATATAATCTTGCCAGGGTCTTGGCCAGTCGGGGGACCGACCTCACGAGTCGAACCGGGGTTCAAGTCAGTCATAATCGAGGTTGACCCACCGCCGTGCCTGCGTTTCGACACCTCTAGTAATACCGGATTATATTGTACTATGGTATAAGTTTTGGATATTGCTTTTCCCTGAATTTTTCTTTTTTGTTTAAATTTTAACCATCCTGAATTTTCTCTCTTACACAGTTTCTCTTTCTACTACTTCTACACTTCTAATTAGTTCTACAATTTACTTTTGTTGGCGATGGAGCTTACACGTGATCATTTTGTTTGAATCTTAACCATCTTGAATATTCTCTCTTACACGGTTTCTCTTTCTACTACTTCTACAGTTCTATTTAGTTTTACGATTTACTTTTGTTGGATATGGAGCTTACCCGTGATTATTCGTCAAATAAATCTACTATGAGTGGAAGATTTCTATAATTTAATAATGTCAAGTTGTAGTTGCATCCTTCTACGAATGGCAGAGCTCAAGTTTTCTGGTAAAACATTGTGAAGTCAAATTAGTGAGGTACTTTTATGTACTTTTAGTCTTTTACGTATTGGGGTTAGTGTAATATTTTATCATTTTGAGTGAGGCAATATAGTAGTACGTTTGGTTTTGATAAAATTGTCATATTTACTATATGGCAGTGGCGTATCCAGGATTCCAACTCTATGGTTTCGGAGCCGGTAAAAAAAAAATACATCCATTCACTCAAAGTTCAATACATTAATTCAAATATCAAACTACAATAGCTAAATAGAATGTTAATTCATTACATTACATCAATAAAAAAATTACAAAAGCATCCTACGAGTTTTCATACTTTGGAAACATTTTAATACATCATCATCACTAACTTGAACAAAAAGATCCCTCTCAAGAAATGTGACTAAACTATCATTCAATAGTTGATCACCCATACTATTCCGCAACTTGTTCTTCACATAAGTCATCGAAGAGAAGACTCGTTCCACACTTGCCGTTGCCACCGGAAGAATTAATACTAGTTTTATGAGCAAGTAAACTAGTTTATAAGAATTATGCTTTTTTGTTTCAACAAGCATCATAGAAAGCTCATTAATATCCTTCACTCCTCCAAACCTTGCATCTTTCTTCATGTCATCATAAAAATATTCAAGTTCATGTCGAAGTGTTGTCATATCATTACATGGGAACTCTTTTGGATAAAACTCGGCAAGCCTAAGCAACTTTTGTGTATCAAATGCCTCAAATGAATTGATGGGATTCAAGCAAGACATACATATAAGCAACTCCATATTTTTCTCATCAAACCTATTGTTAAGCTCTTGAAGTTGCAAATCAATAACACTTAGAAACATTTCAACCCGAAAACGATGAAGATTTGGAACTTTAGCAAAGAAGCGTTTTGATCTTCCACGAGGAATGTACAAATCATTCATATCAACAACATCAATCTCATTTTTAGCACAAAAAGAAGTAACCATCTCCAAAAAATCTTTCCCATCCATGGTCTCTTAACTTTTGCAATCGATCCTTAGTTAAAGAGACAAATGACATGGCATTAACAATATCTTGGTCTCCTCTTTGCAATGCTTGACATAATTTTTCTGTTTGTCCAAATATTTCGACATCAAGTGTAACATGAAAACAAACTCAAATGACTCAAATGTTGACATAATAGCAATAGCTTTCACACGATCCTCTTTATTACCCTTACTTGTTCCAATCTTCACAAGAACCTTAATAATAGTGGAATACAATGAAGTGACATTGTTAATTGTTTTATAATGCGACCCCCATCGAGTATCACCAGGCCTACCCAAACCAATCTCTTGGTTTAATCCTTGTCCACTCTCAATTTCACCTAAATCTAATGCCTCTATAACTTCTTGAGCTTGTAACTCCCGAATCATCTCCCTTCTTTTGCAAGAAACTCCAATAACATTCAATAAAATTCCAAGTTGCTCAAAAAGCCAAATGCAATCATCATTATCTTTAGCAACCACAACAAGAGTCAATTGAAGTTGATGAGCAAAACAATGGACATAATAAGCGAAGGATTTTCATTCATGATCAAAGTTTTAAGACCGTTTATCTCACCCCCTCATATTACTAGCCCCGTCATAACCTTGACCACGAACTCCAGACAAACTCAATGAATGATCCATAAGTAAAGTTTCAATTGCATTTTTTAATGTCAAAGCCATAGTATCCTTAACATGCACAATTCCAAGAAATCTCTCACTTATTTTCCCTTTTTTGTTAACATAACGCAAGCAAAGGGCCATTTGTTCTTTTTGAGACACATCACTAGATTCATCGCCTAGTATTCCAAAATAATCACCCCCAATATCATCAATAAGAAGCCTAGTAGTTTCTTTTGCACAAGAGTTAATAAGGTCCTTTTGGATCATAGGAGAAGTCATGGTATTGTTCCCCGAGCATTACCTAAGACAACTTTGCTCACATCACTATTATTTTCAAGCAAACCATGTTAGAAGTGCAAGAAAGTTCCCTTTATTATTCGATACGTCACTTTCATCATGTCCACGACATGCTAACCCTTGACCCAAAAGAAACCTTAGACATTTCAATGAATATGTCAAGCGAGATTTATAAAGGATCTTAGCTTCGCAAAGATAAGAGCTAAATGACTCAATCACGCAGACGACTTTGGCTTAATGAAAAAATCAAATTTTTCTCTAGCTTTGTTATGAGAACTCTTTAGATCACCAACATGCATTTCAAATCTTTCAGTTTTGTTCCAACCTCTAAAGCCTCCATTAACAAAGCAATCATGTGTCCCCAAAGACTTGATTTTGTCTTTGAACAAATAGCACACAAAGCAAAAAGCCGCATCCTTCTCAACACTATATTCAAGCCAATCATACTTATCAAACCAAGCAACATTAAAGCGACGCATACCTCCTATCTCTCTTTGAGGAAAGTCATGTAAGAGTGGGGCACAACTTTTTTTGGCTATGTATCCTCTCCTCACGGCATCTTGATCATTTGATGGGTATGCCAAGATCGGGATTCTTTTTCCGGGGTCATGTGGAAGAAGATCAACATCATAAGTGTGAGCATTGGCACTAGCATTTGAATTATCTTCTCTTTGTGGTGTACTTTGAAGTGGTGGTATGGATGTTGGGGGCTCATTATCACGAATTTCACCTTCTTGTATTGGGTTTAGAGATTCTCTTGAACTAGGAGAAGAACAAGCGGAAGATTTTTGTGACTTGTTTCCCGCACGATCTTTCCAAAAAAATTCTAAACCCTTCATTGTCACAATACAATCTACACAATAACACAAGCAAGAAATTTCAATTCCATGAGTCTAGACACTACAAAGTACAAAGTTCAATCACATTTAATCATTCATTCATTCACAATCCACATTCCACATTCATTCATTCAACATTTATTCAACATTCACAAATCACAATCCAAAGTCCACAATCCACATTCATTCATTCAACATTAATTCATTCAACATTTCAATCTGAAATTCATAAAGCAACAAATTCATTCTATAAGTAATTGAGTATTAAATCAGTGAGTCTAAGTAATACTAACAACTAACAAGTAACAACTCCACAATCCACAATTCCACATTCATTCATTCAAGTATTCAACATTTAAATGCTTAACAAAATTACATAACTACAATTACATATTCTAATCATTTAATGTCTAAAAGACTAAAATCTGAAATACTGAAATACTGAAATTCATAATTAAAATTGAAGAATTGGGCTTTTTTTACCGTTCAAAGAACAGTTGGATAGATGCTCTGAATTCTGATGCGGACATGCGGTCGCCGGAAATGTTGTCGCTGCCTCGCTGGTTCGCCGTCGCGGTGGAGAAGACGGAAGTAGACGGTGGCCGTGGCGGTGGCGCCGTGCGCTGGTCAGTTCTCGTTGGCTCGTGCCTCGTTGCTAGGGAGTTAGGGTTTTGGGGTTTGGGGGAAAAATGTCGGCTGGTAGTTCAGTGTGTTTTGTTCAGTTGTTGTTGAGGGAGAAATGAAATGGGGGGCTTAATGTTTAAAATTTAGATGAAAAAAATAGAAGGAAAAAAAAAAGTGTTCGCGGATTCGAACCTCAGACCTCCTAACACCACCCGCGCGCGCACAGTGAGATGCAAAACCACTGGGCCACTAGCTTCTTTCATGTCTTACTTTGCACGCATATAGTATATATCTATTATCTAAAATATTTTTAATTTTAAAAAAAAAAAAAAAACGGGGCAATTTTTTTCCAAAAATCACTGGGTTCACCTGAACCCAGTGAACCCATAGTAAATCCGCCCCTGCTATATGGGTTGTAGACTCGTTAAATTGTCATGTTTGAGATAAAAGATGTGTGATTTTCTAATTATACATTAATATGTGGTCTTGTAAGAGACCGTCTACTTTTAGTTTAAAATTAGGCACGGCCCAAGTCTAATATTAAGAAGAAAACATGCCACCTTTTTTAATATAGTGACTAGTTTAATTTATTTATGGACAAATTTAATCTATTTCGTGACCAGTTTAATCTATTCAGTAATGACATTCTCAAACCCATTCAGTGACTAGTTTAATCCTTTTAGTGACTAGTTTAATCTGTTCGGTAAGACTATCGAGTTATTTTTTGAAATTGTCTGTTGTAGTTCGAGAATTAGCCTTATAAAAAATTTGTTGTCCCAAACTACCTTACTTTTAAAATTTTGTTGTTGACAACCACCTTATACCGGTTTTCGGCGTTGACTTTTTTTCAGTTCAAATTTGTGGAAGAAAACAAAATTAACCTTGTGGAAATTGTTTGAGATTCGAGGAGATTGAGAAGGTGATTGAGAGGGTGATTGTTTCAGTTTTTGTTAAAGGAATTTAATGGTGGATTGGTGGTACAAAATGTCGACGTAGATATGAGAGAGAGAGAGAGAAAGAAAGCGCACAGGGAAATGGGGAAAGTAGAGTAGGGAAAATGAAAAAAGGGTTTGAATAGGTCAAGTAATATTACAAGGTTCAAATCTTAGTAGAAGCAAAATTTCAATATTGTTTGGGGGGGGTTAGGGTTTGGGAATTGTTGGGCCTCTGGGTGAGTGACCCTGTGCGAGGGCAGCCCAAATGAAATTCTTCTTACCACGGCTTCCCGAAAGGGGGCCAAAAAAAATATTACGTGACATTAAAAAAAACTGTAAAAAAAGTCAACGCCAGAAACCTGCATAAGGTAGTTGTCAACAACAAAATGGTAAAAGTAAGGTAGTTTAGGACAATAAAACTTTTATAAGGTAGTTTCTCGCAAAATCTTAAAAGTTAAAGTTACTTTGGGACAAAAAACCCTTGTGTTACATATATAAAATGTAAAGAGATATCAAAAGTATGTACATTTTCCTTAAAAAAAAAAAAAAAAGTATGTATACATTAGGCCATAAAAAAAAAGGTATGTATACATTGACATAGAAACTTAAGCTTCATTTTACTTCCCCTAACTATGTTCTTCTAAGGTTTAGTTAAAGACGGTAGTATTTAGTACTTCATATGATTATAGTAAAAGTCAATAATGAAGATTATATTCATACATACTAATTAATATGCACTCAGTCACTCACATGTAGTATTAACAAAATGAATTGAAGACTTCCCTATCAAATAAAATAGAACGAGTTAATCTTGCGTAGACCTGATCCACATTAATATTATTGTGGACCAAAGCCACTTATTTAACATAGTGACCTTTTTTTTCCATATAGTAACCTTTTAAAAATCTTAAGTTACACTATATAGTTACTTTCTATCATAGTGACCGTTTTTTTTAATATAGTCACTCTTTCTTACATTAGTTTATCATGATGAAATTTTCAGTTTGTAACATAGTAACCTTTTTTCACATAGTCAAACTTTATAGAATCTATATATACTCATTTTTTATATCTACTTTTTTATATAGTAACCCTTTCTTTTCATAAATCACATAACTTAGCATTAAGTCTACACTAATTTAGTGTAGACCAGGTCCATATAAGACTTTTACAAGACTGGAAGACTTTAGACTTGCGAGTTAATTCGTAAATGGGAACTGAATTGTAGAAGTGAACCGCGTCCGTCCACGGCGGAACAGAGTCAAAATCGTTCATGTGCAATTCAAAAAATGAACATTTTGTTGTCTCATTAATACCAAAGATTAGATTATTAAACTAACTTTTACCAACAAAAAAGAAATAATTAGTTAGAATTACACTCATTAATAACTCCAATATGACGTGTGCATTTTATTCTCGGTTACTTCGTGGAATCGTGCTTTTTAGCTAGAACTAGTTGTTGGCTCAAGCGATGCCCCTAATAATTTATCAATGTGAATTTGAAGTTTTAAATCAAACACTTGAGAAAAGCGGAAAAAAAAAAAAGAGTTATTGGCATTGGATTGTGCTGAGGAAATGATCTTCCAGTTCATTTTAAAATTCTCTACATAGTAAATTATAATATGAATTATTCATCAATATAACCTCAATTTCAAGAGAGTACATGTATATAAATATATAATTACTTATAAAAAATATAATATAATTTTTTTTAGATGTAACTTAATGTGTAAGAATACAACCGATGTAATAAAATGGTATAGTAGTGTTAATTACAGTGGTTATAAAAATTTGAAGAGCTTTTTTTAATATAAGATTGCTGAGAGGTAGGACACGCTATTATTAATATTAGCTTAATGAGTATTAATATAAATATTTGTATTTAATTGTCTTAAAAATAGAAAATTATCTTGTATTTAAATATATTCTTTTTCCCATAAAGACCAATATGAGATAGTAGAGTAGTTGGTCAGTACTGCATAGTCTGCATTTATATCTCAAATGAAAGGTCATCGATTCGAGTCTTATAACACACATTTTTATTGTTTAATATTTCTCATTTAATTGTGTGGGGGAGGGGGAGTACATATGGCAACATGGCATGTTTTTGCCTTGGGTTTTAGATATATATATATATATATATATATATATATATATATATATATATATATATATATATAGATTTACTTAACACGACATTACTCATTTGCTTTATTCCCATGTTATCACAACATAAGCCTCGTCTCGTGTACCTCATATTCCAGTTGTTTGATATTTAGTCCATAGTGTACTCCAGTCGTGCTGTTTTGCTAAATCATATGACTTGTTGTATAATTGTCCTCAATTCGTCCTCTTTTGCTAAATCATGTTATTGACATTCATAATTGTTCTCAATTTGTCCTGTTTTGCTAAATCATGACTAGTTTTTATACTCATACATTCATATATTTTGTTAGTTTTTACTAAAATCAGTGGAACAACAAAACAAAAACAGGAGTAATATGAGTATATGACTACTATTCGAACCAGTAATCAGAAGCAATGACTTCAGATCACTAATATCAGCTTTGTAAGAAATATCATCTCAACAAATTAGAAACGAAAACGGAATGCCAAAAACTTCCGGTTTCGTGCTGGTGGTGCTTGGTTGTGTTGTACTAGATCAGCCTAGCAAAATGTAATGATCGAGAAAGAACATAACGAGAAAAGAGAACGCTTATGTAATATGATAAAAGAGTTGTGGCGCTAATTAAGGCTGTTAAAAAGAACCCGATTCGACAACCCGCAACCATAGAACTGGGTAATAAGATAATATGTTTCATTTTTAGCGAATCGAGTACCCAATGTGGTAAAAAGGACATAAAGCAGGTCAAGCTACATGTATAAGTGGGCCTTTCTATTTTTGGATGGTTTTTTAACTAATATTTGAGTCCTATTACTCTCAGTCTCACTTAAGTTGAAACTTAAGTTTCTTATTGCTCAAAGTCTCACTGCTAAAACTCGGTGATGAGACTAAAGAAAGATGATCATGGTTGCCTATGCAGTATGTAGATTGGACTTTGCAGAATGCGCAGGGGTAGAGTGTGTAACATATAAATGCATTCCACCATTAACCTCTTGAAGACCAAATTGTGTAAAAACTCATTCTTGTTTTTTTTTTTTTTTTTTTTTTTTTTTTTAACAACGAGAAAACGTACAAGAAAAGAAAAACCTATAAAGTAACAAAAGGGAACAAAGAAGTCCGACACCTCTGTGCGAGAGCATGAGCAGGAGCGACCTCAGACCTACTTACCTTCATGATAGTGCACCCGATGAAAGAAGCGGCAAGTGTGCGGATGTCTCTGATGGTATGGAGTATGTCTATATTCTGAGCATTAGAGGCACGCAGGATGTGAATTAACTGCGCTGAATCCGTATAAACCAAAGTACTAGCAATTGAGATCGACCGGGCCCAAGATAGAGCAAGTAAACAAGCTCTGGCTTCAACTTGAAGGGCAGAAGTAGCGAAGATTATTTGTCCATGACTGGCGATGAAAGAAGTGTCCATACCCGAAGCCACCCATGCACTTGCTCCTCTATTAGAAGTACGGTCCCAAGCGCCATCCACACGAATGATTATCTGTTGTCGATTAACCGAAAGTCGACCAAACAAAACCATAAGAAAACCGGGGGGAGAAGGCTCCAGTAGCCTTTGAATACCGGGGACGGAAAGAGGTTGCGAGAAAGTGTGATGTACGAGCAGGAAACATTTGGCATTTTTTTGGGCAACCAGTGCCTTCTGGGTACTCATGACCCAACCTCAAAAAATTTGTACCCTATTTGTAAATACTCGATTTTTCTGGGTCGGGCCAAACTTTCAACTACCCGCAAAACCAGAGTTCTGTTAATTCCTAATGTTGATGGCACAAGAGTGATAAATCTTTAACAATGAGGGGACATCATTGCCTCTTAACACATACTACTACGCTTTTTTTAATCTACACACTTTCCTTTTTTGATCTATTCTTTTTAATTTATCTACCGTTGCTTTTTCTATATTGGCAACATTTTCCGTTTATTATCTCCTCTTTTATCACCAATATGGTCCACTTTTTAATATAATAGTCCGCATTAAAATTTCTCTCTTTACCTTTTTAGTTTCTCTCTCTCACTTTTCAGTTTCACTCTCCATCTTTTCAGTTTTTCTCTCTAACATTTGGACTTCTTCCTTAGTTGTTAGTTCTCCCCCAAAGTGAAGTAAGTAAATAAAAAATTAACAGAGGGAGTATATATAAGATGGATATGACATTTATTCATAGTGCAAAAAAAGGAGCATTACAGAAAATGAAGTTGGATAATATGCCAACTTGTTTCAATAGATTCTTTTTCCAGTGCGATATTTGATTTTGTTAAAAGAACCTCATATTGATAAAGATGGGAATACTGTTGTCAACCATCTTACATTCTTACTAGGTTAGTGTTGTTTGGAACTGAACAATGTTGAGAATCATTGCCCTGCCGAGGTCTTCTCATATATATGCTCTTGGACACTTCGTCCTTGTTAAATCTAATCTTTTGGTAAATAAAAGGTAGGCCAGAACAACATCCAAAGCAAACAAAGTATGATGAAATAAAAGTACGCCAAACTTTTCAGCCGAAGCAGAAAGCACACAATTAGGAACATCCCTATCATCGGTATTTTTGCTGAACCTTAAAAAAAACATGTTTGCATATAATTAGTATGCGTAAACCAAAACGAGGACAGAAAGTAAGTCAGTCTCATTCACAATTAGACATGTAATCAAGAACGAGACAATTAGGTTCAAGCACCTCAAAGCCCAGAAACAGCATCTACAGTTACAATAACAAGAACAGTGGCAGTAGCTATATCCAAAATTATATGACTGGTTTTATAGAGAGCTTATTCTTGTCAGTTGACGATATTATCATGTCTCATCGGCTTTACAACATCAATGTAAACCATGTTGAAGCCACAAACAACAGCCAACAATGGACTTACTGTTCTCAAATTCAGAGGTCATAATTGTTAGAACATAACCAAAACCAGAAGCAGCAAACAATAGTAAAGAGGCCTCTTGGTCTTTTTGACACCCTGATGTCATAAAGATTTCCTTAGTGAGCTCAGCTCTAAATATTCAGTGTCTTTTCAAATTCTTCAATGCAATAGAGGGAGATGTCCACCAGCTATTTTACAGCCTTAGATTGAGTTCCTCCCCAATCCATTCCTCCCTTATCCACGTTTTTTTTTTCTTCCTTTATTGGCTGCGATTAAGGAGAAGAGGAGAAAACACTCACAACCATTTCACCAACAAATCTTGAACAGCATGTTTGGTATGAGTTATCATTAAGTGTTGAAAATGGCAAGTAGAAACCATTTCCGTTACATGTTTGGTACGAGGGATGGGGGTAATGATTTCCATTTCATGAGGGTAACTATTTCCTCCTAGTTATTACCCTCTACAACCCAATGGTAGCACACTACGTTATCCTCCTCAATCCCACACTTATAAGGGGACATTCGGTTTGAGGTTTTTAGGAAAAGGTAATGGAATCAACTTACATGATTACTTGTTTGTTTGGTCAATTCAATGATTCCCTTTACCTATCCTTACCCCCAAAATCCTCTACATCCATTCCCACTTCACCCCAAGGTTTCACTTACCTCTTTCCTTGAAACACCATTGACCACCTCCTTAACCACCCCACCACCGCTTGTCCCAGCACTGTCCCCCCTCCACCACGACCACCAGCACCACCCCAACCCAACCGCCAACACCAGCCAACCACCCACGAAACCCGCACCACCCACCACGAAAACCCACCCACCAAGTATATCTGAGAAAGAGAGCGTGAAAAAACCAACCGCAGCCACCAAAAAAACCACACACCGCATACAAACACCACCAGACCACTAGATCTACAACAAAGAGTGAGGAGAGAGAGGGAAGAAAAAGATTACCTTGAGGGGAAAGGAGCGCCGGCGAAGGAAGAGGGGCAGCAGCGGGGGGAAAGGGAGCGGCGGCGCAAGGGGAAGGGAAGCGATGAAGGAGGAAGAGGAGAAGGGGGGCAGTAGCAAGGTGGTTCAAATTGAAAGAGAAAGTGTGGTGGACTAGTGGTCGTGGTTTTAGAGGGAAAGGTTGTGGTGGTGAAATGTTAGGGTTTCCCTTAGATATTTTGAAACAAACAACCTAGTAAATCTAACGATTTAGCTTTCCATTCTCCTTCTTTCTCTTTCTTAAACCCTTTCCCTTTCCCCTTTGTAAACCAAACTCCCCTTAAGTGTTTCCTTTCCATCGTGGAACCAAACATCTAACAAGGGTAAAAATTGTTGTTACCATTCTTCCAATCCTCCCCCTTCTTTGAGTCCATTCCCTCTGGAAATGATAGAAATAGTGCACTTCTTTGGGAATACTAATTAAACACATTACCTATTCAACTCCTCAAACAAGGAGTTCCCAAAGCATGTCCTAATGTATGGAATTGGGACTGTGTATATGTTTTGGAGTATGGAGCGATTTACAGCCGACATGTAAAAGAAGAAGCTATTTGTTTTCATTATGATTTTCACAATCCTCAGATGAGACAAGTGCAGTGTATAACAGATGCACATTGGCAGATACTAGAAGTTTCAATGCTATCCCTAAAGTGCAATTCTAAGATCAAGTAAAGAGGTAATGAGAGCTAACCTGAGCATTTATTGAGGGCAACACTGAGTCAATAGCATCCACTCAGCCTTCTTGCACAGCATTCGCTGATTTACCCATGTGTAATATCAATCCCCTGAGAAATTATGTGGTTTGACTCTCATGCATTGCAAACTCATCTCTGAATTCCTGGTGCTCATTGTTGTTACTAATAGAAGTAACACGTCTTTTCTTCAACAAGGCATGCACTCCAAACACATCAAATCTAACTTCCGCAACAACACTTTCTGATTCTTGGATCCTAGAGTTGCAGAATTCTCTTGTACGCTGTAGTCAACAATAGTGTACTTTTCAATTATTGTCAAGATTTTGTTTCACAGCTTTGCACATGTCCTTCAACCCTTTTTCGCAAACTTTCCTAGCATGTTCGTCAAATTGGCATGTAGTCAATAGATTATAGAAATTACGAGCCATTGTGTGACGCCATGGTGTATGCAGCTCCTCTTTATCCTCAACAGCTAATGCCTCATCATCTTTGAAACATGGAAAATAGTGACATTATTCTCAAATAGTGGCATTACGCACGCAACAATATAATGATTGTAAAAAGTCACACAATTATGGTGAGGTTAAATAGAGACTGAAAAAGATGGAACTGACATAAGATACTTCTTTAGTGACATACCCATGTAAAGAGAGACGCAGACATGAAAAGTGGCACACTAATTTCATTTATAAAGAAATGCTGAGAAGCATGAAACTCTATATCAAGTAAATACCTTTGTTTTTAGCCCAAATATCAGACTTTGCTAACTTAGTCCAACGTTTTGTGATGTATTTATGTGGGATCTTGAATATGCAGTGCATATGCATAACTCTCAAAAGATGAAAGCACAGTAGGCCACATTCTTGATAGCTCATGCACGTACAAGAAAGTTCAATCAATTGATCATCATATGCAACACTGTGACTCTCTGTAAATTCTTCGTTGAGTGACACTTCATAAATCTGGGAACCTCCTTCATTGGCAGCTACACGTATGTAACTACCCATTGCCATATCAAACTCCTTTTGGAAGATATCAAATATATCCAATGTGTAAACTTCAGCTGCATGTTTTAATAGTTTGCATTGTGATTCACTTGCGGGATGTTTTTCTGTAGTACATTTAAAGTTGTCACTTTCCTCTATACCACGCCAACCTTTCACTATATCTTCAAATATGAGATAAAACTCATACAAGCTTGTTGTCTCCTTAGCTCCAAATGACATAGCTTGGTTCACCAAATCTACTTTTTGTGATGACAAAGTTCCAGTTGAAAAGAAGTCTTTGCTTAGAGCTGTACACCATTTATCCCTCAGGTCGTATAGCTGTGAGAACCAAAAACTTTCTTGGAGATTATAAGTGTTGATCATCTTTGTCCAGCATTTCAAGAACTCATCTTCATTGTCACATCCAGTCAAACACTTGTTGAAGATGTCCTTAAAAGTGAGATCACTTTTGAGTTTGTCAAAATGTGATATGAAATTCTGGAGTTGCCAAATGCACAAACGATGTCTTGTACTTGGGAATGCCTTAACAGGAAAAAATAATAATCTTATATTAACAAAGGCATAATATGAAGGAGCGTCATTCTTTAAAGCTACTGTAATAAATTGATATTTGGGGTGAGGGTAATCTAGGTATTATCTTTGTTAGTTAACTTGGGGAATAAGCCAGGTAGTTTATTTTATTTAGGGAAACACTCTATATATAGGGGTAATTAGAAAGAAAAGTTATGTTGAATATTGTTGATTATTAGTCAGTTAGTTTCATTAGGAGAGTCTCATTCCTCTCGAAAGAGTGGCTAGGTTGTAATCAGTGATTTATTCATCCATTCAATCATATCATCACTTGTTCTTCCTAAATCATCTTTCTCACTCCCTTAATCTCTCTTCTATGCCATAAATCTACTGGTCTTGGTCTGTTTTCTATACTAATTCATTACAAATGGTATCAGCGCAGTTTGATTCAGAGAGATTAACTTGCTGATTTTCGAGTTAAAAAAAAAATTTTCATGGAAGTTGTTGGAACTCTGCATCTGGACATAAAGGAGATCGGAAAAGAGTTCACCAAAAAAATGGATGAGATCATGAGAAGAAGTTGCGAGAAACTTAAAAGGATCTAGAGAAGATAATTGATGAAGCTTTTTCCCTAATCCACCGAGAGTTGAAGTGACTTTGAGAGGAGCTTGAGGATGAAGATAATGAAGCAAAATCAATGGTGGTGAGGAAAGAGGATGAAGAGGTGGAAAGGTCAGGTGACAGTTTGCGAACCTTCGTCACTGATGGAACCAAATGAAGGTGACGCTTCAACAAAGACTGGTGATTGTCGCTCACACAATGATTCTCAGGTTCTCATAGAAAGAACTAGCAACCAGGTGAAGGTAAGCCTACAACATGGTCCATAGAGAAGAAAAAGGGTTGTACAGAAGGATTCAGTAGGGTGCAGTTCCGACGCTGATCTAGGCTGGCTCACCAGTAAAATACTCGAGCGCGTTGACACTAGAAGTAGCCGATCTGGTGAAAAGGCGAGTGATTACGGAGGTGGAGTTACTGGCAGTGGTGGTGGTTTCACGGGAAGAGGAACAAATAAATTTAAAGGTGGCACTAGAAGGAAAAGGGAAAGAAGGGATTATGGCAGGAGAATCATGAGATGCTGCACACGCAACCTCACCGGCAACAGGTTTAGCGAATCTAGTGATGGGTCAGACTTCACCGAAAGAGTGGAAACCCAAACCTGTCAAAGAAGCTTCGCAGGCAAACGACCATGGTGATGGTGCACTTTTGCGGGGCGGTTACGCAGAGAATACCGGCAGAAGCTTCTTTGACAACGCTTTCTAACCCCACCCTGGTGTTCACACCAAACTCTCCTTCCATCCTTCCAACCAGCACACTCAACATACCAACTCAAACAATACCTCTTCGACCCAACAACCAATACACTTTATGAACAATTGCTGATTATTTTTCCCAAAGCGGAACCCACAACAGTCAATCAGTCACTTACCGAAAAGGAGCTTGATCATCAGTGGCAATAAAGAATGGAAGAGGACAATGTCCAGCCCTACCGAAGCCTGGAATGTAGGGCTATACTATCCACCTTGAGGACAAGGTGGAAGTTTGGGCGGCCAGTAATGTAATGAATTGATATTTGGGGTGAGGGTAATCTAGGTATTATCTTTGTTAGTAGCTTGGGGAATAAGCTAGGTGATTTATTTAGGGAAAAACTCTATATATAGGGGTAATTAGAAAGAAAGCTAGTGTTGAATATTGTTGAGTATTAGTCTGTTAGTTTCATTGGGAGAATGTCATTCCTCTCGAAAGAGTGGCTAGGTTGTAATCGGTGGTTTTTTTCATCCATTCAATCATATCATCACTTGTTCTTCCCAAACCATCTTTCTCACTCCCTTAATCGCTCTTTTATGCCATAAATCTATTGGTCTTGGTCTGGTATCTAGGCTGATTCATTACCGCTACAAGCTAACACATATTTTGTTGATGTCAGCAATAATCAAAAGGAAACAGAGCAGTAAGAGCAGTAAGTAACTATTTAAGAAGTGACCCACATGGCTTCAGGAAAAAAAAGAAGTGACCTACATCTTCTTCAAAAGGTGACAGATAAAATATGAAAAAGTGATATAAGGTTATCATACAGATAACATGAAATATAAGCAAAGAATGTCGACAAAGATTTTTGAGTTACAAAACAGTGAGATCCTGTAGCTAATACATGGCATTTCTTTAGCCAACAGGTAACAGACTCATAGGTAAAGGTGAAATTATAATTGTGATATGTGGATATGTAACTTTTATATTTAAGAAAAGCTAAGTACAAAAACACAGATAATCAAACTACTCCCTCCGTTTTTTATTAGTTTACCCACTTCTTTGGGCACAAAGTTTTAGGAGAAATAAGTATGTGGATCATAGAAGGAAAGAGAAAGTATCAATTTATTGGCATATTATATAGAAGTTAATGATATGGGCCAAGAAAAGTAAAGTGAGAAGGTAAAGATAATAATAAACAATTGGTAGGACCATTCCAAAAAATGAAAAAAAAGAAGTGGGTAAACTAATAAGGGACAACCAAAAAAGGAAAGTGGGTAAACTAATAAAAACCAGCGGGAGTATAAAACAATATGTTATAGTGGGAATACGACAAACAAAAAACTGACATTTTAATCTTGGAAAGTGACAATTAATATAGCTGAATATGTATTGAAGCCTATATACATTGTATACTTCCTCCGTTCTTTTTTAATTGCAACGTTTCCCTTATTTGGAAGTTTCATATTTATTGTAACATTTCCTTTTTTGGTAATATCTTCTCTCTATCTCTCTCCTTTCACATGGGTTCTACTTTTTATCTATCTCTATCTCTCTCCTCTTCACATGGGTTTCTTAAAAAATGTGTAAATGGGGTACTGTTGAAATTATTATAGGACGGAGGAAGTATTACACTACACACTATGTTAACTTGTGCTAAAGCTTAAAGATGACATAATGATTCTGAAATTTCAAATATATTGCGAGATACTCCCTCCAATTCACAAAGATTTATTCACTTTGATTTTCATCAAGACTAAGAAAATGAGGGAAAAGTTGGTGAAAGATGGCAAAGGTGGGGAAGCAGAGAGAAAAAATGATAAAGTAAGGAGATCTGAGTACAGAAAGTAAAAAATGTGGTGAGCCTTATGTACCAAAATAGAAAAAGAGAAGTGAGTAAATCGTTGTGAAACGTACCAAAAGGAAAGTGAGCAAATCTTTGTGAAATGGAAGGAATAGTAACTTCCAGGAGAATTGGTTAAAATGTTAAATATAATATGAACTTCCACTAATATATACAAAAGCATAAGGACTACTCTAAGCTCAAGCATGAGCTCACACACTATTGTGGCCTCACCGTCGAGTGTCAGCGGTAAAAAAAGGAAAAAAAAGAAAAAGAGAACTATTATTGAATAGTACATAATACATGCCTCCCTCGTCCCTCTCAGGCAACCCCAACGACTCATTACAACCCCTCTTGGACCACCGAGCCACCACCAACCCCACCATCTTCCCTCTCCCATCCTCCTACCAGCCAGCTTACCAACCAATATGATTCATCCAATAATGAAGGAAAGAGGAGAAAGGAGGGGTTGCCAGAGAGGGAAGGAGAAAGGAGAAAGGGAGGGGTGATACCGTGATAATGGGCCAATGGTCTCAGGGGAAGAGAGATTTTTTTTAGTAGTTTAAAAATAGCAATTTTATTTTTTCAATATCTTACGGCTTTCCAACAGCATAATCTGTTGGCGTAAACCCCATTATATTTTACATAATAAGTACTTCCTCCATTCCATTATTATTGCACCATACCCCGTTGGCACATTTTTTTTAATAAAGCCATGTAAAGAGGAGAGAGATAGAGATAGGTAAAAAATGAAACCCATTTGATAGGAGAAAGATGAGAGAAGATATCACCAAATAAGGATATGTTGCAATAACATGAAACTTCCAAATGCAGTTAAAAAAGAACGGAGGAAGTATTAAATGTTTGTGCCCCTAGCTCAATTCATATTATTTTGCACATAATAGTGGAAGTTCATAATATTCTTCACAAAAAAAAACTATTGTTTAAGATTGAAAGAACATACACATAATTGTGTTATAATGACAAGTTCACATGACGCGTATAAAAAATGACCGATAATGCCTAAATCTAGCTCAAGCTTCACAATAGTCTTCTAAAACGGCATATTGAAATTATAAAGTTACATACTGGAAACAAAAAGGTAGCAAATACTCTTTCCGTCCCAAAATCTTTGCTCCATTTTCCTCTCTAGTCCGTCCAAATATCTTTGCTCCATTCTAATCTTGGAAACTTTTTGTCTACAATTTAGGCTCACACCCATGCACCCATGATTATTGTACCTTTCATCCCTTTCTTAGAATGTGTGTAGAACACAAATGGAGCAAAGATTTAGTACACGGGAAGTATATATTAGAAAATGAGAACTATATGATTCCATTACCTTTGCAATTGCATTAGTCATTGCTAGTTTTTGGTCGGTGAATATAGACTTCGGTGCAACTCCACGCATAGACATTTTGAAGACTTCCAACAGCCACTCAAAAGTCTCTATCTTCTCGTCAGAAATAAATGCACAAGCAAACATGGTGGTTTTCCAATGGTTGTTTATTCCAAAAAAAGGAACACAAATCATGTTATGCCTATTTGTTCTGTATGTTGTGTCAAATACCAATACATCCCCATAGGCTATGTAGTCTTCTAACATTGTCGAATCACGCCAGTAAATGCCCACGACCTGATTTTTATCATTGACTTTTACTCTGTAGAAGAATGTACAATCCTCTGTGATCCTTTGTTGCATGACATCTAATACATTTTGCACGTCGGAACCCTCTATGTTATGAAACCTTGAAACCAAATTCACGTGACAAATCCTTCTGTGACCATCACCTTCATTGCATATGGAATTGCAGGAATCCATTGGCATAACACCTGAATCTTCCATTGTTCCAATGACTTTGCGTACACTTTTTGAGATAGACATCTCTGATCTTAGACAATGACATTCCTTTGGTTTTACAAAATCATGGTTATGGATAATGTTATGATCAGTAACAATGAACTTGCCTTCCTTATTCATCTTAAAACGTATATATGCTTTGCAATTTGTGCGCGTCTCATTGACCACTCTAACTTTCCTTTTCCTTTGACTGGTAGTTGACGCAGATTCCTCTGTAGTTGGAGTCCCACTAACGCTCTCAGTTTGCCCTTCTTTTTTGCCCTTTTTTCTTAAACCAGCCTTTGAACAAATGTAGTACTTTTCAAAAATTACACTATTATTACCCCTTTTACGTGAAGTCCCCTTTCTAACACTAAACCCAACAGCCTTTGCATGGGCCTTATATAAATTTAATGAGTCATCTAGATCTAAAACTTCACGTCCAAGTAGAGATCCACCAATACTTTGGTCATCATCATATGTATAATCTTCTTCTTGCAGGTTTTCTGTAAAGAGAAGGAAATTTTTTTTTCAGATGAATATAAAGTGGAACAGATGTTATTCAAAAAGTTACGTGATTGTTCTCAGGTTTGATTAAGACAAAGTCTAGGAAGTGGCAAGGTTAAGAATGACACATATAGCATCAAAAGTGAAATGGAGCTGGACAATTTGATAACCAAACATGACTGATATATAAGGTGAAATAAAAAGGTTATTTATCTCAAGTGACGCTGGAAGAGCAGAAAGTAGCATAATTAGTTTAAAATGTGACGCTGAAAGCTTTGGAGAGCTTAAGAAAAGTAGCATAAGAAATGTGATATTAATAATCCATAAAGTGACGTCTTACAAAAGCGGTGACATAAAATTGTTGATATTTTAAAGTGACTTCGTCAATTTGAAAATGACCCGAAAGCCTTATAATTGAAATACAATTAGTGTTTAATTTCTTGAGCATCTACTCCCTTCATTCTTTTTTACTTTGTACTTCGCCATTATTCGGAAATTTCACTTTGACCATTGTTTGTGATTTATAATTTCTTCGTTCTCTTTAATCTACGCTTTCTTCTTTTTCAATTCCTTGTTCAATTCGTTTCGATATATTTTTTCAAGATACCATCTTTTTTATATGTACTTTATAAATAATTTAGATATTGATATCTAATACATTATACATTGGCAAATATGAAAATCAAACTCTGTGGATTAAAATAACGTAGGTGGTATTTAAGAAAATGAAGTGAAATTTTCTTCAAAAAAATTGTCTTATATAAATGTGACATAAGAGTTATTTATTTGAATCTGGCACAAAAGAACGAAGTGACATCATTAGCCTTAAAAGTGACGCTGCAAACCTACGAAAGTGAAATGACAATGGCAACTTTGAATCTCTAAGTACCTCTTTCAGAAAGTAATATACTATCTTCATAAAGTGACATGTCCTACATATAAAAACTTCCTTCATGACATATTTAAGTTAACATCTTCCAATTCGGAAGTGACATATTTAAGTAACATCTACTTTTGGTAATTTATACTTTGGGACCCAAACTCCCCCCTCCCCATCTTTCTATATACTTTCACTCTCTTTAATTGTCATGCAAAAAGTAAATATTAACTTAGATACATGGAGGGAAATCGGGAATATTTACTAAAAGGTGACACAAGCTTCTGCAAAAAGTAATTCTCATTCCATAAAATTGAAAGGAAAAAGAAATCATACTTTTAAAATGTCAAGAAATGACACGGGCTTTAAATTCATTCTTACCATTGTCACTACCATCAGGTGAATGTTGATTACCGATTGTGGTAGAATCTCTTTCATCTTCTCCACTATGACACAATCGGGTATCATTATTCAAAGATATTTCGCCTGCAACAAAATTTTAGGTTTTCAATTATACTCAGATTTCGCAACTCCTTTTTAATGGTTTTCAAATGTAGTTATTTTGAAAGGAAAAATCACAAAATTTCAACTAATGTACTTGTTTCTAGGGATTCTCCTATGTCCTGTTTCAAGTGTCCAAAAGTTTCCATTTTTATGTGCGCTTGAAGTTAGATTTCAGCTTCTGCTAAGGTTGTATATGTGCGAGTTAGCCTGTCACTTACTTGGTGTGCATAACGTGTTGTTGCACAATAGCTTTGTGTGCAACCATTGCACACAAAACATTCTGATATATATTGTGCATGCATGAATTTGTTCACTATTTTCACAATGCCACTGTTGGAGGGAACGACATGGCATCAATATGGCAGCCTTTGGCACAAGCTCGCCAAAAGCATGAAGCAAAATCTGAAGTTCTGATGTGGGTAAACATGCAACCTATAAAGAACAAACCTCTTATAGGAAATGTAAGGAAACCCGGATCTACGGGCTCTTCTTTCTGCATGTGTTAATGAGGTCGTTACTTATTTATGTAATTCATGAGCGACTTTGTTAGTAGAATATGTCCTACTTATGGATATGGACTTCATTTCACTTTTCCTTCCACACCTACCTTCCACAACTTCAGAATTACTTATAAAGTACAACAACTTCAACTTTAAGGCATAGTTCGAAAATACGATTTCGGTCACGATCGCGGTAACGGTCACGGTGATGCGGGAACGAGGATGATGCGGTTGTCATACCGTTGAATATCGGCTTAGACCATGAAATATCCCTAGAACCCGCCTAAAATGCGGTTTTTTTACACCTTTACGATGCGGGTAACATCGGTTCGGTAGATTTGAAAACCTTTACGACACGGGCGATACGATGCGGCCTTGTTTTGACACCATGCTTTAAGGTACATGACATATCTCTTAAGATTACAACCTTACAACATATGCATCCTAATGTTCATAAGTTAGAGATAACATATCAAAAACAGAAAATATACAGATTAAAAAGCAAAAAGAATCAACATTATCAAATGAATTAAAGTAATGACTACACATTACCTTGTGATGGTTCAACTTCCGCCGCCTGATGTATCCTCCTATCTAGTGGCATTTTATTTGTCATCTTATCTTCCATGTGTTCAAAGTCTTGCCAAAAAAAAAACACAAACACACACATAAGGTATGCTGAATAGTTCGAATGGTTCCCCGTAAGAGGAACCATAACAGGAGTAACAAGATATTCTCAGTCACTCGGTGGAGTATGGAGACAACAGGCAAGCGTTCCTATATGTGAACAGCTCAAAATCCCAGTACCTCCACTCAAACCACGATATATCAGTGGTGCAAATAGCAAAACACTTATTATGACAAAAAATTAGGACTACGTCCATAAAGAAGTAATTTATAAATACAGCGTGCATTCAAGATTAAAAATTCAATTCTCAACCATGTGGTAGATCACCATAATATTAGATGCCAATAGAGTAGATTATGCTTGCCAATAGTACTCAACAATCCAAGTCACCATAAAAGCATATTTAAGTCAACTCATTATGAAATTTAAAGTGTCGGAGAATCTCAATAATATGTAACAAGATAGGTGAATGTTTAAGTGCTATTTCCACAATATCATTCTTAGAAGAAGAGGCCCAAGGGTTAGATCATACAGGACTGCACTGAGATACATAGTTATTCCACAAATCATGCTAACTGCTATCCACAATAAGATGATGAAGCAATTACCTCTACCAACTGAACCCCTTGCAGGCTTCTCCTCTTTAGACTTTTCATGTGTAGGCTTATCCTCAGATGATTTTATAACCTCTGTTCATGAAACCTTGGAAGGATTTTTAGCCTCTGTTCATGAAATAGAGTTAAGTTAAAAATAGTTAGTACAAGTCAAGTAAATCAAAGTATTGAAGCCAATTTCATACTAGCTAAATGAATGATGAGCATACATTGGCTAGCTCAAAAGATCGCTCTAGTGTCTCCTTATGAACCAGAAAACAATAATAAGACATCACGCATAGGCTTGAGTCAAATATACCCTTACCCTCTTGTCAGGTATGTAAATCAATTTCATGGAGGGCAGATACTATAAATGAACACGAATACACAATCCTTTGATAGATACATTAATAACAAATACTATTTTCCCACTTTCTGGAATAAAACACTTTGTCCATGATGTAGGAGTACCTAGGAACATGAATAATGCACTTTTCTATAAATAAGCTTTATCATCAAGAAGTCAATCAATATTATATATCATATATTGAGAGGTAGGATCAGCTGAAAACAAAACTTAAACTGAAAATCGAAATTGGGGTACACCTTTGCAAAAAAGGTTTACATATTAAATAAGAGGTACATTAGGAGTTTAAAGTAGAAGTTAGTATGTAAAGGGATACAAGGTCATCTTAATTCAAACAAAATTATGTGACAACAGACATGGATCACAATTTTTACGAACAGACTTCATAAAATATATACAAATTTCAGCCTACAAACCAAAATGAACACTTTACTTTAACAAACATTTATCAATGGATGGGAGTTTTTAAAAAAGTAGCCTTTTCCCTACAAATGTACCCCTGTATTCAATTTTCATCTTAGTATTGGTTTTCACAAGATCTTGTTCCTATATATATAAAGAAAACATGATAACAATAAGATATATCATGCATCGTGATAAAGAGAGGGCTTCATATTTGGCACTTGCACTACAAACTTCAAGCTTCAAAGATACCATCAAAAATTGTATGGAAGTTGAGGGTGCCTTGGATTAGGATAGTTCAGCTTAGGGGCGCTAACGAGCCAGGACGGCTCGCAAACTATTCGGATTCGACTCGGTCAAAGCTCGGCTCGGATGGGCTCGATTCGGGTTCGGGTTCGGCTCGAGACCTTAACGAGCCGAGCCTGAGCCTAATAGAGTTCAGCTCGAAAGCTCGCAAACATGTTCGATAAAATTTACATTACTATTTATATTTTAATATGTAATTCAATTTGGACCTTAAATAGTACTCCACTAGCCACTAAAGTCCCACATTGGTTAAGAAAATAAGTACCATTCTTATTTTCTTTATAAATAGCTACTACTCCTTACCTCAACTTAGAGTTTGATTTTGTACCTCCTTGGTTGGAAAACAAACTTTATACTCTATTTTCTTCACAAAAGGAATGCAGTATATTTTAAAATATTTGATTATTTAATAATTAAACTATTTAATAATTAATTATTTAAATGCACTTAGAGTCTTGTTGTTACAAGGTTGGAAGTTTTTTAAATAAAACATGAAGTCCCACATCTAAACTTTAGTGAAGTTAAGAAGGAAACCAAGTTATAAAAGAATATGTAGGGTGAGTCTTTTTCTTAAACAAAACATGGAGTCCCACATTGAAATTTTAGCAATGCTAAGAGGGAAATCAAGTTATAAAAACATATGTAGAATGAGTTAAACAAAACATGGAGTCCCACATTGAAAACTTAGCAATGCTAAGAGGTAAACCAAGTTATAAAAACATGGGTAGGATGAGTTTGTTTTTCTTCAACAAACCATGGAGTCCCACATTGAAATCTTAGCAATGCTAAGAGGGAAACCAAGTTATAAAAGCATATGGTGGGTGAGTGAACAAGTTCACCTAGTCATAAGTAGCTTATCATAGTTTATAAATTTTTGTATGCTATGGGTACCTATAGGTGTAACTCCAGATAAATACATAGATGCTTACATTTGGATACTACCTCGGTTTTCTTAATCCACACCATTTGACTTACAAGTTTGCATGCGCAAAACTTTGACATATGTTTTTAATTATCAACAAGTAGATATTATGAGATTTGGGTATTTGGAAGACATATATCGAGATAAATCTAATAAAATCCCACATGACTACATTTTTCCTTGTGTATAAATCACCAATGAGAGTCAAATTGGAGTATGTCGATTGTCGACAATGCAACTACGAAGCGTGTAACTAAAAGAAAACGAAAGGAGTATTTTGCATTTAAACTTAAGGTCCGATCGAGATAAGATACGTCTTTGAATCATATTCCACGATTAAGGTAAGAACTGAGTTGGGAGAAGATAATGAAGGGGTAAGCATGAGAAGGCTAAATAAAAAAAGTGTTAGTGCCTGATTTGAATTTCAACACATTGAAAAATCTGCACTTTACTTTGCCAATATATTATATTTGACGGTAAACAAATGGAAAACGATACTTCTTTAAGTGCTTATGTTTAGAAATTAAAGAGTTTAGTGGAAACTTTGATGGGATTATATTAATAGTGTAAAGGAAGCAATCAAGTACGGAAAGTATAGATCATATAGACAAATATAATGTGCATGTTAAGCTATATATGATAAATGTTTAAGCTAGATACCTTCCTTTAGCAAATTTGTACAATACACTAAAGCGGAAGCCATTAAAATAGGTTATCCCTCCTAAAATTCCTTCTAAACTAATGATGCGGAGTTGCAGGCTATTGTGGGGATGTAAGTAGGAACCTTTTAGTTAAGCACTAAGTAATACACACTCCTCCCTTAAACCTGTTCCCTCTTTCCATTATAGTTTGTTAGAATTGTTACATATAGTTCTTCCCTCTTTAAAAAGTGGAGCAAAATAGAACTAAGAAGAAAATTAAACATCAAATACGAGAATTTTTCATTTATGTGCATTTTACTCAACATTCAATCTAAATAGATTTTATTTTACAATATCACCAAAATGATAACCAATGTCAAACCAGTAACCTACATCCTACAATACAATATTACACCATACGTCTTTAAGTAGCAAGCTCCAGCATCATGTCAATGCTAGACGATTGAGTTTTTACTAGTTTGCCATACTTTCTAGTAGCAAAGCAGGTCAAGCTAGCTCCCAAATAAATCCAGAGCAACAACTATTTATTATATTTTAACCACTAAACAAAAACAAAAATACAAGCCCCTTTATTGAAGTAGCTTGAAGGAGTAATCCCTTACACCCAAACCCCAAGAATTTAATCCACCACAAACATTTCTGCTGCTTGATCCTACAAGTTTTTCCAATTTATCTTCCTCGAGAACATCACACGGGATGCTGACACAACTAATATGTGAAGCAAAAATGGGATGGAAATTATGAGAATTTGAGGACGGCATGGAAAACGTGGCCAAGGCACTAACTAGTTGTAGCTATTGTTTCTTTGCAGAAACAGATGTCTAGTTTAATTCTTTGACACATTCCAAAACGTTTCCTCGCAATTCTCTTACGTTAAAGACATACAGGGCAGATAATATAATTTCTAGTTATAAATGGTACTCCCTCCGGTTCCTAAAGATCTTCCCTCTTTCCGTTTAAGTGCGTTTCCAAAAGATCTTCCCTCTTTTGCTTTATTCCTTATTTGGCAAAATAAATTTCCCTATTTACCCTCTCATGTCACTATCATATAGGTCCACAATTGCACTTTATTATACTTTATTACCCTCTCTCTCCTCTATGATCTTACTTTATTATACTTTATTACCCTCTCTCTCCTCTATGGTCTTACTTTATTATACTTTATCCACCCTAGACCCCACATCAATGAATCCTCCTTGGTATCTGTAGGAACAGTAACAAGGAAGATCTTTAGGAACCGGAGGGAGTAGTTCATTGTTAGGGACCAATCTAACATTTGAATAAAACTTCTCTGTCCAATGTCTACTAGACTCTTGCTGAATGTATGAAGTCACATCCTTGATTTAACATAAAGAACATTCAGATTTCGGACCAGAGCTCAATAGTGTACTAAATTTCTGTAATATCAATTCAGCAAGCAAATTATTCGACTATTCAAAGGCCAAAACATATAATTTAAAAATAAAAAATCAAATAAGTCCTAAGAAAACAAGTAACCATAGTACTTATTCGCAAACTTAGAAATACAAACAAACCCTAATTCCGCACTAATACCTATAAAGTTTTATAGATTGTGGATCAACGAATACACTACTTAAATTCCAACTACTTAAATTGTAAATCGAAGCAAAATTTAAATTGTCAACTAACTAAATTCCAGCTGAAATAAGAACTATAATCACTAAAAAGAAATAACATAATGACCAAAATTAATAGAAATAAGATGAGTTTCCCCAAATTCAAGAAATCGAGATAATTAGGTAGAGTGGAAAGATAGTTCAGAAAAGAGCTCACCTGATTTTGCAGTTGAAGAAGATCAAATTGATTACGAGAGCAATTCCAAGTTAGGGTTGATTTTGCGCGAAAATTAGGAGAATAATCGTTAGAGACTGCAAATTAGGAAAGAGCACGAACATAGAGAAATTTGAGGGCTATTATTATTTTATTTTAGTTTTACTTGGGTTTAGCTATTTGAATTTAGGCCGTGACTCGCAAAGCTTAGATGGTACACACGCTAGTACATATCAAGTTAAATGAACACATGTACATGGATAATACGTCAAATGAACATATGTATATCTCTGTTGGTACATAATCATTGGTATTGGTCTTTGTGTACGTAATCTAGTGCTTTATGTTCATCGTGCATATGGGAGTCCACTCATGGTACACCCAGAGGCATTTTTGTAATTAATTAGAACTTCAGGTGCTCATTTGACACCAAGTTTACTCATTTGGGCATTTTGCTCATTTGACACCAAGTTTACTCATTTGGGCATTTTGCTCATTTGCTCATTTTGTAATAAAAGTGTTTGCTCATTTTCTTAAATGAGTAAAAATGTTTGCTCATTTTGCGCATTTGCTCATTTGCTCATTTTGCTCATTTGGAGAAAATAGTCTTGGGTGTACTATAAATATTATCTGCATATGATCCTCTTCATACGAACGTGTGTATGTAGTATGTACTAATTTGGGCGTGACTCGGGAGTTTTTGGACTTGTATCTTACCGATTTTCAGTTCAATTCAGTTTTTGTACTTGATCTGTCGAATTTAGTTGAAAAAAAGTGGGTCTAATACTCTATCTGGATCTTAATTATTCTTCATTAGATATTTTGATCTCATAGCTATTTGGTGAAGTTTTGGTGAACATGTCCGCGGGGTACAAACAATGAAATATGGCTTACTCGAAAAGATTGTGATTCATGATCTGTTCATGAAAGTACTAAAAATAAAATGTTAAGGAAATGTTGTGTCATAAATCCCAAGTTTGGAGTTTATTTTCATTCTAACCCCAAGTTTGGATTGTTTTTCATTGATCTCAACTTTAATACTATCATTACCATATTGTTCCTAAACAGAGGCAAATCCATTATTTTAAGTTTAGAGGGGTACTATTCAAAAACTCAATAGACTTACTATACAAATTGAGAAATCAATTTATCAGATAAATTGTTTGTAAGAAAATGAGCTTTATATTATTAACTATCTTAAGCAAAGGATGGCCTAAAATTTCTTTGTACCTTTTCAAATTAATAATAAAACTATTACTTATATAGTTAGACTTTATCACTTTAAATGCTCATTATAATATGATGTTTTTATAATATGAGGAATGTATTTTTAAAAAAATATAGTTGAGGACACAAAAGAAAGCAAATTAAAAATGAAAATAGAACCAAAAGGAAAAAAATCAAGCTATAGCTAGTTTTCATTGTGACGTTGTCATAGCCAATCGTTGAACTCGCCTCCAAATTCCAACAAAAACCTTTGGGGTGAGCTTTGACCATTGTGGCAAGGCCTAAATGTATAAGTTATGTGTCGCTTTTGATTTCATGTTTAATTGCGTCAATATGAGAAGAATAAAATATAATTTTTATGTTTTTTGGTAGGGCACGTGCCATCAGGGTCATATAACGGCCTTGTTTGGTAAGAGAGGTTTGGGGCAAAATTAGAGGTTGACTCATATTAATCCTCTAATTTGAATGTTTGGTAAAGAGAGGTTTTAATTGGCTTATTGAGCCCAAAAGGCTCTTTTTGAAAAAGTTGGGGAAAGGAGCTTTTCGACATTAGAGGTTTGGGAATGGGTGGACCAATTACATTTATGTCCTAGAGCTGTTGAAAATTACATTAATATATAATAAAAAGTACAACAATATATTATGCACATATCCTTATTGGTCATTTTACACAATTATGTAGCAATCAGCTATCAGCTACTTAGCAAATACCTTTATACATATAGTTAAACAAACAGCTAGTTAAATCAACTAATACAATCAGCTATTAGCTAATACAATCAGCTATTAGCTAATACAATCAGCTAACAGCTAATCACTATTCGCTAATTGCCAAACATGGCCAACGTATCCGCCCCTAGTCCTAATTCAAAGTTTATCCATTAAATAGGTAAATAAGGTCACATGTGACATGTGATGTTGCTATAGGCTATTAATATGGTAAATATAATTGCCTCCCCATCCCTTTTCCCCTCCCTTTTTATTTTAAGATTATTCCAACAACCCCTTTAAAGTTCTCCAAAGACATGTTAAAGAAATGGTTTGGTTGCTAGATTTTATGATTTATCTACTTTCTATTTGTCCTCCTTGATTCAAACACAAGTTGGAAGAGACGACTAATAAGCCATGACACTTTTCTCTAAAATTGACCCACCGCCCCCTTTTAATTTTCTATTATCATTCTCCTTCAAACCTATAAATAAATTTTGTCTTCGAAGTTACACTGATAGCCCTAATTAGTTTTCATTATTAATAGGATTAAACTTTGTCTTTGAAATTGAGCTAGTTGCCTAATCTTCCAGTTATTGTGTACACCTTCACAACTAGGGGTACTAAAGAACCAGGGTGGCTCCGGAAACTATCCGAGTTCGACTCGTTTAAAGCTCGGCTCGATTTCGGGATCGGCTCGAGACTTTAACAAGCAAAGTCCGAGCCTCCTTAAGTTCGGCTCCAAAGTTTGTGAATAAGCTCAAAAATACTTTAGATAGTTTTTAGATGAATAGTAATGTCCCACATTGATAAGAAAATAAACAACAATCTTATTTTCTTTATAAAATCTTATTACCCTTTAACTACAAATCTGCTATTAAAGAGCATGTATTTGTATAGTGGACCACTTTATAATGTTGGACGGTGTCCTCCATTTTTGTATATTGGACTATAAAGCATAAAAAATTTGCCAGATGCTCACTAATTCAATCAACTTGTATTTGTGTATAAATACACATTTATATAGGGCATTACTATTTACCGTCCGTATTTACTAAAATTCGTCCGTATTTTTTTCCTAAATATCTCTAAACTACCCCTCTCGTTCTCACTCTCTCACTCACTCACACTTCACCCCAACCACCACCCACCCACCATAGCAACCACCACCACCCACCCACCATAGCAGCAACCACCACCACCACCACCACCACCGCAACTACCACCACGACGTCAACCACCACAACATCGGCGACCACCACCACCACTCTCACGAGAATTTTTTATTTAGAAAAAGCTATGGTAACGGAATTTATTTCCAAAAAAAAAAAAATTTTTTTGGAAAAAGCCATGGTAAAGGAATTTTCATCCGTTACCATGGTTTTTTTTAAATTTTTTTTTTTTTTTGAAAAAACCCATGGTAACGGATGAAAATTTCGTGACCTCCATGGACGTAACGGAATTTTCATCCGTTGTCGTGCACCGGTGGCGATTTTTTTTTTAAACTAACCACATTCCGTTCCGGTGTGGTTGGCGGCGTTGACGGTTCTTCATGGTGCTCCGGTGGTGGCAAGTGGGTCCGCGATGGTGGTAGTTAGGTGGTGGTGGTCGTGGTGGTGGTGGTGGTGGTGGTCGGGTGGTGGTAGTGCTAGAGGTGAGAGAGTAAGAGTGGGGTAAAAAGGAAGGGGTATGGGGGGAATTTTAAGGAAAAAATACGGGCGATTTTTAGTAAATACGGGCGGTAAATAGCGATTGGGTTTATATATTCATTTTCAAAAAAGTAGTAAGACTTGGCGGCAATTGCATATGCACTGTTACCTATGTCATTACATTGCAATGCAACACAACAATGCAACCTATACTCCCTCTACTTTTTTTATTTGCTTACATTGTTATTTTGGGAAATGAATCACTAACTTTGACCGGTTATTTTAATTTTTTCTATAAGTAAAAATATAGTCATGTGTGGTTTTGTTAGATTCGTCTCGATGTGTAAATTCATAATATCAAATTTTTATAATTTTTATTTAAACGTAATAAGAGATATTAAGGGTTATATAATGTCTTGAAAACCTCGCACCAACAATGTAGCAAATAAAAAAAAACAGAGAGTACCTCCTTTTGGGATCTTACAATAGTAAAATCTTTTGTTGGGATAAAATCCCACATCGAAGAGGAATCAAGCGTAACAGGGGAGCTGCTCTATTAAAGAGCGTGTAATCGTGTATAGACATTCAAATTGTGTGGATGTTGGGCCTAGCCTATTTATTAAAGATAGCTCTTTGACATCCATACTTATCAAGAGTTTGACAAAAAATTGTTGGGCTTACTTAAAGCCTGATGAATTTAAATTAAGCAGAGATTTATTCTAATATTTAAAATTTTACATTATCGAGTCGAGCTTGAATTTTATCCTTTCGTGTTCGAGCCGAGCCCAAGTTACTGAGCTTGATGAGCTTTGAGCTAGAGCCAAGCTCAACCGCCACCATTCTCGAGCCGAGCCTGGACATGTTCGGTCTGAGTTCAGTATGTTAACACCCTTATTTATAACATTGTTACCTTAGTTACGTAAATTGTTGACAAAATATTCCGCCCGAGCATTGTTACCTTAATTGCATTATCAAAATGATACAATATCGTGATATACAAAGCAAGTTTTGCTAGAGGGTTAAATTCTCTCACTAAAAAAGTATGTCAATCCATAATGAGGTTGTAAATAAATACGATAGTATAAACGCCAAGACTAACCGAGTTTGTGGTAGTTAATGGTTTTCCCCTTCTCATCGCTATAATAATTTTTGTGTTAATTTGGGGTTCAACCACTTCTTCTTTTTATTGGTGTTTTGATAAAATTAGATGTATAATCAATAATCTTCAAATACTTTTCATTTTGTAATGAATTTAAAACAAGTTTCAAAACCCGGTTCACTCATTCTCAATCTAGATACAACCTATCTCAAATGATGAAGATAACAAATGCCTTTATGCAACCATTTTCTATCAAGCAATAAAAACAAAGCCATGATTAGTATAAATATGATTTACTTCGAGTTTGTTATACAATCTACATCATATCACTTCTAAAATTCTTAAAACAAAAAAATTGGAAAACCAATAAAATTTATGATTCTACAATATTGTTATAATCTAATTTTACGGTATAGCTTCTCAAAATAATCTCAACTATCACTTTTCATATATACAATAGATTTAATAAAGGGTTATCGATGGCAAGAAAGATAAGAGTTTGGATTAATGTTAGAAGCAACCCGATAAAATTGCACTGATTCTAAAATAATTCAAAGTTATTATTTTAAAAAGACTAGTGAAAGTTGGGATTATTGATGTGAATAATTAAAAAAAGACCGAAAGAAAAACAAACTCAAAAGAAGTAAAAGTTAACACTCTCGTTCTCTCTGTCTCCCATGGCTTCTCCTTCTCCTTCTCCTCCCCGAATTCTTCTCTCCGGCGACGTAAATGGACGCCTCTCCGCGCTCTTCAAACGCTTCCTCTCGGTATTTCTCTCTTTCTCTCTCCACCATAAAACTCAACTTAGCACTTAAATTCAATTACTTCCTTTTCTAACACAAAAACTTGTATCAAATTTCAGGTAAACAAATCAGCTGGCCCATTCGACGCTTTACTATGCGTCGGACAATTCTTCCCAGACTCAACAGAACTTGTAGAAGAATTCATGGAGTACATAGAAGAGCGTCGTAATATTCCTATACCCACTTATTTTATCGGCGATTTTGGCGTTGCTGCTCCTAAAGTTCTCTCTGCTGCAGTTAAAGATCCCGCCAATCTAGGGTTTAAAATGGATGGTTTTAGGGTTTGTAATAATTTGTTTTGGTTGAAAGACAGCGGCAATTTCACTCTTCTTGGTTTGTATTTCTTTTCTTTCATGATTTTTTTTACCTTCTATTGCATGAATTTGGTAATTTAGATGTGGGAGTTTGATTATTTTTGTTAATTAGGTTAGCGTTATTCGTTTCTAGTAAGCTGAGCTGGATTGATGGTATAGTTGCAGGTGGTTGTTGCTTTAGAAGTTGGAATTTGTTTTGAGTTGTGGCATTTTCTTTTGAACTGGATTTGTTATTTTTGGGGTAGTAAGTTGGGGGGGATTGTAGATAGGTAATAAAAAGCGAGAAGATCGGTCTCGTACGAGAGAACAAGTTAGTGGGAGAGGTAATGAGAGAATGCAGTAGGGAAGGTGATGAATTGGATTAACAAAGTGGCATTATATTATATGGAAAGTGAATTGGTATGTCTGGGTGATAAGTTGAAGTGAAGACTTGAAGAGTAGATATGTGTGTGAAATATTAGTGACTTCTTGTTGGGAGGGAATTATGATTTATGAGGGCGAATGCTAAATGAAATGCACTCAAATAGGAAGGCTTACGTAGATCATTTTATCAATGGAAGTAGTATGTGAATATGACATTCAAGTATATTTCACGCAAATCTTTTTATAATACCATGAAGAGAATTAAACACAGCGGTATAAGCATGATGAAAAGTTAAAGTAATGAAGAAATGGTTGCTTAGTAGCATGTATTACCTTGGACGCTTAAGAAAGCATATCTACTCGACTATGCCTCATGGAAGAATGAGGCATTTGATTGTGGCTTTCAGACATGATCACAACTTTCCTTTTGCTTTTAACGTCAAATGGAATGGGCAGTAGATGGGAAAGGAGGAATAATTGTAATTTTTGGGCTCTGCTGTTTATATATTGCCATAGCAAATGCTAGCAGACATAATGGCTATTTGGTATGGCAAAGTCAGCTCACTTAACATATATTTGTTTTCTCTGCATCTGAGTGGACTGAGTGCAGTCAAGGGTTAGCTGTTTTTAAATCAAATCAATATTAGCATTATGGTTCATCTTTGTATGTTAATAGTTCCTTTTTGTATTACGCTGATTTACCTCATTGATAATTAGGGTTGTCTGTGGCATACTTATCTGGTAGGCAATCACCAAGTGGACAACAATTTGGAACATATAGTCAGGATGATGTGGATGCGTTGCGGGCATTAGCTGATGAGCCTGGAGTAGTTGATTTGTTTCTAACATATCCTTGCTAGTTGCTTTATTGTTGGCTGTCTACTTTTTCTTCCTTACGAGCTATAATCGTTAGTAGTCTTAAATCTTAACAGTGGTCTAGTTTGGGTTTCTTAACTAGTTAAACTAATGAATGGCCTAGCGGAGTTACAAATAGGGCCTCAGCCAGTGATATACCGCCTGGGCTATCGGACTCCCTTGGCAGCGATTCCACTATAGCTGAATTGGTAGCAGAGATTAAGCCTCGGTAAGTTATGATCATATTTTGTTTATAGAAATTGCCACCGATGCATGTTTTGAAGTGGCTGTGTTAGGCTTGTAGTTTACATAGATGGGGCATTGATTTACATACATGGTTTTAGTTGTTGCATGGATCTTATTTTAGTAGAGAATCTCCTTCTCTTTTTGTCTCTTTCCACTCGCCTTGAGTTTTCTAACATTGGGTTTTCTACATGATAGCTATCACATTGCAGGTTCAAAGGCTGTCTTTTATGCTCGTGAACCATACACTAATATTGATGCTGTGCATGTAACCCGTTTCTTTGGCCTTGCTCCCGTAGGAAATAAAGAGAAACAGGTTCAATCTTTTCATAAGCATTATGCAGTTCAAGTTTCATACATTGCGCTGCTACCTCATTGTACTTTTTCTAGAAAGCTTCTGCTCATACCAGTCATTTCCTTAATCATAACTACTAATAATATGAGCCTTGAACTGACCTAATTTAGATGGTCCTTACGGATCAGGTTGTAAGTATAGAGATTCATGCAAAGATTTAATAAATGGATTCTTAGCTAAAATTGGTTGCTGAATTCAGTCCCATCCACTTGTGTTGGGAACAGAAAAATCTGGACCATGGACCCGTGCGGTCAGATTGTCGGTGTATAAGGACTATGGAAAGAGGAAAAACTATGATAAAGAAAAGCTTGCAAAAAGGACATGGTTTCTTGTCACCCATCTGCCTAAGTTTTACCTTGTCTCCATGTCTCGTTGTCTTTTCTGGGTACCTGAAAATTTTAGGGAACCTTAAACTGGAACCAGCAAGCCACAAGATTTCTGAGACTTGATAATCCGTGAGTTGATGTTAGAAGGGAGGAGTTACATCTGATCTCTGGCCTCATATATTTTAGTCCTAATGTCATTTGGACCCCTGTTTCTTCCTCTAAGCCCAAAGCCATCACTAGCTTGATTATATGACATGGAAACTCACCAGTTAAATTACAATCTCATTCCTGAATCACGAAATCCTAGCTTTGGAATCCTTGGTTAATGTTCATGCTGAGACTGTAGTTGCTGGCATCGGCAGCCATTGCTTTTCCTCAGAAGCTGTGCAACTTTTGAGGACAGATCTGTGAGTTTCTAGGTTTGATCCATATATATTGAGCCTCTTATGCAAATTGACTTTATCTAAGGTGACTTTGACTAAATGAAGTCGAGATGCTGATGGAAACAATTAGATGCTTCTAGAGGCTTAGTAGAAATAAAGTCCAGCAATGATGATGAAACAAGCTAAGGACGTTGATGAACCTAGAAAAATCTGAAGATAAAATGCTCTTGAAACTGCTATGCTGGCAGGAGTCAAGGTTGTGGATGATGAGCTTGATGATGGGCATACTTACATAAATGCTTAGTTGGATATATTAAAGGAAATCAAACAAGTAGGCACACTTGATTCATGATCCTGAAAGTGTTGGAAACCCTCAACCTTAGAAATTTGGTCATATCAACAAATACATTATAGAACTCTAGTCCTTCGGACAAGGAACCGTAACCAGTTAATAACTATTTGTCAAATTTCTGCAAGAATGTTTAGTGTCCCTATTCGACGATTATGATAATGATTCAGTTGTTAAAGCATCTCAAGGATATGCTTTTTTCTTTTCTCTAATGGTTCTTAGTGGCAACTGGCACAACATCATGGGTGGTGATTCCTTGCATCACTTTCATTTGCTAAGTTTTCAGTAAACGATAAGCTGTTAGGTTATCTTATATTCTTAGTCGGACAAAATTTTAGAGAATTGGAGGGCTTTTAAATGTTCTCTTGTTCTCCAGGAGATGTTATAAGCCAAATACTATTTACCCTGTCAACCACTTTATACTTTATATTTTTATAGGTTTCTTAGTGATATAATAATTACAAATATGTCAAGTGGTCAATGGAGAACTAGGATGAGTGAGTGGTTGCAGTTGGTAGGTGGTAAGTGGTGCCCGTGTTTAACAAACATGTATGAATTGTTTTCCTCTTAGCATTTATACACATCTTATGGGTCGTGTACTCGTGTCGGCCGCCGTGCCCAGATTGTACCTTGTCAACTCATGGTTCATGGGCTTGTCCATAAACAAAATGCTATTGACTATGTATGTCTCCAAACAAAAGGTAGTCTGAGGAGGAAGGAGAATGAACAGTTCAATTAGGGCAAGACATCCTTCATGTAGTGGTCATGTTCCTTTCTCCGAACTCTGATTGTTCAGTTCAACAATTCTTTTGTTGTGAGTGCTCTTTTATACGTTCTCTCTATGATTGGTTTTCTGCTCATTTATGCTGTTTGGGCCTTTCTGAATCTGTTTTCATTTGTGTGATTTTCAGAGATTTATGCATGCTATTTCTCCAACTCCAGCGTCAACTATGACAGTGGCAGAAATAAGCACAAAACCTCCTAATACGACTTTATCTCCATACACAATTGTTGACGATACCCCTAGAAAAGAGACTACCAAAAGACCAGGGGACAGTACTCTTGATGAACAGTATTGGCGTTATGATGTGAAAAAACAAAAGCAAGGCAATGGAAATGCAGAGAAGCTCTGTTTTAAATATTTGTCATTTGGTTCATGTCCTCGAGGAGACGACTGCCGTTTTCGGCATGATGAAGACGCAAGAGAGCAATATATGAGAGGTGTATGTTTTGATTTTCTTAATAAGGGGAAATGTGAGAGGGGTCCAGAGTGTCAATTTAAGCATGACTTGGTTGCAGAAGGTGAAAGTATTGCTAACAGGAGATCCAGATCTCATACGGCAAGTACTAATAGGTTGGTGGATCATTTGAAATTAACGTTTCTTTGTGTGTTTTTGTATCGATACTTTTCTATGAGAATGTTTTGTCGTGTTGAAGGTTATGCATTTATTTTGGTGCTTCTGTTCCGTTGGACGACTTCTTAATGTCTATTGAACATGACCTGTTTTTCATGCTCTAGCTTAAATAATAACCTAATACATGATTGCACACATGTCAGGTCAAAAGAATGCTGGTTTTGTTTGTCAAGCCCCAATGTGGAGTCCCACCTAATCATTATTGTCGGAGAAAACTTATACTGCACATTGGCGAAAGGCCCACTGGTTGATGATCACGTGCTGTTAATACCAGTCGAGCATTCTCCCAGCACTTTATCTCTACCTCCAGATTGTCAAAGAGACCTAAATAGATATCAGAGCAGTCTCCGGATGTACTGCAAAACCCAAAGGAAGGAACTCATCTTCTTTGAATTAATATCTAAACGAGGCACTCATGCTAATCTCCAGGTGAGGGTTAATTCACTGTTTGTTAGTACCCACATGCATGAAAGACAGATGTCTCCTTTATGGCTCAAAATTCCATCTATATTTTGTTCTTCCTTGTTGTACATCAAATTACTTGTACAATGTAACCTATGTTAGACTTTCCTTTTGAATGATAGTGCCTACTTTTGACCCTTTGGTTGGCGTATGTTATATATTTTGGCTGTCCAAGCTGAACCAAAAACAGAGGGTCAAGTATATACCTGTAGGAAGTAATTGTCCTGGAGACCTGGACGCCAAGCAACTTGGAGATATGCACCATCTTGATGCTTGTATTGGGGCTTGAGGTTTCACTGGCGCTCTGTTCTGACCTTGCTTATTCTACTGTGTAAAAGAAACAGCAATATATATATATATATATAGATGCAGGATCACATGAGAATGCTCCTTACATGAGAAATGAGAATGAATCTCAACCACACGATTGGATTAGAGTTACAACACTTGTTCATTAGAGTTATACCCCTGAAAAAATTTCGAGCCCAAAAAAAAAAAATTTTTTTTTTCAAAATATTTTTTCTAATTTTTATTTTTTTGGAGTTACATCACTTTTCCATTAGAGTTATATCACTTGTTCATTAGAGTTGTAGCGTGTAAAATCCATTCTCATTTCTCATGTAAGTATGCATTCTCATATGAACTCACTTATATATATATATATATATATATAGGGTTGAGATCCGGTGAGAATGGGTCCTTATATGAGAACATATATCATATGTGAGAATAGATGTAGGTCAGAACATGATGTGCATCGTTTTAGAACATGATGTGCATCGTTTTAGAACATGATGTGCATCGTTTTAGAACATGATGTACATCGTTTTAGAACATGTTGCTCATTATTTTAGAACATGATATACATTATTTTAGAACATGATGGTCCTTATGTGAGAACATATATCATATGTGAGAATAGATGTAGGTCAGAACATGATGTACATTATTTTAGAACATGATGTGCATCGTTTTAGAACATGATGTGCATCGTTTTAGAACATGATGTACATCGTTTTAGAACATGTTGCTCATTATTTTAGAACATGATATACATTTTGCATACATTGATCATGTATGGTGATAATGTGACTATAATCGAAACGATAATAGTGTGGAATACCAAAATTTCAATCAATACCACAAGAATACCATACTAAACGATAATCAATTCTAATATATTTCAAACATTGACTGAATTTTTTCAAACATGTTCCAAAAGCATTGAGAAGGAGGAGATTCCAGAAGCATCGATCCACGAAAATCAAAGAAAAAATCACTGAATTCCGGCGAAATAGTAGCAAAACAAGTCATCGACGACTACGGAAGCCACGACAACACAAATCGCCGGCAGAATAGAAGGGAAATCAAAAAATTTCAAGGATGATTATGTCAAAATCTAAAGTGAGGGAGAGATGAAGATCCGGAATTTGAATCATCGCCAATCGAAGAAAGGAGGAGAGAGAATTTCGACGAGCAACGAATGCAGTGGCGGTCGCTGGATGTTGGTGGTGGTGATTCCACCATTGACGGTGATAGGAAAGAGGAGAGAGAAGGAGAAAGTAAAGAGAGAGAAAGCAAATCTGGAGAAATGAAAAAAAATGTCGTGAAGATAGTGAGGGTGTGTTGATGATTCAAATTTTGAATTTTTTTTCTGTTTTGGAAAAATCCCAACCCTTAGATCTAAAGTTTTTAAAGGCCTAGATTTATTCTCACATATCATAGTGTTCTCACATAAAGGAGGTGTTCTCACAAGAGCCTTCCCCTATATATATATATATATATATATATATATATATATATAAAATCCATTTTCAAGATATTACATGATAATCCATTTTCATATAATCCTTTTGAAAAATTGGCCTCATAAGGGAAAAAAAGGTTATAATTTAGCCAAATGGATTACATATTGGTTATAAGGGATTATAACAAAGTGTTAATTAAGGGAGTACTAGAGTTAATCAAGTAGAGTACTAGAGTTAATTAAGGGAGTACAAGAGTTAATCAAGGAAATACTAGAGTTAATTCAGTAGAGTCAAGTCGTCAACTGATTATAGCTTTTAATATTAACTTCGAACATTTGTAACATTATTACCATTAACAGTAGCTTGGAAACTACTTTAAAGTAGACTTGGTGGTCCAATGGGCTTAAGGTTTGGTCAAAGATTTTAGTGTTTTTACTAACGGACAGGGAATTAGACAAGGTAAATACAAGGCCAAAACTTAGGCTAATAATTTCGTGAAAGATAATAGAAATGGTAAAAAAAATTACTCCTATCCCCTATCTCCTTACTTCTTTATTGGCCCTCCCTTTATTGAACCGCTATTGACCCAGCCTGCTCTGGCCCCTCAATAAGGCGACCCACTAATGATCTGACCTGCTGGACTGCACCGACCAAGTTCGACCCACCCAATAACCTGGTCTACTAAAGTACAAGACCCATGTATATATACTTAGAAGTTTGTAAATAAATTCAACTTATCTATTCATCCCTGTGAAAATATTATAACTTATGAAATTAGAATGCAATAGGTTTATACTGCTCTTTGATGTGGAACCTGAGATTCATCACTTTTGTCTTGATTTATTTAGAATCTTGTCAATTGTCTCTGAAACAGAATCTTGCTTGTGTGAGGCGAATGCAATTCGCTACAGCAAGCTCCTGGTTTAATCATTTAGTAAAGACGAAATAACAACCTGTAAATTATATTTGGGTACAGATCGTATGATGTGCATTTCAATTTATATCAGTACTTCTTAGTACACTTCTAGTTAATGTCTTTTGTGTAGGCAGTACCTATTCCACAGATCAAAGCATCTTCCGCGAAAAGTATATTCAACTTAGCTGCTAAAAAGCTGGGTTTTGATTTTGAGACAATTAAAGGTAACTTAATCTGTGATTAGCTGAGGCACTGCTATTGACTTCTTTTTGTTGCCTTTTCTGTCTTTCATGTTTTGCTATGAGTGGAAATGAATTTTCTTGAATGATAATTTGCCTGTACATGGTAGGGTTGCAGGTTGAGATGTATGTCCTTGTTAGCTGGAGTGTCAAATTTTAAGGTGTTTCTTCAGGACATGCAGTAAAAATTTGCGGCATGCATAGGGGTATAGGAGTTGAGAGTTGAGACTACTCACTAATTACTTAAGCTCAACATGATTAAAGTTTGAGTTGGATGCCTAGATAGGTTCCCTCTCAACTCAAACCTAAGCTCAAGTTGAACTTAAAGGAGTTGATTGATACTCTCCTCAATCTGACTCAAAAAGCTCATGACCAACTCGAGTTTATCTTTAGCTATTACTCCCATGCTCTCTCTTTTACTTCGACCATATCTAGTTTGCACTTTTGCCAACACACAACTTTAAGCGTTAATATCTTTAATTGTGTATAAGTAAAAATTAGAAAAAAGTTGATAAATCTATATTGTGACGAATCTAAGAAGATCCCACATTTAAATGTTTTTCACTTATATACTAGTGGACAAATATGGTTGAACACTTGAACTTTGACTTTGAGGATTTTTCTGGGGCATAGGGGGAGTAACAATTAGAGAAGGTTGCCAACTGCTACCTTTTAAAGAAGCTTTTTCCTGACGTACTCTGCTCTTGCTTTGGTGCCACCATAAGAGTGATGGTCATGGATCTGATGAGGGTAAGGAGGAGAGAGAGAAAGAGGAAGTAGGGAGCCATGCGAGAGGTTTTGAAATGTAATATGAAAGTTTTACAAATTATACTGACAAAAGTATAAAGGGGGCGCTTAATTACCTCAAGTACCTTTAACGACATATGTACGTGGATAAAATTTGTAAAACAAAAGGAAAAGAGGAGAAAATTATTATGCTCACAGATGGGATTAAAATTGAAGTTTATATGAGATTTAGCAAACAAATCAATGTTGTGTGCGAAACGCATGCAAAAGTATTTTAGAATAAGGAATATATATCATGTATGCTGTATCCTTGTATCTATGTTCAAGTTTGGGCAGATGTCCCTGTGTCGAAATTTGAGCTGCCACGTGTCTGACACACATGTTTGTGTCTAAGTAACCTAGCCTATCAGTGGGAAAAACCAAACAAGCTGTGAGAGAGATGGAGTTCATATCAATCAAATCTGAGATTGTCTGATTGTCAGGTTGAATCAAGTTATTGAAATATCTTTTGGCTTGGTCCGACCTTTCTCACTTGGGGAACAAATGAAGAAATTGCAGAATGGGAAACTTCCATTGGATGAAGTCTCAAGAAGGTAGACAGTTTTGCTAGATAAGAATGTCTCATGCTGGGCTCAGCAAAAAAATAAAGCTCTATCCTCCTGTCTTTCAATTTCCTAAAGTCAGTAGGGATGATAATTAAGTCTTGAGGATAATGATAAGGGTTATGCTTTTTTTGCGGAGATTAGATGTTGTTTGGTAGGAAGGAGTGGATGGCAAAGAAACAAATGGAATGCAATAAGCATCTTTCCTGCATTTGATTTAAACAATTAGACAAAATTTCCAACTACTACCTTTCCAACTTCCACATCTCTGACGTACGCTACTCTTGCATTGGTGCATGGTAACAGGGGCGGTTGTGTGGTGTTGGTTGTGGAGGTGTTAACTTAGGGGAGCCATGAGAGAGGTTTTGGAATGTGGTATGAAAGAGGTTAAGGATTATAAAAGGAGTGCTTAACAAACCCTTAATTACACATTTATACCCATGAGTGATTTCTTTTTTCTTTTTCTAGAATCATCAATCTGAAAGTGTCTCAAAAGATGGTTGTATCCAAAATAAATATAAGTTGCAGAAGTTATTGAGTCACGAAGCACCTAAAGAAGGTTGTAATTGGAAAATATTTCTAACTATAATAGAAACGGTGGACAAATAAAAGAAGTGACTAAAAACACCTTTATTAAACCCACTTTTTCCCCTCTGAAATTAGCGATATTTATATGGAGAGAAAGTTGCTTTCTTCTTTTCTTTCTTTTTTATTATTTTTGTCACTTCGACTCTTTTTTATGTCTCAACTCTTACACATGTTGGACATTCATCACTCTGACAGGGGTATGGAATCCTTACCCGAAACTTTACTTTTGAATTAGGTTTTTTCGGTGTTCTCGTTGAAATATGTGGGCGCTTTTTTCAAATGAATATATTTAGGGGTCTCTCACAAAATTATCTGCAGATGATTAAAAATCTAGCAGCACAGTTGATCAGCCTCGATGTAGTGCTGGTCCCTAGGGCCGACCCAGCCCGAGGACAATCTTCCAAGTACACATTAGTTTACCTTTTTTTCTTTTTTTTGCTGATTCCTCTCAATGAAATTTTCCATGCGTCTTCGTCTTTCTGTTTGCCGATTCAATTGATGCTGCTCGTTCTTCAGGATGGCTCGACGTGGGTCCCTGGTTTTATTTAACACCTCTATTATCTTGGACGACCTATTCATTGAGAAAATTCGTAAAACGAATGGGAAATACTAGAAAATTATTATGCTTACAAATGGGTTGAGATCACATATTATATGAGAACTAGCAAACAGTTCAATGTGAAATGTGTGTTTACTTGGTTTATAATTTGGAGCAGATACAAAAGTTCTGCAAATCAGGAATATGTTTCATGAATGCTGTGCCCTTGTACCTGTGTGCACCTTTAGGATAGTGTCCCTGTGTCTGAAATTTTGAGCTGCAATGTGTCTGACACTCATACTTTTGTCTGAGTACCCCGGTTACTAAAATCGAACAAGCTGTAAGAGATGCAGAGTTCAAATCAATCAGATCTGAGATCATCATTTTTGGCCTGGGGCTCTGGTGCTCAATCCCATCTTTTTCTTTTAGACAATAATTTGGGGGGCCTCCCATTGGATAAGGTTGAAAGTCTTGCTAGAGTAAGATCGTCTCATCTGGCTCCGCAAAATGCAAAGCTCTATTTCCCTGTTTACAATATTCTAAAGTCATTATCTGTTCAATTTTGACCACACAAGCCCCTTATCTGCTGCTGCATTAGGCTAGGTATCGTCAGTGTGTTTTTTCAATGTTGTTGTAGGTGATAATGATTCTGAAGCAAGAGAATTGTTGAAAGCAAAGTTTGAAGGCGCTTCTGGTTTCTTCTATGTGGAACTTCATGATGGCACGATACTGGGACACACTATAGATGAGAATGAGAATTTTCCCGTTCAATTTGGTCGTGAGGTGATGCTTTAAAAAGATAGCAAATACATTAGCGTTACTGACTAATGATTGATGTCTGTGGGGTCTAACTCCTCTCGTTATGTTTGCTAGGTTATGGCTGGCCTGCTCAAAATGCCCGATAGGGCTGACTGGAGGAATTGTAAGCTTAGCAAAGATGAAGAAGTTATATTGGTGGAAGATTTTAAATCTCGGTTTAAGAACTTTGATCCCTGTGAAGATGTCTGATTTTAGAGAGCTCGGAATGTGATCCCAATGAAATTGAAGTTACTCAGACTTTGGAGGCGTAAAAGGCTTGCAAATGAAGATTTTTTTTTGCATGTCTTCTATTCTTTTGCTGGGCACTTGTATCTTAAACTTTAGATCTCATTGATGTTTTGCAGGAATCATGCTGAGTTTCATGAAAGGTACTTCCGAATTTCATTGAACATCGTTTTCTTCTGTTAACGTCCGTAAGTTGATTCCATTTTTCTGGACCTTTTGCAGGATTGGTGTTTTCTGTTCACAGCTTGAAGCAAGTTTACTCTGAATAATTACAGCAAAGACAAAGACTACCTACAGTTACACACGATCTTCTATTTTTGTTCTTTATTTCTGTACTATGAGAGTTGGCTAGTGCTTTAAATTTTAATGAATTGCTGCATATCTGGAGTTGTAATCTTAATCTACTTTCATACTGGGTTTTGCTTCTTGCTCACCCTAATTCAATTGATAGAAATATGTGCTGCATTAGACTTGGTTTATTCTAATACTGAAGTATGTTCAAGTTTCATACTAATAAAAAGACAAGGAAACCTTTCAAAAAAAGAAAAAAAAAAAAGACAAGGAAACATTTCAAAATAAGAAATAAAAAAGATAAGGAATTAAAAAAAAGAAAAAAAATAAGACAAGGAAACCCTTCAAAAGAAAAAAAGACAAAGGAAAAATAGCTTAAGTGGGCCTACGGAGAGGTTTCTGTACATAAAGTTTGGACCCAAATTCAAATATGATATGAGGTCAGAGGTCACTCAGATCCAGGTCTGCCCTGTATTATTGGGTTGTAAATAATTGGATTTAGACCTTGAAAAATTGGTAGGGTCTACGCAGATTTTGATCTGTCCAGTATCTATTGTCAATTTGTCATCCGTGTTTAATGATGTCATCACCATGATGTCTACCTCCAAATACACCAAGCTAAGCTTGGTCAAGTGGTGAGAGAAAGAACCTTCCAATCATAAGGTTGGGGGGTTCAATTCCCATTAGGGGCACTTTGAAAGAGGGAATACCCTTACCATTTCCCCTCACTCTCAACGTGTTTACCCGTTAATCCGGGATAGGTTCACATGTGAGAGGTTCTGATCTGGTAAGACTCTTCATCTTACCATGTTATAGAAAATGTCTACTCCAAGTACTGATAGTACTAAACTACTAATGTATTTGTGAAATAAAATTTCCCTTTACTGTTTACTATGCTCTCAATTAGACCAACACTGGTCAGAAATATTTATCCTTGTAGCTTAACATGTACCCTTGGACACATTAGACAATTCGTTATCATAAATAACAATAGGAAGGATATCTTTTATGCAAAAATGATGCTTGATCACACGAAGGGAGTATGGAGATGCGTGAGCAATGGGAAATGACTTGTTAACTTATAGTTTTCTTTTAACATATTAATTTTATTTTTTACATGGATTTTCTTTAATCACATGCAGTTGGTATTTTTGTAGGCAAACTTAAGCGAATGTTGTATCTAAAAAAGAACAAAAGTAGTTGAAATTGATTCTCGTGAACATGCAGTTTCACAAATTTCTTGAAAAAAGTAGGGCGAGGTTTTCAGCTTCAAGATCAAACTTTTTGAAAGTATTCCATTTATTATTTCTGTAGTGCTCTTCTTACCTTTTCCTCAAGATAATCATAATAACTTCTTACATCCTGCACGTGTTGAGAAAGCAGAGGAGTGAATCCCACATTATGATTTATGGGGGACAAATATATGAGAAGTGAGAACTATGGATTTTTTGTCGAAAACTACCTATTAATTGTAACTTTTTGAAAATAACTACCTAATAAGTCTAATTTTTAAAACAACTACCTATTATCATGTTTTTTTTTGTTAGCACTACCAATACACGGTATTTTCTAACGTTTATGTGTATGGGTAATGCTAACAAAAAAAAACATGATAAAAAGGTAGTTGTTTTCAAAAAGTTGCAATTAATAGGCAGTTTTTGACAAAAAAAGCCATAAATTTATATCTTTTAAAATGGAGGGAATTGGGTTGGGGAGTTTGATAAACTTTTCTTTACACTCACCTGTCCAGATGACAAGACTGTGCCCTTAGCAAGCTATTACCTACAGGGGGATGCCCACTTTTGGTGGACTCAAGCTAAGGACAACCTCCTAAAACAGCCTGACTTTGGGTGGGAAACCTTCAAGAAAGCCCTGAGGGATAAGTATTACCCTCCATACCTCAAGAAGCAGAAAGCCCAAGAGTTTATGATGCTAGAACAAGGGAACCTGTCTGTTGAGGAGTATTACCGCAAATTCATTGAGTTGATGAGATTTGCTCCTGAGATTGCCCCTACTGAGGAAGCTAAGGCCTCACGTTTTGAATTAGGGCTCACTCTTGACCTACAAGGGAGACCGGGGGAGATACTTTCACCTCGTTGGACCATGTCTTTGGCAAAGCCGCCCACCTATATGCCATAAGGAAACGAGAGGAAGGGGGTAAACAAGGTGAGAAGCGTAAAGGAGAATCCAAATCCCGAGGTTCGAGATTTGAAAAGAAACACCATGGGAACCGTAACAATCAAACCTCCCAAAGAAACTTCGATAAGGGACCCAACAACGATAACAATAACCGCAACAATAACACCAACAACCGCAGACTCGAGCGTGTGTACAGGTGTAAGAAGTGTCCATATAATCATCCTCGGGAAGGATTGCGAGGGTAATAAGGTGGAGTGTTATGAATGTGGGAAAATGGGGCATAGAGCGTACGAATGCTATTCGAAGAATAAGGTTAACCCCAATAGTCAAGAAAAAAGGAACTATGGAGACAAGCCTATGAATGAGAATGAGAATGGTGGAAATGCATACAATGGGTCAGGGAACTCTAATTACTCCAAACCACCAACCAATGCAAATAATCGGGCACCAACTGGAAATCATGTGACCAACAACAATGATAATAAGGGCACAGGGAAGTCAGTATATGATGACGGTTAGCGAAGAGGAGGCTTGTAGAGATGTTGTCACGGGTACTTTCTCTATAAACTCAATTCTCGTTAAAGTCTTGTTCAACTCGGAGCATCTTTGTCTTTTATTGCCCATACAACTATTAGAACTCTAGCACTTGGTTTAGCCCTAGTCAATTTCTATGCCTATAGTTATTCCGTGCCGGGGATATTGTTAATTGCTCTAAGAAATTCCTTAATGTCTCACCGAAATTAAGGGAGGGCTTATTTCCTTCCGATCTAATAGAGTTTAATTTATCGAACCTAGACGTCATTCTGAGAATAAGATTTTTCTTCCCTACCTCGATAAATTCGTAGTCATGTCCATAGACGTTGTATTGATATATTCAAGGAGCAAGGGGGAACATAAGGGACATTTGGGGCTTATTTTATAGACACTTAGGGAGAACTAATTGTATGCAAAGTTTTAAATATGTTATTCGGTTGCATAAAGTACCCGGAGCTCTTTCAAGGGGTAGGTGAGTTACGGGGACGTAACTTTTCTTTTAAGGGGGGAAGAATGCGATAGAATTTCGCGCTCCCACCCTAAAGTTTGCTAAAGAATGTTATTTATGTGTAATTATCGCTTATGTGACTTGCGAAAACTAGAAAACGCTTGTGAAATTTTGGGACTTAGAAGTGCAAAAGTTCGTCGTTAAGACTGGCTACCTCAAAGTTTCGGGACGAAACTTCCTTTAAGGGGGGAAGCCTGTAATACTCCGTATTTTTGGAAGTTATTATAAGAAAATATAAAGAATAAAGTTGAAAGTGTTTTTAATATTATTTAGAAAAAAATATAGTTTGGATAAGCCTACAGTTATAATTTTAATATACAACCTACTTTTGTACCTAATTATATTTTAATTCGGTTTGTTTGACTTTCAAAATAAAAATAAATAAGATTCAGGTTTGAAAAACAAATCCTAGTGAACATAGGTTTCACATGGGTATAAAGTAAAGAGGGAACTAAAACCCTATTTTATTGAGGTGACCAGCCGTTTTTTTTTTATTCTCAAATCTTTCTCTCTCTTCTTTCTCTTCTACGTTCTTTTCTTCCATCCCCACTTGCGTGATTTCTTTGTTGCTCTGCTTTGCTTCTTGAAACTCCTCTACCTGATTCTTGGAAAAGCTCGCGCCATCTTCATCACGCACATCACCGGTGGGTTGTAGTTGCTGTCGGAGGTCGAGCATCGACGCGAGCGGGGTCTAGCGAGTAGTGCGAGGCTTGCTGCTGGGTGTCGAGCGACGAGTCGACGCTGCTGCTGGTGAGTGCGAATACTCGAGGGTCGTGCGGTGCGGGTCGAAGCGCGGCGTGTGTGCGGCTGTCGAGGGTGCTGCGTGTGCGAGTGTGGCTGGACGGTGTGGTGTGCGAGTGGGGTGTTGTGTGTGGTGTGTGCGACGAGTCGAGGTCGAGCGAGCGTGAGTGGCTCGAGTGTTTTGTGAGCGACACGTCGAGGCTGCGAGTGTGGTGGTGCTGCCGCCAGAGTCCTCGTGTCGCCGGTGGTCGTCGCCGGCGAATTGGCCCGGTATAAAGAAATTAAAATTCCCTCTTTTCCTTTTTAAATTAATGTATATAATCTGATTTTGTAATTGTTGTGAATCTTTGATTAAGTTTGTAATTATAAGTAAAGTATAAAATTAATAAAAGAAATCAGATTTATATTACACTACTAGTTCCTACTTTGATCTTATTTCTTCAATTCTGATTTTATAGTTCTTATATAAGTATCTAGTTAAGTTTGTTATTATAAACAAAGTAGTGTAAAAGTTAAGTTTAAGTTTTGTTGTCATGAACAAGTATAAAATAAGTTAGAGGAAATCAATTTCGCAAACTTATTATTAAGTTCTAAAAATATTAGTTTTAATAGAGTTCAGGAAAAGGAAGTTTAAACAACAAGAACGTTTACTTTTACTGTTCAAAACACTAAGTTTTAAATAGTAGTTAAGTTGGTTTTATTTTAATGTGATCAAGGACTTAGAACTGACTTATTTTTATATTTCGATTAGGTCCCAATTTCATAAGCGGAACGTTTGTTTAGGCAGTGAAAATTCTTCGTTACAAGGTACGTACGCGTACCAGTTCAGTTGCAATTACTAGTATCATGTTAGGTTGTGAATTATTATATTGGAACCTAGAATCCTGATAGGGAACGATTGTATGATTGTGATTGCTGAGATTGTTTGGTAGCATGATTGCGGTATGTAGCATTGTAATGCGTAATTCTATCGTATCATAAGCATGAAAGTTTGGATTTGTATTCTTTGATCAATGGTGTGACAAGGATGTTACAAGATTAAAGATTTGAGTATTGTATCTAAGAAGGAATGTTAAATGATTACATGTTTAATGTGGTATGAATGGTCAATACTAAGAAAGGATTTTGGCAATAAACTTGTAGTTGGACTCCCTACAAGTGATGAACAATGGGGGGAGTGTGAGACTTGCTCTACACTCCTACGCAGGCCTACTGTGACGACAGTAGTGTCCTTATAAATTTTGATAACTCAAGTAGGCGGAAGGTTCCGTACGATCTTGGGGGTATGCATACTAAGGTGATGGATGTGGAACGGAACGAAACCGTATTTACATTTCATCTAATAGACCAAGTTGTCTATTAAGGATTAAGTAGCCCGTATGATTCTAGAAAGATGACGGTGCCCGTTCGATGCCAAATAAATTGTAAAAATGGAATTTAATGTTTTTGTAGAATTATGTTTAGGAATTGTTATTATTGTTCTGATTATGTTTAGTGTATTATGTAACTGACTATGTACGTACTCAGCATAGCTGATTGTTTGTCATTTGTGTTGTTTGTTGACCTGTGATGAACCATTGATGTTTCAATGGGGAACAGATTAGGTGTGCTGGTGATGCTGCATGAGTTCGGGCATACGGGGGATACTTTTGGTTATAAACTTTTAAAGTGTTTTGGTTGAACATCCTAGAGATTGTTTATGATTTACATAGTTAATGGTTTTAAATAAAAGGGGTCAATAGTGATTCCCGAGTTGTAGTTAAGTTATCATTTTATTTCCGCTGCAATTTAGTTTTCATAATAAAGAGTAAGTTAGTGTTTTAAATTCAATAAGCCTTGCGTTTCACGGCGGTAACACTCCCAAAGTCGATGCAACGTAGTTTAGACGTGTATGGATTTTGGGGGTGTTACAAAACTGGTATCAGAGCCAAAAGTTCCTATTTTCAAAGATGTTTTAAAAGATTTTAAATTGGGTAGTATGGGATAAGAGCATATAGATTACTTTTGCGTGCATTAAATCATAGGAATGATTTTATTTGTGATGCCTTTCTTGTCTTTACTTGTCTGATATGTTTATAGAAAGCATGCAAATACTGTGGAATGAATCAGATGTCTGATTATATGAATTATAGTGTGGTTTCTTTGGATTGAATTGGTGAAAGGTTCTTTGAAATCTTTGAAATGTGAATAGAGTAGGAGGATGTATAAGGATAGATAGTGGTTAAAAGTACTAAAATTCGATAGTAAAATATTTTATTTCCTAAAATTTCGAATTAATATAATGTTCCAAAGATGTGTCAAAAAGGTATCGAACTAAAACCTTATTTCGAATATTTTAGGAAAGAATCATATAAATTGTTATAAATATTTTGAACTTGGAGTTCTAAAAATTGAACATAATCGTTTTACCTCTTATATATGGTTATATATAATGTATACTTAAAAACCTTAAATTCACAAAGCATAGACAATTTTTTTTCCTTCTTTAAATTCGTAGATGGTTTACGACATAGGTCCTAGGGAATACTTGATGAAGCACCGAATAGCGGAAGATTGGGACATACGGGCCCATAAGATGAAAGCCGCTATGGAATAAAGGACCTTACAGGGAGATACTAGGCTTAGGACTCGAAATGGAGAAAATATATTTTATGCTTTACGATGCGTCCCTAAGGAGGAACCCTACCCTTTTCGTACACGGCAAATATTGGGATATATGGTTAGAAAATGGAGGTTTTAATGCGATCAAACACACTTACTTGGAACCAATACCTTGCTACCGTAGGACATTTCAAGACCGATCTTAAATACTTGTGAAAAATGAATGGAGAATTCGTGAGAAAATAAGTTGGGAGCCCTCTACCTCATCACCTTTAGTTCGAAGAACCTATCATGTGGGGAAAGCTCGGGAATTAATGTGAATTCCGAGAACCCTAGAGTTAAATCTGAGCCGCAAGCGTCCTTTAGAGCTGCAAGAAGAGCTAGGTACCAAACTTTTGAGGATGAGTTCATACCCAAGGACTACCACATAGTGTCAAACCTCAGAACTATTACCTACATTTCCGATGATGAGGGGAATAATAGGACTTTCATCGCAGTGATTGGGGAAGATAATGCTTGAACCTATACTTGACTTGGAAAATGAGGAAGAGGGAGATCCTAATGAGAATGAGCCTCGCCGAGGAGGATCCGATTGAGGAAGCGAAAGAAGAGCCTTTGGAGGAGGAACCTCTTGAGGAAGATGAACCTATTGAGGATGACGAGTCTTCGAGGACGAAGGCGATATGGAAGAAGGAATAGAAAATCCTAATTCGAGATGAAGAAGCTCACCATTATAGTTCCTAGTTTCTTTTGATTATATAATTAGGATTAGAATATTATTTTATTCGTTTCTTTCGTTTTGATAGGCTTGCATGCCAAGTAGCAAATTAAAATTCTTTTTATTCCTCTATTTAATGTTTTCCTTGGAAATGATAATTTTTACCCTTTTCAATAATAATACAATATTTTATTTCTTTTGTTATTTGATGTAACGTCTTATTTGAGATGTTTATATTGCAAGTCAATAAAGACTTAACGATTGTTCGCAATAAAAACGTGTTATATGAACGTGTCAATGTGTAGTAGTTAAATAAATAAACGACTATGTGCATATCGCCGAAACAACCGTTGTGTCATTTTTCGCGCAAAATGGTTCGTCAAGGCGGCACGCCCGATACCTCTCCGAATGTCGAGCAATCGATTCGTGATCTAGTGCGATCACGGCTAACCTAGCCCAAGGTCATAACCGGGATGGGGACTTGTCTGAAAAGGTTGCCCGTAGGAACCCACCACCTCGAATGGGAAAGGGGGCCGAGGAACTGGAAAATTGGGTTGGGGAGTTTGATAAACTTTTCTTTACACTCACCGTCCGGATGACAAGACCGTGCCCTTAGCAAGCTATTACCTACGGGGGATGCCCACTTTTGGTGGACTCAAGCTAAGGACAACCTCCTAAAACAACACGACTTTGGGTGGGAAACCTTCAAGAAAGCCCCGAGGGATAAGTATTACCCTCCATACCTCAAGAAGCGTAAAGCCCAAGAGTTTATGATGCTAGAACAAGGGAACCCTGTCTGTTGAGGAGTATTACCGCAAATTCATTGAGTTGATGAGATTTGCTCCCGAGATTGCCCCTACCGAGGAAGCTAAGGCCTCACGTTTTGAATTAGGGCTCACTCTTGACCTACAAGGGAGACTGGGGGGAGATACTTTCACCTCGTTGGACCATGTCTTTGGCAAAGCCGCCCACCTATATGCCATAAGGAAACGAGAGGAAGGGGGTAAACAAGGTGAGAAGCGAAAGGAGAATCCAAATCCCGAGGTTCGTAGATTTGAAAAGAAACACCATGGGAACCGAACAATCAAACCTCCCAAAGAAACTTCGATAAGGGACCCAACAACGATAACAATAACCGCAACAATAACACCAACAACCGCAGACCTGAGCGTGTGTACAGGTGTAAGAAGTGTCCATATAATCATCCTGGGAAGGATTGCGAGGGTAATAAGGTGGAGTGTTATGAATGTGGGAAAATGGGGCATAGAGCGTACGAATGCTATTCGAAGAATAAGGTTAACCCCAATAGTCAAGAAAAAAGGAACTATGGAGACAAGCCTATGAATGAGAATGAGAATGGTGGAAATGCATACAATGGGTCAGGGAACTCTAATTACTCCAAACCACCAACCAATGCAAATAATCAGGCACCAACTGGAAATCATGTGACCAACAACAATGATAATAAGGGCACAGGGAAGCTGTATATGATGACGGTTAGCGAAGAGGAGGCTTGTAGAGATGTTGTCACGGGTACTTTCTCTATAAACTCAATTCCTGTTAAAGTCTTGTTCAACTCTGGAGCATCTTTGTCTTTTATTGCCCATACAACTATTAGAACTCTAGCACTGGTTTAGCCCTAGTCAATTTCTATGCCTATAGTTATTCCGTCTGGGGATATTGTTAATTGCTCTAAGAAATTCCTTAATGTCTCACTGAAATTAAGGGAGGGCTTATTTCCTTCCGATCTAATAGAGTTTAATTTATCGAACCTAGACGTCATTCTGAGAATAAGATTTTTCTTCCCTACCTCGATAAATTCGTAGTCATGTCCATAGACGTTGTATTGATATATTCAAGGAGCAAGGGGGAACATAAGGGACATTTGGGGCTTATTTTATAGACACTTAGGGAGAACTAATTGTATGCAAAGTTTTAAATATGTTATTCGGTTGCATAAAGTACCCGGAGCTCTTTCAAGGGGTAGGTGAGTTACGGGGACGTAACTTTTCTTTTAAGGGGGGAAGAATGCGATAGAATTTCGCGCTCCCACCCTAAAGTTTGCTAAAGAATGTTATTTATGTGTAATTATCGCTTATGTGACTTGCGAAAACTAGAAAACGCTTGTGAAATTTTGGGACTTAGAAGTGCAAAAGTTCGTCGTTAAGACTGGCTACCTCAAAGTTTCGGGACGAAACTTCCTTTAAGGGGGGAAGCCTGTAATACTCCGTATTTTTGGAAGTTATTATAAGAAAATATAAAGAATAAAGTTGAAAGTGTTTTTAATATTATTTAGAAAAAAATATAGTTTGGATAAGCCTACAGTTATAATTTTAATATACAACCTACTTTTGTACCTAATTATATTTTAATTCGGTTTGTTTGACTTTCAAAATAAAAATAAATAAGATTCAGGTTTGAAAAACAAATCCTAGTGAACATAGGTTTCACATGGGTATAAAGTAAAGAGGGAACTAAAACCCTATTTTATTGAGGTGACCACGCTTTTTTTTTTATTCTCAAATCTTTCTCTCTCTTCTTTCTCTTCTACGTTCTTTTCTTCCATCCCCACTTGCGTGATTTCTTTGTTGCTCTGCTTTGCTTCTTGAAACTCCTCTACCTGATTCTTGGAAAAGCTCGCGCCATCTTCATCACGCACATCACCGGTGGGTTGTAGTTGCTGTCGGAGGTCGAACATCGACGCGAGCGGGGTCTAGCGAGTAGTGCGAGGCTTCTGGCTGGGTGTCGAGCGACGAGTCGACGCCGCTGCTGGTGAGTGCGAATACTCGAGGGTCGTGCGGTGCGGGTCGAAGCGCGGCGTGTGTGCGGGCGTCGAGGGTGCTGCGTGTGCGAGTGTGGCCGGACGGTGTGGTGTGCGAGTGGGGTGTTGTGTGTGGTGTGTGCGACGAGTCGAGGTCGAGCGAGCGTGAGTGGCTCGAGTGTTTTGTGAGCGACACGTCGAGGCTGCGAGTGTGGTGGTGCCGCCGCCGAGTCCTCGTGTCGCCGGTGGTCGTCGCCGGCGAATTGGCCCGGTATAAAGAAATTAAAATTCCCTCTTTTCCTTTTTAAATTAATGTATATAATCTGATTTTGTAATTGTTGTGAATCTTTGATTAAGTTTGTAATTATAAGTAAAGTATAAAATTAATAAAAGAAATCAGATTTATATTACACTACTAGTTCCTACTTTGATCTTATTTCTTCAATTCTGATTTTATAGTTCTTATATAAGTATCTAGTTAAGTTTGTTATTATAAACAAAGTAGTGTAAAAGTTAAGTTTAAGTTTTGTTGTCATGAACAAGTATAAAATAAGTTAGAGGAAATCAATTTCGCAAACTTATTATTAAGTTCTAAAAATATTAGTTTTAATAGAGTTCAGGAAAAGGAAGTTTAAACAACAAGAACGTTTACTTTTACTGTTCAAAACACTAAGTTTTAAATAGTAGTTAAGTTGGTTTTATTTTAATGTGATCAAGGACTTAGAACTGACTTATTTTTATATTTCGATTAGGTCCCAATTTCATAAGCGGAACGTTTGTTTAGGCAGTGAAAATTCTTCGTTACAAGGTACGTACGCGTACCGGCCGATTGCAATTACTAGTATCATGTTAGGTTGTGAATTATTATATTGGAACCTAGAATCCCGATAGGGAACGATTGTATGATTGTGATTCTTTGAGATTGTTTGGTAGCATGATTGCGGTATGTAGCATTGTAATGCGTAATTCTATCGTATCATAAGCATGAAAGTTTGGATTTGTATTCTTTGATCAATGGTGTGACAAGGATGTTACAAGATTAAAGATTTGAGTATTGTATCTAAGAAGGAATGTTAAATGATTACATGTTTAATGTGGTATGAATGGTCAATACTAAGAAAGGATTTTGGCAATAAACTTGTAGTTGGACTCCCTACAAGTGATGAACAATGGGGGGAGTGTGAGACTTGCTCTACACTCCTACGCAGGCCTACTGTGACGACAGTAGTGTCCTTATAAATTTTGATAACTCAAGTAGGCGGAAGGTTCCGTACGATCTTGGGGGTATGCATACTAAGGTGATGGATGTGGAACGGAACGAAACCGTATTTACATTTCATCTAATAGACCAAGTTGTCTATTAAGGATTAAGTAGCCCGTATGATTCTAGAAAGATGACGGTGCCCGTTCGATGCCAAATAAATTGTAAAAATGGAATTTAATGTTTTTGTAGAATTATGTTTAGGAATTGTTATTATTGTTCTGATTATGTTTAGTGTATTATGTAACTGACTATGTACGTACTCAGCATAGCTGATTGTTTGTCATTTGTGTTGTTTGTTGACCTGTGATGAACCATTGATGTTTCAATGGGGAACAGATTAGGTGTGCTGGTGATGCTGCATGAGTTCGGGCATACGGGGGATACTTTTGGTTATAAACTTTTAAAGTGTTTTGGTTGAACATCCTAGAGATTGTTTATGATTTACATAGTTAATGGTTTTAAATAAAAGGGGTCAATAGTGATTCCCGAGTTGTAGTTAAGTTATCATTTTATTTCCGCTGCAATTTAGTTTTCATAATAAAGAGTAAGTTAGTGTTTTAAATTCAATAAGCCTTGCGTTTCATGCGGCGGTAACACTCCCAAAGTCGATGCAACGTAGTTTAGACGTGTATGGATTTTGGGGGTGTTACAAAACCTGTATCGAGCCAAAAGTTCCTATTTTCAAAGATGTTTTAAAAGATTTTAAATTGGGTAGTATGGGATAAGAGCATATAGATTACTTTTGCGTGCATTAAATCATAGGAATGATTTTATTTGTGATGCCTTTCTTGTCTTTACTTGTCTGATATGTTTATAGAAAGCATGCAAATACTGTGGAATGAATCAGATGTCTGATTATATGAATTATAGTGTGGTTTGCTGGATTGAATTGGTGAAAGGTTCTTTGAAATCTTTGAAATGTGAATAGAGTAGGAGGATGTATAAGGATAGATAGTGGTTAAAAGTACTAAAATTCGATAGTAAAATATTTTATTTCCTAAAATTTCGAATTAATATAATGTTCCAAAGATGTGTCAAAAAGGTATCGAACTAAAACCTTATTTCGAATATTTTAGGAAAGAATCATATAAATTGTTATAAATATTTTGAACTTGGAGTTCTAAAAATTGAACATAATCGTTTTACCTCTTATATATGGTTATATATAATGTATACTTAAAAACCTTAAATTCACAAAGCATAGACAATTTTTTTTCCTTCTTTAAATTCGTAGATGGTTTACGACATAGGTCCTAGGGAATACTTGATGAAGCACCGAATAGCGGAAGATTGGGACATCTGGGCCCATAAGATGAAAGCTGCTATGGAATAAAGGACCTTACAGGGAGATACTAGGCTTAGGACTGAAATGGAGAAAATATATTTTATGCTGCAGTACGTCCCTAAGGAGGAACCCTACCCTTTTCGTACACGGCAAATATTGGGATATATGGTTAGAAAATGGAGGTTTTAATGCGATCAAACACACTTACTGGAACCAATACCTTGCTACTGTAGGACATTTCAAGACTGATCTTAAATACTGTGAAAAATGAATGGAGAATTCGTGAGAAAATAAGTTGGGAGCCCTCTACCTCATCACCTTTAGTTCGAAGAACCTATCATGTGGGGGAAAGCTCGGGAATTAATGTGAATTCTGAGAACCCTAGAGTTAAATCTGAGCCGCAAGCGTCCTTTAGAGCTGCAAGAAGAGCTAGGTACCAAACTTTTGAGGATGAGTTCATACCCAAGGACTACCACATAGTGTCAAACCTCAGAACTATTACCTACATTTCCGATGATGAGGGGAATAATAGGACTTTCATCGCAGTGATTGGGGAAGATAATGCTGAACCTATACTTGACTTGGAAAATGAGGAAGAGGGAGATCCTAATGAGAATGAGCCTGCTGAGGAGGATCCGATTGAGGAAGCAGAAGAAGAGCCTTTGGAGGAGGAACCTCTTGAGGAAGATGAACCTATTGAGGATGACGAGTCTTCTGAGGACGAAGCTGATATGGAAGAAGGAATAGAAAATCCTAATTCAGATGAAGAAGCTCACCATTATAGTTCCTAGTTTCTTTTGATTATATAATTAGGATTAGAATATTATTTTATTCGTTTCTTTCAGTTTTGATAGGCTTGCATGCCAAGTAGCAAATTAAAATTCTTTTTATTCCTCTATTTAATGTTTTCCTTGGAAATGATAATTTTTACCCTTTTCAATAATAATACAATATTTTATTTCTTTTGTTATTTGATGTAACGTCTTATTTGAGATGTTTATATTGCAAGTCAATAAAGACTTAACGATTGTTCGCAATAAAAACGTGTTATATGAACGTGTCAATGTGTAGTAGTTAAATAAATAAACGACTATGTGCATATCGCTGAAACAACCGTTGTGTCATTTTTCAGCGCAAAATGGTTCGTCAAGGCGGCACGCCTGATACCTCTCTGAATGTCGAGCAATCGATTCGTGATCTAGTGCAGATCACAGCTAACCTAGCCCAAGGTCATAACCGGGATGGGGACTTGTCTGAAAAGGTTGCCCGTAGGAACCCACCAATTCTGAATGGGAAAGGGGGGCCAGAGGAACTGGAAAATTGGGTTGGGGAGTTTGATAAACTTTTCTTTACACTCACCTGTCCAGATGACAAGACTGTGCCCTTAGCAAGCTATTACCTACAGGGGGATGCCCACTTTTGGTGGACTCAAGCTAAGGACAACCTCCTAAAATAGCCTGACTTTGGGTGGGAAACCTTCAAGAAAGCCCTGAGGGATAAGTATTACCCTCCATACCTCAAGAAGCAGAAAGCCCAAGAGTTTATGATGCTAGAACAAGGGAACCTGTCTGTTGAGGAGTATTACCGCAAATTCATTGAGTTGATGAGATTTGCTCCTGAGATTGCCCCTACTGAGGAAGCTAAGGCCTCACGTTTTGAATTAGGGCTCACTCTTGACCTACAAGGGAGACTGGGGGGAGATACTTTCACCTCGTTGGACCATGTCTTTGGCAAAGCTGCCCACCTATATGCCATAAGGAAACGAGAGGAAGGGGGTAAACAAGGTGAGAAGCGAAAGGAGAATCCAAATCCTGAGGTTCAGAGATTTGAAAAGAAACACCATGGGAACCAGAACAATCAAACCTCCCAAAGAAACTTCGATAAGGGACCCAACAACGATAACAATAACCGCAACAATAACACCAACAACCGCAGGACCGAGCGTGTGTACGAGTGTAAGAAGTGTCCATATAATCATCCTGGGAAGGATTGCGAGGGTAATAAGGTGGAGTGTTATGAATGTGGGAAAATGGGGCATAGAGCGTACGAATGCTATTCGAAGAATAAGGTTAACCCCAATAGTCAAGAAAAAAGGAACTATGGAGACAAGCCTATGAATGAGAATGAGAATGGTGGAAATGCATACAATGGGTCAGGGAACTCTAATTACTCCAAACCACCAACCAATGCAAATAATCAGGCACCAACTGGAAATCATGTGACCAACAACAATGATAATAAGGGCACAGGGAAGCTGTATATGATGACGGTTAGCGAAGAGGAGGCTTGTAGAGATGTTGTCACGGGTACTTTCTCTATAAACTCAATTCCTGTTAAAGTCTTGTTCAACTCCGGAGCATCTTTGTCTTTTATTGCCCATACAACTATTAGAACTCTAGCACCGGTTTAGCCCTAGTCAATTTCTATGCCTATAGTTATTCCGTCTGGGGATATTGTTAATTGCTCTAAGAAATTCCTTAATGTCTCACTGAAATTAAGGGAGGGCTTATTTCCTTCCGATCTAATAGAGTTTAATTTATCGAACCTAGACGTCATTCTGAGAATAAGATTTTTCTTCCCTACCTCGATAAATTCGTAGTCATGTCCATAGACGTTGTATTGATATATTCAAGGAGCAAGGGGGAACATAAGGGACATTTGGGGCTTATTTTATAGACACTTAGGGAGAACTAATTGTATGCAAAGTTTTAAATATGTTATTCGGTTGCATAAAGTACCCGGAGCTCTTTCAAGGGGTAGGTGAGTTACGGGGACGTAACTTTTCTTTTAAGGGGGGAAGAATGCGATAGAATTTCGCGCTCCCACCCTAAAGTTTGCTAAAGAATGTTATTTATGTGTAATTATCGCTTATGTGACTTGCGAAAACTAGAAAACGCTTGTGAAATTTTGGGACTTAGAAGTGCAAAAGTTCGTCGTTAAGATCGGCTACCTCAAAGTTTCGGGACGAAACTTCCTTTAAGGGGGAAGCCCGTAATACTCCGTATTTTTGGAAGTTATTATAAGAAAATATAAAGAATAAAGTTGAAAGTGTTTTTAATATTATTTAGAAAAAAATATAGTTTGGATAAGCCTACGGTTATAATTTTAATATACAACCTACTTTTGTACCTAATTATATTTTAATTCGGTTTGTTTGACTTTCAAAATAAAAATAAATAAGATTCGGGTTTGAAAAACAAATCCTAGTGAACATAGGTTTCACATGGGTATAAAGTAAAGAGGGAACTAAAACCCTATTTTATTGAGGTGACCAAATGCTTTTTTTTATTCTCAAATCTTTCTCTCTCTTCTTTCTCTTCTACGTTCTTTTCTTCCATCCCCACTTGCGTGATTTCTTTGTTGCTCTGCTTTGCTTCTTGAAACTCCTCTACCCGATTCTTGGAAAAGCTCGCGCCATCTTCATCACGCACATCACCGGTGGGTTGTAGTTCTTTGTCGGAGGTCGAGCATCGACGCGAGCGGGGTCTAGCGAGTAGTGCGAGGCTTCGCTGCTGGGTGTCGAGCGACGAGTCGACGCTGCTGCTGGTGAGTGCGAATACTCGAGGGTCGTGCGGTGCGGGTCGAAGCGCGGCGTGTGTGCGGTCGTGCCGAGGGTGCTTGCGTGTGCGAGTGTGGTCGGGACGGTGTGGTGTGCGAGTGGGGTGTTGTGTGTGGTGTGTGCGACGAGTCGAGGTCGAGCGAGCGTGAGTGGCTCGAGTGTTTTGTGAGCGACACGTCGAGGCTGCGAGTGTGGTGGTGCTGCCGCCAGAGTCCTCGTGTCGCCGGTGGTCGTCGCCGGCGAATTGGCCCGGTATAAAGAAATTAAAATTCCCTCTTTTCCTTTTTAAATTAATGTATATAATCCGATTTTGTAATTGTTGTGAATCTTTGATTAAGTTTGTAATTATAAGTAAAGTATAAAATTAATAAAAGAAATCGATTTATATTACACTACTAGTTCCTACTTTGATCTTATTTCTTCAATTCGATTTTATAGTTCTTATATAAGTATCTAGTTAAGTTTGTTATTATAAACAAAGTAGTGTAAAAGTTAAGTTTAAGTTTTGTTGTCATGAACAAGTATAAAATAAGTTAGAGGAAATCAATTTCGCAAACTTATTATTAAGTTCTAAAAATATTAGTTTTAATAGAGTTCAGGAAAAGGAAGTTTAAACAACAAGAACGTTTACTTTTACTGTTCAAAACACTAAGTTTTAAATAGTAGTTAAGTTGGTTTTATTTTAATGTGATCAAGGACTTAGAACTGACTTATTTTTATATTTCGATTAGGTCCCAATTTCATAAGCGGAACGTTTGTTTAGGCAAAGTGAAAATTCTTCGTTACAAGGTACGTACGCGTACCCGTTCGCTTGCAATTACTAGTATCATGTTAGGTTGTGAATTATTATATTGGAACCTAGAATCCCGATAGGGAACGATTGTATGATTGTGATTGCTTTGAGATTGTTTGGTAGCATGATTGCGGTATGTAGCATTGTAATGCGTAATTCTATCGTATCATAAGCATGAAAGTTTGGATTTGTATTCTTTGATCAATGGTGTGACAAGGATGTTACAAGATTAAAGATTTGAGTATTGTATCTAAGAAGGAATGTTAAATGATTACATGTTTAATGTGGTATGAATGGTCAATACTAAGAAAGGATTTTGGCAATAAACTTGTAGTTGGACTCCCTACAAGTGATGAACAATGGGGGGAGTGTGAGACTTGCTCTACACTCCTACGCAGCCTACCGTGACGACGTAGTGTCCTTATAAATTTTGATAACTCAAGTAGGCGGAAGGTTCCGTACGATCTTGGGGGTATGCATACTAAGGTGATGGATGTGGAACGGAACGAAACCGTATTTACATTTCATCTAATAGACCAAGTTGTCTATTAAGGATTAAGTAGCCCGTATGATTCTAGAAAGATGACGGTGCCCGTTCGATGCCAAATAAATTGTAAAAATGGAATTTAATGTTTTTGTAGAATTATGTTTAGGAATTGTTATTATTGTTCTGATTATGTTTAGTGTATTATGTAACTGACTATGTACGTACTCAGCATAGCTGATTGTTTGTCATTTGTGTTGTTTGTTGACTGTGATGAACCATTGATGTTTCAATGGGGAACGCAGTTAGGTGTGCTTGGTGATGCTGCATGAGTTCGGGCATACGGGGGATACTTTTGGTTATAAACTTTTAAAGTGTTTTGGTTGAACATCCTAGAGATTGTTTATGATTTACATAGTTAATGGTTTTAAATAAAAGGGGTCAATAGTGATTCCCGAGTTGTAGTTAAGTTATCATTTTATTTCCGCTGCAATTTAGTTTTCATAATAAAGAGTAAGTTAGTGTTTTAAATTCAATAAGCCTTGCGTTTCACCGCGGCGGTAACACTCCCAAAGTCGATGCAACGTAGTTTAGACGTGTATGGATTTTGGGGGTGTTACACTGTAATACTGTGTTATACCTTGTGCCACTAACTTTCGGTTTTCTCTTGATAAATCTCCGATCTGAAATATGAAAACCATGGTTTTCCAACTGATTATTATCTCTTATATAGATTATATTCTGAACAAAGATCACTCTAAAAGATATGCATGACAATCTTCTTGAACAATTTTTGTTCCTAAAATTAAGGGATAAAAATCCTTTATTTTCAAAAAATGAAAATTGCCTTTTCTTTAGAAAACTGATTTTTTGATCTTTTATAGATAAAGATTCATTCTTATCTTTTTACAACCAAAAATCATATTAAACCAAGTTTTTCCGAAAATCTATTTATTTAAAACTTTTCTTTTCAAAACTAATTTTCGAATTTTTTTCTTTTGTGTAAAATTTATTATTATTATAAAATGTGTTTATTCCAATTAATTATACTACTAACTCTAGTAGTCATAAATTACATTTTTGATAATATTTTACTCATTGTACACACACTAACATTTAACCAAGTTAATCACTGTTACATAGTTTGCTATATAGAAAATTCTAGCTACTCTTCAATCTTCATTTTTCAAACTTGAGCATCCGACTTTCCAGAAGCAAACTCTGCATCATAAGAAAATATACAACAACACACGATGCAAAATAGTTTATGTTTGTCATCATCAAAACTCCTAAGGTCATAACACATACCCTATAAAGCAAAACAACTTGTTACTTTAGCTGTCCAAATAAACTCTTCTTGGGCGATATTTGGAGGAGTTGGGTTATATGTCTTGCTAAAAAAAACCTGATATAGTGAGATGGAGTATGTTGAGATGCTAAACTCATACGATCTTCAAAGATATATTGCCACATTCCATCTTGTAGGATCACAAGTTCACATGACAATAAATCCCAAGGTCATTGGAAAGAAAAATCTTCGATTAACCATTTTAGTTACGTTCTATTTAATCTAAAAAAATCAGGGCTGGAGCCTGGAGGGATCTCTACCTAATCTTATTGTTATTATTTCTTTGAGTAGTTTATTGAAAATCAAACTCTATTTTTTCTCTTATCCTCATCATTATGTATATGTCTTTATATTTTAAGACACTAATTATGTCTTGATATAACATGCTTATGTGACATTCTCTATGCTCTTTAAGAGTTTACTAGTTATTGGCCCGCGCAAAGCTCTAAGTAGGGGTGATAATGAGCCTGACAAGCTCGCGAACAGTTCGGGCTCGGCTCGGTCAAAGTTCGACTCGTTGCGGCTCGGCTCGAGACTTAAACGACCCGAGCTTAGCTAAGCAAAGCTCGGCTCGAAAAGCTCGTGAACAGCTCGATTATTATTTTATACTAAAAAAATAAGTTATATTAAAAAATTATATTAAGTATTTCTTTTAAAATATTAACTAAGGTATATATGAGAAGAGAGGTAAAAAAAGTAAATTTCCCAAACGAGCTCGAGCCCATAATCAAACCCGAGTTCGAGCCGAGCCTGAAAACGAGCTCGAGCCTAGTCGAGCTCACGAGCCGAGCTCGAGCCGCAAAAACTAATCACGAGCTCGAGCCGAGCTCGGCTCCCCCAAGCTCGTCGAGCTCACGAGCCGAGCCCATGAAAAGTTAAACGACCTCGAGCCGAGCCCAGTGCTATTCGGGCTCGGCTCGTTCGATAAGCACCCCTAGCTCTGAGTAATTTAAGTAGACTTTAAAGATATATCATTTGGGATTGACATTTTTTTCACAGCTTAAGTCATATCTTGGTGGTTGGATAATGTCTTATGAAGATAGATTCGCCAAGAGTCGAGACCTCTTATAAACATAATCTTCACTTTGATGAGCAAGAAAAAAATATATTAAGGAATTGTAACATGATACTATGTAAGCATTTAACATGAAGGAGGTTTAACACATGGCAAGCTACAATTCTTCTCCACATATTTTGATAATATATATTGATATTAATATTGTTATTGATTTTTTTAGATAGTTTTATCTTCCCACTATGATACATAAGTAATCAATAACTTTTGTTAACTTTTTTTGGTTTTGATTTTTCAATTTGTCCTTTACCAACTTTATATAGTCTCTATAATGGATAAATCTAGACAAGTGTGTAACTCTTAGACCGTTGACATTTTATAAGGTAATACATCTGAACATCTCATATCCAACTATAGATATAGTATAAATTAAGATCAGGCTACAATATATCTTTTTTTTTTTTTTTTTTAGGAGGGGGTTGTTTGTAGTTGGGGGTTAGTCTGTATTAATATTCATAATTGAAGATATAGATATAGACATATAGTTTTTAGCTAAGTACGCAAGTCAATTTATTTATTCATCAAAGTTGAGGAGGATAGGATGATATCCTCATCATCTCTTGTGTTGGTGCGTTATTGAAAGAGATCATAAAGTTGCATATGGTCCTGCTTTGGACGGCTCAGCCTTCAAATCTCAAGTCTTTAAATTCACTTTAATTGCTCGTCCTTTAATTTGCCTTCTTATCAAAAGAAAGTGGAAGCATTTCTCACACGCTTCCACTTCCTATATGTATGTATGGACTATGGTTACCCACTATTTTCTTTAGCGCAACGAATTTGAAATGCTACTAGAGGGGTTTTTATTTTTTATTCTTTTATGTAAGATACGTTGTTAAGTTTTATTATACTTCATCTTCAAACTGAGCCGCCATAATTATCAAAAGAAAATACTTCATCCGTTCTTTATTAATTGCAATATATCTATATTTACACTACTCACATACAACCGTATCACCATGGACTATGGTTACCCACTATTTTCTTTAGCGCAACGAATTTGAAATGCTACTAGAGGGGTTTTTATTTTTTATTCTTTTATGTAAGATACGTTGTTAAGTTTTATTATACTTCATCTTCAAACTGAGCCGCCATAATTATCAAAAGAAAATACTTCATCCGTTCTTTATTAATTGCAATATATCTATATTTACACTACTCACATACAACCGTATCACCATGAACTATGATTTTTTATGTACGGAAAATTATAGTCATGTGGGGTTTTTTAGATTCGTCTCGATATATATACTATCAACATATTAACTTTCTTTAATTTTTTACTAAAAACTAATTAAAGATAATAATACTTAAAGTTGTGCATTAGTAAGCGTGGAATCTTAAATGTTGCAATTAATAAAGGACGGAGAAAATATAATATTGATGAACTTTTTTAAATAATATAATATAAAAGTACACATAACAATTAGATGAAGGTGATAGGAGATGAAAAAATTGAGTTGGTAAAACATTAGAAAGCTATATTAGGAATTGCACTTCAAATCTTATTTAGATGATGTGTCAGTAGTCAGTATCACACTATAATCAAATTTTTAGAAAAAGGTTTTCACATATTCTATTATGTTCATCTAATAGAATCTTATATGAATGCTCAGAACGTGTATTTTATTATGTTAGTAGCTTCCAAATAAAGAGGGTATAAATATCTTCTTCTGCTGGAAGCGTGCTGTTATTGCACTACTTACAACAATTAGGGATGGTTAATGAGTTGGTTTATGTCATGTTAATCATTTAATTTTTGAATTTTTTTCTTGGAATTGAGCAATCTTTTTTTTATAGCTATGTAATTTTTAAAGATTTTTGTACCAATATCTAACTTTTTACCTAGTCTGTTTGTAACTTTGATTACCTTTTGTTTTAACTAATTAAAGGTTTAAACATCAAACTGTCTTTCACAAGAATTTATCATTAATGAACCGGATGGCCCAATGAGCATCAGGATAGATTCAAATCAAACATATTATTGGATAAAGTCTTTAATTAATACACACTATTAAAAAAGAAAAGTAAAAGAGGTTTAATATAGGGCCACAATAGTAGGCGACTAGGCGTATTGTAAAAGACTAAGAAAGATATAGGCTGAAAAATAATAAACACTATGATGTTCAAGGTCTGAAAGAGCAACAACATTGCACTCATTATGTGCTTGTTTGACTAATAGAAAAAAAACATAGGAAGTGGAAATTTATTTTGTGAAACTTTGTGAGTGGTTTGTTTGGTATAAATCTTAGGGAGTGACACTTCATAGAAAGTTCTTCTTTTTGTAAAATGGAGGAATTAACTTACCTAGTCTCTAGGCTCCTTATTAAGTAGAATTTTTCTAGCCAACCAAACAATTTTTTAAGTTTCCCATGAAATAAAACATTATTAGCATTGAAAATTTCTAAAAAGTTACACTTTTTATATTCAATTAAACGACCACTAACTTTTCATGTCTTCGAAAGAGAGAAATGAATAGTTTTCATCATAACTCATTTGAGTGTATAGCAAAATTAGGGAGTGATAAACACATAGTAGAAAGTTCATTGTTATTGTAAAAAAAAGTAAAAAACGTAAGAGTATTTATAGGGGATTTGCTAATACATTCCATAGGCACAAAATAAGACTAATATATACTAAATAACCCAAGCATTACCGTGAACATGAACACATTCTTTTCTTATAGGACTCATGATCCTTTTTTCTATATTTTTAATTGGATTTTTCTAATAAACCAGTAACAAAGAAACTTAAAAGTTATTCATTTGTAGATTAAAATATTCAAATTAGTACTCGCTTCATTCTCTTTTATTATGTCCATGTATTATAACTAATAGAGTAATATAGCAGACTGGGCAGCATGCTGGGCCACATGCAGGGCAGCAAAAGTGGTCTGAGCAGCTTGGGTTTGGCGGCGGTGGACTGGTCACTGGCAGACGAGGCAGCGGAAAGCGAAGCGATACTCATGGGGATTGATCGTAAATTGGAGGTGTGAAGAAAAATTGAACGTAAAAATTGCACGTGAAAAGATAGTTAGGGTTTCAGGATAAATCTAAACTCTTGATACTATGTGAAGATAATGAGACGGCTCATCGAATATGGAAGCAAAGGCATGTATACATAAATATAATTAGGATTACAACCTATCGGATAATTACAATAATATTCTTAGATATATTACTCTATTAATAACTTCAAAAATCTAAGGTGGATAAGAGAAAGATTTTGCATTTTATAGTTTGTGTAAGAAAAATGAGGACCGGGAAAGTTACATGTATGATTTATGTAAGAGAAGCTAGAGAGAGACCATTACATGCAAAGGTAAGACGAAAATAAATCGAGCAACTAAAGAATCACATATTAAACAAATCAAATTATTAGGTAAGTACTACATAAATTGAGAGTGAGGAATAACTCAGTTGGTTAGAACTTTTCTCTCGATTTCATGAGATCCGTGGATCAATTCTAATCTCTTACCCTTGTGGCCTCTCTGAACACACAAGAAAAAACTACTATAAATTTAGGTAGTTTTTGTCCTAAGAGTCACAAGACAAAGTAAAAATAAAAAAAGTAGGGCACTTGTCTTAAAAGGCAAATCAGAGATAGATTGAATATGAAGAAGGATGACGTGCTTAAACCTGTTAGACACATGACCACCTTTTAACTATCTCAAGATTGCTGACAATCCAACAAATGCATGGTAATGAGTCAAAGCAGCCCCCATTAAACTATCACTTTCCTCTTTTTTTTTTTTAATTTTTTTTCAAACTTTTTTGGCTGATCTCCAACAAGTGGAAATTTTACCTTTCAATAGTACTTCACTATAATTCCATATTTCACCAACTTGATATACTTAATAATATATTTTTTATATAGAATCTTCTCTTGTATATTTCTCTCTCTAATTAAGGAAATGGGGGATTAATCTCTTTTATAATCTACTGTACTATATATAATTAGTATGTTAGAGTGTATTAATTTTATTAATTTTTTGTCAGTTATTGTGTATTATTTCATAACTATTAACAGTAGAAACGGTTCTATGGCAAGCAAAGCTCTGAGCTTTCGCCAGCTTTAGAGTGCTCATATTGTGAGTTGCAGAAAAAAAAGGAAGTGGGCAAAAATTAAAGGAAAAAAAATAAATATAAAGATTGCTTGATTGTTGGGTTTTCTGTAGATCAGATTCTTATTGCTTGAGCATTACTGCAATATCTGGGTTACTGGGTGTTCTGTGATTTTGCATAAAGGCACCCTTTTTTTTGTGGGTTATTTTTTCTGTACTTGATTAGAGATTTAATTATGTGTTACAATATAGTTTTCTATGATTGATAAAGTTGGAATTCAGTGATTGGAATTTTGACACTACTTCATGGGATGGGGTTGATGCTGCAAGTCACTTGGCAGTTGATGAATCTATGCATCATTGCTGCTGTTGTTATTCCAGGATCTTCAGGTAAAATTCTAATTTCCAATGTGCAGTTTTTTTTTTTTTTTTTTTTTGAGATTTTGATCTTGTAAATGTGATTTAATTGCTACTTTTACTATAATGTCATCTGGGTTTTGTTCTCTTAGTTTTCTGTGATTAATATTACATTTTTTGGCTCATTTTGTTTCGGAGTTTTTCTAATATTATTGGGAGATTTGGGATGCACATAATGCTGAATGTTGTCAAACTGTGGCCATGAAGTGGCTCAGAATTTTAGTGTCATATCTTGTGGATTGATGCAACAGTAATCTCTCTTTTAGAATTTATAAGGTCTTAATTAAGATCAAGCTTGAAAGTAATGGCAAATTCTGAATATAAGAATAGTGTGTGTGCGTGTGAGAGGCTGTGAGCTACTTTTGGGGGTCTACAGTTACCCTGTTGCTCGTTCATTTCTACGGTTTTGGCCTTTTGGCGGATCATATCTACCCTCCATTTCCGAAAGTGGGTGAAATTTTGATTCTCTTCTTCCACTTCTCCGGTTACTGGAGGATGTTGTGGTTTTTCTAGCCTGATGAATTGCTCCAGTTTCTGGTTCATCCTTGTTTGATACTGGACAATGTAATGCGGTAAAATGTGATCGATAAATTGTGTCCAATACCAGCAAATCTAAGGATATGTTTTGTTTCACCATCTGTGATTCCTGAATCTTAGTAGAAGACCACTGAAGAAGTCCTCCCTATAGTGCATTAGAGAGTATGTTAGTATCATGAGTTATGTCGCCCGCCGGTTTTTAGCATAAGTGAAACAAAGATCTCAGATCAGAAAATTGAAGTTGATGGGCCTATTTCCTTTTATAGTTTGTTTATTGAGGATTTTGGTTTGTGCTTCCTTCTACTATCTCCAATTGTGGTATTTTTTGGGAAACAGTCTTACAGTTATGGCCTGTTTGGTATGCGGTACTAAATAGCAGTAATGATGATGGTATTCTATATCTCAAGTTTGGGGTTGGACAAGCGTTGCCATGGAACATTGAGACACGAGTTTCCATGCAAACCTACGCATGAATTTGTCACTGTTACGACTATCTATTACCATCTGGCATCTACCAAAAAGGCCTTTGGTCTAATTTGGTTAAGGAACAACGAACAAGCTTCTTACAACTAAAACTCTTATGGACCCCTCTAAGGGCATATTAAGTTAATGTGAAACTGGATGTCTAGCAAGCTTGAAAGCCATTTTGACTTCTATGATGCTTGTCTGCAGGTTTCAGCGAACCTTTGTCACTGGAGTCTTCATCTCCAATCCCTTCCATAGAAGCACAGGTGCCTAATTCCATATATGAACGAGGACCGTTGCTAAATGGTAAAGTTGTTGATTTTTCATATCATATGCTACTGCTGCGCAGGTGAATACTTTAACCTAATCAGTGTAAGTTCATCTATTATTTAGGTTCGATTGTTCAACCTCCTACTGCATCTCCATCAATCAAGTCTTCTCCAGTTCACCAGATAATTGAAGGTCCGCCGCCCTTACTGTCACCAAGACAATCAGCTACGCTGCCATCACACCATGATACTGCTGCACCACAAAACGCTCATGGTTCAGCTCCACCAACATCTGCAGAATCACCAAATTATTCTTCATTTCCCGTGACAAAGGCTCAGCATGATTTGACTCCGCCACCTGTAATTGTGTTGTCACATGATTCGGCACCGCCTTTACCAGTTGTTGAACCACCACACTATACAACTCCACCTCTCAGTGCTAAGCCGTCATATAATTCAACTATAACACCGTCTGCTGAGCCACCATATGCTTCAGCTGTCCCACCAGCTCAACTGCCAATTGTAGAGCCACCAGAGGCTCCACGAACTCCTCCAACTGCTCTGGTCCCGTCACATAATTCACCTCAACCGCCAGCTGCTGAGCCTTCTCATAGTCCAGCTCTTCCACTGGCTGCAAAGCCACCGGAAACTAAGCCCTCATTGCCTGTTGCAGAGCCACCACGAGGATTGACTCTATCACCTTCTTCAACAATGCAGTCCCCTCCTATTCCTGCTGCTGAGTCCCCAATTTTTGCAACTCCACCAGCTGTTTTGGTCCCGTCACATCCTTCACCTCAGTTGCCAGTTGTTGTGCCTCCTTATAGGCCTGCTGTTCCAGTGGCTGCAAAGCCACCGGATTCTAAGCCCACATTGCCTGTTGCAGAGCCACCACGAGGATTGACTCTATCACCTTCTTCAACAATGCAGTCCCCTCCTATTCCTGCTGCTGAGTCCCCAATTTTTGCAACTCCACCAGCTGTTTTGGTCCCGTCACATCCTTCACCTCAGTTGCCAGTTGTTGTGCCTCCTTATAGGCCTGCTGTTCCAGTGGCTGCAAAGCCACCGGATTCTAAGCCCACATTGCCTGTTGCAGAGCCACCACGAGGATTGACTCTATCACCTTCTTCAACAATGCAGTCCCCTCCTATTCCTGCTGCTGAGTCCCCAATTTTTGCAACTCCACCAGCTGTTTTGGTCCCGTCACATCCTTCACCTCAGTTGCCAGTTGCTGTGCCTCCTCATAGGCCTGCTGTTCTAGTGGCTGCAAAGCCACCGGATTCTAAGCCCACATTGCCTGTTGCAGAGCCGCCACGTGGATTGACTCTATCACCTTCTTCAACCATGCAGTCTCCTCCTACTCCTGCTGCTGAGGCCCCAATATTTAAAATTCCACCAGCTGTTTTGGTCCCCTCACATGCTTCATCTCAATCGCCAGTTGCTGAGCCTCCTCATAGGCCAGCTCTTCCAATGGCTGCAAAGCCACCAGATTCTAAGCCCACATTGCCTGTTGCAGAGCCACCACTAGGATTGACTCTATCACCTTCAACCATGCAGTCCCCTCCTACTTCTGGTGCTGAGGCCCCAATTTTTAAAACTCCACCAGCTGTTTTGGTCCCGTCACATGCTTCATCTCAGTCGCCAGTTGCTGAGCCTCCTCATAGGCCAGCTCTTCCAGTGGCTGCAAAGCCACCGGATTCTAAGCCCACATTGCCTATTGCAGAGCCACCACGAGGATTGACTCTAACACCTCCTGCAGAGGCACCACCAGTTTTTCCTTTGCTACCCCCTGTAATGTCACCACATCCTTTTGACATGCCATCTCCTCCTGCTCCCCTAAGTGCATCATCTCTTCTACCTCAACTGGTGCCTCCTGCCCCTCCTCCAACTTCTATAGTGCCTTCAAATTCTTCATTTCTACCCCCTTTAATGGCTCCCCCTACCCCGGATCCCCCAACAAGTTTACCTTCACCATCCCCTCCTAAGTCACCAAATGCTTCACTTCAGCCGCCTATGATGGCTCCCCCTACCCCAGATTCCCCAACAAGCTTACCTTCACCATCCCCTCCTGAGCCACCAGCTGCTTCAGCACCCCCACCTCAACTGGTGCCACCCGTTGTATCTTCTCCTCCACCTCTATTAATCCCACCACCTGCCGCTCCTCCAACTTCTGAGGTGCCTTCAAATGCTTCGGTTTCGCCGCCTTTCATGGTGCCTCCACCAGATATACCTTTACCTCCCCTAGCTGCTCCGCCTCCTTTGATGGTGCCTCCACCAAATTTACCTTTACCTCCCCCAGCTGTTGCACCACCTTTGATGATGCCCTCACCAGATTTACCTTTAACACCTCCAGCTGCTCTGCCACCATTGATGGTGCCTCCACCAGATTTACCTTTACCTCCCCCAGCTGCTCCGCCCCGTGCTTCAGCTACGTTGTTGCCTCCTATGCCATCACATGCCTCATCTCCCCTGCCTCAACCAGTCCCACCTCATGCTTTGTCTACACCACCACCTGTAGAGTTACCTCACATTTCCCCTCCACGTTCTTCCATTGTACCTGGAGCAATTCCACCTGCTTCTCCTCCATCCCCTTTATTGACTCCTCCCCTCGCTCCAGCTTCTCCGGCAATTCCATCCCATTCTTTATCTTCCCCCCCACCCTCTGATTCCTCTGTTCCACCATCTCCAGCAATGCATCGAACTGTTCCTGCTGGACCCCCTCATTCTTCTCAAAGAAAAGAAACACAGGAAGGGGCTCCTCCACCATTGCTATCTTCTCCAAGTATGTCAGCACACGTGAAAAGCTGCAGATCACTGCATTCTAATTCTCAATTATTGTAATTTATATGTGTTTCTGCCTTTATTGCAGAGGCATCACCTTCTTCAAGAACACCGCCAGAAGGTGTACCACCTGTCCACCAAGTTAACGCAAGATCCCACCGTCCTAGTTCTCAACAAATAGAAGCACCAAAGCATGCTCCTTTCTTCAGATCAAATGCTTCAGGTACGCCATCAGTTTTTTGTGACTCTTCCAGGTAGGAGCCAATGTTATTCTCTTATATGAATGTGCTATCATTAATATAGAGAAGATCTCTTTCCATCCCAGATAAACAATTCACTCGTAAGCCACTTCGTTATAGTTTTCTTAATTACTGTTTTGGAGGGGGTTGGGGGGAGTCGGAGCAAGCACCAACGAATAAGTCTGAAACATAGCCTTATGTGAGGTGGAGTGACGAAATATAGCCTTAGTATATACTTTAATTATATGGTACTCTGAAACAGATATGAGACTATCCATTTTATTCTAAAATGTGGAGGAGATTTATTCCTCAAAATTCATAATGATGTTGTTTACGGTTTGCTGCGGGGGTTTTCTCTTTGACCTTTCACCATCCGTGACAGGAATTTACAATGGTCATGTGTAGGCTTCTAGATTAATTGTGCTCCGTGTTGCTTCCGTACTTTGAAGTTAATATGTATGTGCATTAAATTTGCTACGCATTGACCCATACTATTCATTGACCCAGTATCTACGTTTTCTTTGGGTTTGAATTTGTTGTTACAGAGCCTGATACCAGTCCTCCATCCATTTCACCTTCAAGCAATGTCCCTATTAGTGGATCAATGGCACCACCAGGTAGAGCACCAGATCGATCATCAAGGAACAACCTTTCACCATTTCATGGTAAGAATACGATGAGGATATGTACCTTTTTGTGTTGAAGAATGATTTGTCTCCCAGACTAAAAAATTTGCTCCTTGTTTTATGGAATTATCTCCTTGCAAAGCTCCTTCAGAGCCTAAAGTTGAGAGTCACAATGCAACTGCTCCTGCCCCATTCTCCTTCAGAGTGCATCCTGCAAGCAATCAATCTCATCATTCTCTACCTCGTTCTCCAGTTAAAGGTACTGCTCGGTTTGTTTTATTCTTTATGTTGGAAATAAAGGCTAGCTCATTAGCTCTCTCTGACCAAGTTTCGAAACCAATTATAGGAGGCTAGGAACATACATGATAAAATTGTGTTATACTTGTGTAACAAAGTGACTATGGATGAGAAGCAGATGACTCATTGCTCATATGGAGATGCAACGCCTTTGGCTTTCATAGAGTTCCTAGAACACAACTTAGCTGTAATTTTAATTCGTGTTTCACATTATTTTATTGATTTCTTCAGTGCCTTGGATCACTTCATTACCTACATACTTCCTCCATTCATCTTTATGTATGGGTAGTGCACATATATAAGGCCACGGACCAAGTAGAGACAAGTGATCCTCGATACCATGTGAAAAAGTAGATATGTGAGAGGGGAAAGTTACTAAAATAGTAAAATGGGTATGTAGTGATTAATATTGCAAGTAATTAAAATGACGATAAACTTGTTTATACATGAACTAAACACTTCACAAACCTAGCTATGTTTGTGAATATATCTTTTGATTCACGAATCTCAAATCATCTAACGTATTCATTTCCTTGTAAGAAGCTCAGTGTCCGATACTTTACTAATAAGGAAGTAAACTGTTAAAACCACATTTCAAGCATTTTTGTGTAATCGTCTTCCTCCACTTATAGCTCCATTAATGAATATACCTAGATATAGGTCATTTAGTTGTTGCCATTCATACTTATCTTCCGACTTGCGCCATGATATGGATCTCATTTTTCAGTGGCCAGCACCATCTCCATAAACCTCAATCCATAAGCACCTTTACCTAAGAGAGAGAGGGAAAATCCTGTTGCGTCTTCAATCTAGCTCCTCCACTAGCTTGAAATCATCAAGGTTTCACATTTGTTGTTGAGACAGTTAAAATATGTTTTCTTAGTTATCAATGCTAAATCTGTTTCTTTTGAGCTGGAGTAATTGGTACATTTTTCTGAATGTCAAGGTGAAAGCCCTTGTCCGCTAAAAATATCTGAATAATGATGGTGGATGGAAGGGGAGGGGTAAAAAGGAGATGGTATGGTAGAGGAAGGGAATGGAGGGGAGGGAAAGTGTAGACTGACATTTTCCTTTCAAATCTTCCCAACACTTGGAAGGATGTACTTTATTAAAATGGGAATAAAAGTGGATCCCACTTTCTGTCCTTCCCTTTCCCATTCTGTATCCGTGAAAGGGAAAATGGATTCTACCTCTCCCTTCCCTCCTTTTCCCTTTCCCCATTCTGAATCCGTAAAAGGGAAAATGGATCCTACCTCTTCCTTCCCTCCTTTTCCCTCCATATTGCCTTATCGAAAGACACTATAAATGCTCCTAAATCATTTACCAATGGTTCGATAAAAACATCATCCACCAGTTGCCAATGAGTATCTATACCATAATGCGTTATCTCTAATTGTTTTGTCAGGATCTCCGACAGCTACACCTCCTTTACCATCTCCCCCAGAAATTGCTGAAGTTTCTCCTGCACCTTCACCTCTCCCGAGGGCTCCACCTGGACCTTCTGGAAGTAAGTAAAACACTTCTTGACTTGCATCTAAAGTTTCAATATCTGTATAGAGATGGCTTATTTATTGTGAATAATTTTCCTTTTGCAAGTTCCCTTTCTCTCTCCTAAAATTTCTCCTTCTGGGTCTTCAACAAGGAACAAAAAGAGACCACTTGCACCAGCAATTCATTCATTACCGCCTCCACCCCCCAATGAAGGTCCATAAGAGCCCACTCTTATCTATCTTATGTTTGTCTACATCTCTTCTCTTTATATGCATATCCAACACAGGTTGATTGAATTTGTAGATTGTGCATACCTTACATGCCCCGAGCCTTTTACAAATACCCCTCCAGGATCACCCTGTGGTTGTGTCTGGCCAATGCAAGTTGGGCTACGCCTTAGCGTGGCTTTGTATACTTTTTTCCCATTGGTAACGGAGTTGGCCAAGGAAATTGCAGCTGGGGTCTTTATGAAACAAAGTCAAGTTCGTGTAATGGGAGCCAATGCAGCAAGCCAGGACTCAGAAAAAACTATTGTCCTAGTTAACTTGGTACCACTTAATCAGAAATTTGACAACATCACAGCATTTCTGACATTTAAGAGATTCTGGCACAAGGAGGTGGTAATAGACAAATCCATTTTTGGTGATTATGACATATTGTACGTCCGTTATCCAGGTATTACCTTGTTGCTTGAGTCCTCTGGTAATCTTTTCTCCTTTTTCTCTAGAGAAGGTAAAATATTTGAAATGGGATAAAAGAGTCCAACTTTGTTCATTTTCATGATAAAGAAGATCAATCATTGATTATTGTTCCATTATATTTTCTTTGGAAATTATAGGTCTTCCTCCTTCTCCACCTATGGCTCCTGCCGACATTGCTGTAATTAACGGCATGCCTTATTCTGTTCGAGACCCTAACCAGAGTAAAGTGCATCCTCTGGGAGTTGATGTGACAAAACAGGGGCACAAGCACAGACTTAATGGCATTGTTATTGGTGCTATAGTTTTTTCAGCTGTTCTTGGTGTGTTGATCTGCTGTTCTGTTGCCTGGGTTTTGGTATTCCGGCACACAAAGAATGATCCTCAACCAGCACAAACTCCACGTGTTCTCCCTTCACTTGCAAGATCATCAGGTGATACCTTGTTACCCTTTCACCCTGTATATTGCCTTTACTGATATCATCTGGCATGAGTAGAACAAGGGTGTATTATGTTCTGATACTTAAATGATAGTATATGTAAATATTTACATCGTAGTAATTTATAATTTTTATGCACTATCAGAAAACTTTGGGGGAGTTTCTACTTGTGCATCATTATCAACTATCAACTACTCACTTTCCCTGTTTCAGAAAAACCCCTTGAAAAAACACTACTCGCTTTCAAATAAAACTAAAAAACCATCAACTGCTTTCTGGTCTCAAATTCTGCCTACTACTCTGGAAAAAGGGAGGAAGAATGAACCAACACGGAAGTCAAAGTCCTTTGCTTTGGAATAAGTATGGATCTTGTTGTCTCAGTGATCCTTTAAAGCATGCATAAAAGATATGAAAAGGAGAGTGGTGCAATGAATCCTGATTCCTGAAAGTTCAGGGAGATACTTTTTTAAGTCAGACAAAAGAAGAAAGAAAGGGAGAGATGAAAGCAATGAACTTACCCATATCTCAGGTTTCTGGATTGTTTTTACTATTTGTTTCCAATTTCTACGTAGTTGAAAGAGTTTGTTTCCGGGTCGTTTTGAACTTTGAGTTATAACTTATAAAGAACTAAATTAAATGGCCCACTCTTCTATCATCCTTATTTGTTCTATCATCCTTATTTGCTTTGTTGTAGTTGATACTTATTACTTCTAATGTTTGTTAATGGACTTGGTTGCATTTTCTACAAAGGCGAAAAGGCCCTATTTAATTTTGTGGTAAGGTTTTATAATTTGAGCCCCCTCCCCCCCCCACCACCACTCAAAAAAAAAAAAAATACTGTCCCCAGGTGGCATTTTGTTATAGGCATAGGGAGAATTAAGGGGTATTAGCATCAGCATAGAATGATTGTTCAACTTGTTACTTAACATCAAGAAGTAATGTTTCTGATCTTTACGTGTAAATTGACATGACACTACTTTTAGATGGAGTATAACTGAAGATTAATATGTACATAACTTTGTGTATCTCAGGGCCTACAGGAAATTCAACTGGAAGTGGTCCTAGTTCTTCGTTGTCAATGGGATCTAGCCTTGGAACATACACTGGAGCAGCTAAGACTTTCAGCGCAAACGAGATAGAAAAAGCCACCGATAACTTTAGTCCTTCAAAAATAGTTGGTGAAGGTGGATTTGGTCTTGTTTATAGTGGTGTTCTAGAAGACAAAACTAGTGTTGCTGTGAAGGTTCTTAAAAGAGATGATCAGCAGGGAGGTCGGGAATTCTTGGCCGAAGTTGAAATGCTTACCCGTCTTCACCACAGGAATTTGGTGAAGTTAATCGGCATTTGTACAGACGAGCAAATGCGTTGCTTAGTTTATGAACTTATTCCGAATGGCAGTGTTGATTCTCATCTACATGGTAGTAATACTAGTATTGTTTTGTTTCTCTCTCCTCTCACTGAGACTAAGACAGCATGAATAACCATCGGCTTTCATATTCTTAGGGACAGACAAAGAAACTGCTCCTCTTGATTGGGCTTCTCGAATGAAGATTGCACTTGGTGCGGCACGTGGTCTTGCCTATCTGCATGAAGACTCCAGTCCTCGAGTCATTCATAGAGATTTCAAGTCCAGCAACATCTTGTTGGAAAATGATTTCACGCCGAAAGTCTCAGACTTTGGCTTGGCTCGGACTGCTATGGATGAAGAGAATAGACACATCTCTACACGTGTTATGGGGACTTTTGGGTATGATTTTTTATTTCTATGTTTTGCATGATGATGAAATTTCCTGGTGCCTATGAATGCTTACTCTTTTGTTGGAGGACGTATACACCAAATTTCGCGGTACTTGTCTGAATTGACTGAATATGTTCAAGGATAGTTGTTTAACAGCAATGACTTGCTATCTCTCAAATTTACTAATTTTTGTGTCTGCTGAGAAGAATGGTGCGGCATATTAATGGAACTATGGAAGGTGCAAGTAAATGGGATAATGTGAGAAGCATAATGGGCTAGTATATACTTCCTCCGTTTCTTTTTACTTGCAATGGTTTGACTTTTACACTATTCACCAACTCTACTTAGTTTATCTTTGGTGATTTATAGTCAAGGAAAAACATATTCATGTGGGATCTTGTTAGATTCGTCTCAATGTATATTTTATAAATATTTACTTTTCATAATTTTTAATTATTGGTAATTAAAGATACTAATGGTTGAAATTATGCATTGGCAATCGTGAAAGTCAAACGGTTGCAAGTAAAAAGAAACAGAGGAATATCTTCAATCTTTTGCAGGCATTAGGAGCTCTCTTGCCAAGACTCAATAGCTCTTAAATAAGACCTTATGATTGTAAAATTGTTACTGATCTTAAAATAAATACTTAGTGATGGTACACGTATGCTTTTTTTTTGGAAAAAAACGAGCAAATCGTCATTACTCTAACTAAATTTTCATATTCCATTGATTTGTTTCCTAATTTTCCTAATTTTTGTTCAGGTATGTGGCTCCGGAGTATGCTATGACTGGACACCTTCTTGTAAAGAGTGACGTCTACAGTTATGGAGTTGTTCTTCTCGAGCTTTTAACTGGAAGAAAGCCTGTAGACATGTCACAGCCACCTGGTCAAGAAAACCTAGTTGCTTGGACAAGGCCATTTCTCACTACCAAAGAAGGAACGGAATTGATTCTTGACCCAACCTTGGGATCTGATGTACCTTTAGATAGTGTGGCGAAAGTGGCGGCAATTGCCTCGATGTGTGTGCAGCCGGAGGTGTCTCATCGTCCTTTTATGGGTGAGGTTGTACAGGCATTGAAGCTGGTCTGCGACGAGTGCGATGACTCCAAGGATGGAAGCTCTAGACATGGCAGCCATGAAAACCTATCGATGGATTTTGATGCTAAAGCAAGCCCGGTTTCAGAAACAGAGGATCCTTTGCCAAACCAATTCTCTCTCCAAAGTTATCATCCTGCACTAGATGTTGAGAAGGGTATGTCAGTGTCTGAAAATTTTAGTGCATCAGCACGAACGGATAGGCAGACGTTAGATTCATTCCGAAGACACTCTGCATCGGGTCCTTTAAAGACGGCAAGGAGCCGGAACTTTTGGCAGAGAATGAGGCCGTCTAATGGAAGTGTAAGCGAGCACGGTATTATGTATAGATTATGGGCAGGGTCACACTAAATGTATGTTGAGCAACTACTTTTTTAGATTAGTGCTGGCTATTCTTTTTTTTTTTTTTTTCATGTTCTTTTTTTGGGGTCATTAGTCATATTGCTTCTTTCATGTCGATATCTTATGGATAGATGGAAGTGAGAAGAATGTTAAAGGGCATTTTTGGAGGTTATGTTTATAAGTTTACTTAAGGATGGAGGTGAGAAGAAAAATGACTAATAGTTGAATATATGGGTTTGAGGTAAAGGCATTCATCTGTTTATTAAATGTATAGAAGATTTTGTATCAATGTGAAATGTAGTGTTTTTTTGGGGCAGTTTCAAATGGTATTTGATAGTTGCATGGTAGTGACACCTATATATTAGTTCAGGGGAACACGAAACTCGAAAGTGCTTGCATGGGTGCGCCTTTCACTTGACCCAGGTGAAGGCCATAGCCCATAGCATATCTCAAGTCTCGACGTGGGTCAGGTGAAGGTGCAAGTGCCGTTGTGTGCTCTTGGTGAAAGTGCACTGCTACGTTTACAGTTTACACAAGCATTGGAACTATTCCGGTAGATGAATTTGTTAAATTAATCAACAGTCATCAAGAAGGCAAGAAGTTGATATAGTCAGCAAGACAGCAACAAGTAGATTTGATTACAAATTTCGAACTTCCAAACGTTGTTTTCATTATTGGTTTGAGTACTTTGTTAGATAGACTAATGTATAATGTTTTTTTAGGGTAACCAAATTATTAGAATACACGCTTTAATTTTAACATAGAATTAGACAAACTCAAGTCTACATTCTTCTAACAAGCCCATTTCATCTCACTCTAACCCAACACTGTCCTTAGATGTCTTGCACCAGTCTAGTCATCCCTTCTTTTCTATTTCCTTTGTTTCCCTTTGAATCTCGAACTAAAACTGACAATTTTAAATAATAACCAAACAGTTTTACCAAATGGATTAAAGTAGTTACTAGATGAACTAAAAAATTTGATTACTGAATGGGTTAAATTGCTACTAAATATTTTAAACTGATCACTAAATAGATTAAACTAGTCACTATATTCAAAAAGGTGGTCCGTACTCTTCTTAATATTGGAATTGAGTCGTTGCCTAATTTTAAATTGTAATTGACACCTTATCGAAACCTAATCTTAGGGACTAACCAATGTTTGAAACACTAACCAATCCCCCCTTCACCCTTCCTCCAACTACATAAACTCCCTTTGACCAAGAATTAACTCAAGATCATTTCAAGAAAATTAAGTTAGGGAAAAAAGGGTTTAGATCACTTCAAAAGAAATAAGTACATTGTATTCACATTATATTATAGAGATCATATCATATCTCTATACTATAAGGGAAGAGGGGAGCAACGGTGTCCCCATCTGAAATCACATTTTTACCCCTGTTAAATAAATTATATTTTAAGAAAAAAAACTTTAAACAACACTCCTAAACAATTCAAAGTCAGCACAATCAATGCATATCAACAAAAAATTGACAAAATTATTTTATAAAAGGAAATTCCCAAACAATTCAAAGTCGTCACAATCAACATAAAATTGACAAAATAATTTTACATAAGGGAATTTACCATAAATTTAAAATGACACATACATATGATTATATATTGATTAGAAAAGTCCATAAACAAAAAATTAGAAGTGTGTTATTGAAATACTTTATCGACAATAATGTAGTATGTAAAAACTTGATGATGATTTATAATGTATTTAGAAACTTATATTTTTTTTATCAATAAAATAGGCTCTTTATCTAAAGTAACACTAGCCTTTTGTGCACGCGATGCGTGCGATGATATTTTTAGGCCTAATACTAAGTAGTAAACAAACTGAAAATGCAAGTTAGTATTTAAGTTCACCTCCATTTTGTGAATAAGATTCTTCCATGTTCTTTTTATGTTGTAATTCATTTTTGTGATTTTGAATAGTTTTTTGTTTCTCAAGTCTTATATGCACATGTTCTTTTATAATCAGTATGATGTTCTTTACTAAACATCGTCATGTTCTTTTTTTTTGGTTTTATTCATTTTTGTAATTTATAATAGTTTTTGATTTCTCGCAGAAAAATACAAAATGTTGTAAAGTTTTAAGTTGTGAGAAAAATTATAAAAGATTGTTTCCCACAAAAAAATTAGTACATAAAAATTTTGTTTTCACATATTATCCTTTTTCTTAAGGGAGTAATATGTTCCTTTACTAATTAATTATGTAGTGTTATTTTCATATAAATATTATATTATAATTTAACTTGCAATATCCTTTTTTTACATAATTGGTGAAAAGTGGTTTGTTAGTGGTCCATATACTTATTTGCCACTTAAATCGGTGAAGAGTGAAGACCCATCAGACCAACAAAAAAACATTTCTCCAACTATTCATTCTCTCTCTCCTCTCAGTGTATAATTTCAGTACTTTTCTAACTACTCATTCTCTCTCTCCTCTCACTACAAATCTACAACCTATATTTTGAAGGAACCTAATTCATATTTGAAGGAACCCAGTTCATCCAAGTATGCAATATACAATAGCAAAATCGGACGTTTCAAGTCTTAAGCAAGAAATCTAATTTGCGAACAACATCAAAGAAATACATGCAACAAGTAGATTTTCAATTCAACGTCAAAGAACAACATCAAAAAATCAAGCATTTCAATTCAAGTCTTAAGCAAAGAATAGATCCGATTGGGTCGATTTTGTAACAAAGAAAGGTAATTTCTTAAATCATGGATTTCGGTATTTTCTCTATGATCCCAAAATTGTAACCGAAAAGTATAATACAATTTCAGTTTTTTTTTCCTTGTCTAACTTCTAAATTCCGATTTCACAAATTGATATTTAAAAATTTTCATCATTTTAATTTTTCTCCTTTTCTAAATGTTCACACTTTGAGTTTCAATTATATTTGAAATGAAATTTTAAATTTTTCATACACAATCTGATTTTGCATGAAATGGTCATTTTAATTTTTCTCATTTTCTAAATTTTAACACTTTGAGCTTCAATTATATTTGAAATGAAATTTTAAGTTTTTCATACACAATCTGATTTCGCATGAAATGGTCATTTTAAATTTTTCTCCTTTTCTAAATTTTAACACTTTGAGTTTCAATTATATTTGAAATGAAATTTTAAATTTTTCATACACAATCTGATATCACATTAAATGGTTTTCGCAAATTAATGTAAATTTTTTTTTTTCTGAAAATGGATTTTTGCAAAAGTTGTTCGCAAAAAGGTTTGATATTGTTTTGTTTTTCAAAATTTATTTATGAACATGGATATTTTGCAAAAGTTTTGGGCAAAAATTTTATATCGGAATTTTTTTAAAAAATAACTAAATTTGCAACTTTTTCATCAGTGTCATAAATGAATCAAATTTCATACACATCTTGTTTTCTGATTTTATATGAAAATGAATCAAATTTAAGTCTAATTATATAAAAGCCCTTTTCAACTAATTGCTATTATCTCCATTTTTTCAACTACATAACAGTCGACTAATGTGAAATAACTTTAAAGATTAAAAGAATTATGTACCTGTTTGAAAGTTCGCAAATCGTCGATCGACGAATGTGTGATATCACTGTCAAAATCTTATGTGTTTCTCAGATTTGTGTTTATAGGTAATTTTTGTGAGTATGTAATTGTGAATGGTTATTGAGAACAATGATTTATAAGTGCATTTTGTGAATGTTTTTGTATGTATTGACATCCTAGTATATTAGTTTTAGTTTGTAAGTTAATTTTTAGTTTTTGTAAAGTTTCCTGATCATTTGAGTGATTTGCGTGATTTTTACAACGTGATTTTCTCAATTCTATGAATGATTTGTAAAGTTTCCTCATATAAGTGATTTCTGAGTGATTGTTGAAAATTAATTTCCGGTGGCTTTGTTTGACCCCATTTTGATATTGAGATTCCTTTTGTAATTTAAAAAGGGAAGGGGGGAAAAATAGTCCGTTCAAAAGAGGACACCGTTGCTCCCCCCTTCCCTTATGTAATAGAGATTATCGAACCATCACATAGTTTCAACTCCAACTTTATGCTAAAACAAACAAAACGTTAGTGATATATAATTTCTAATTGCTTTATGCATTATACGTGCTTCATTGATTTCAAATTATTTACTCATAAAACAGCACAATCAAGAAGAACTGAAGTTATATAAATATCATAGAAAATTGATTTGAAAAGAAAAAATTCAATGACTACTGCAAAAGAATAACCAACAAAGAAAATAATTAAAGCACGCATCACGTGCGTAAATTGCTAGTTACAAATGTCATAGGCCCTTGCCAAATTAGAAGTGTAAACTAAATTGGACGGATGCACAAAGGTAAGTGTGCAAATTATTGTAATATATGCAAGAATTTTATTTCCATAGTACTTCTATATGAAGTTGCATAAGAAACAAAAGGTGAAGAACAGTTGATGTAAACTAGATTTGCACATGTCATATTTAGGATTCAGATTTTCAAAATGAATAAGAAAAACCATATAAACAAAGAAATCTTAATAGCCAAAGATGAGAGACGGAGAACTTGCTTACCCTTGTTGAAATATAAAAAAATTGAATCAAACAAAAGCAATCGGAGGATAATTACTGACAAAACAAACAATTTTAAGGTGAGATATCTAGTTGACCTCAATATTCATGATAATGTCTATAGTACTCCTAAATATTTTTACCCTCTATAAAGAATGAAACTCGATCTCATAGGTTACGACTAGGGATGCAAGTGGGGCGGGTCAAGTAGAAGACCTGCCCCATCCCCGCCCCAAAGGGGCGACGATGGATCCTAGTTTGGTGGGTAGTGGGGCGGGGATGGGGATGAAAGTTATACCCGCCATGGGTGATGGGGCGGGGGGTGGATTTTAAGTTGTACCCGCCCCGCTCGCCCCACTCCGCCCCATCCCCACTCACCGCACATCTTACCCACTTAAAATATTAAATTTTCAACAAATTACAAGTCTATAACACTCTTTAATAGTTTTTCTAGCTGTATATATTTTTTGTTATTAGTATTTGAAATTATATATGGTATATGAGTATTATTTAGTGAGTTTCAAATGAGGATTAAGTGGATGGTGGGGCGGGAAAGATGGGGATTTGGTGGGGATGGATACCCAAGTGGGTGATGGGGCGGGGATGGTTTTAATTGTGTACATGGCGGGGCAGGGATGGGGATGAGTTCCGGACCCACCGCGGGGATGGGGATGGGGATGGGGATGGGGATGAGAATATGAGGTGGGGATGGGGATGAGAATGCCAAAATCCGCCCCGCCCCACCCCACCCCACCCCAATTGCATCCCTAGTTACGACCTTTAAGATTAGAGATAATTGTCAATACCACTAGGCCAACACGGCAGACTCTTTTCACGCACTTGCACATTGCTCCTCTCCGTCAAACTCAAACCCCATAAAAGTTAAAACCTCCAGAGTCCAGAGAGTCGAGCGCGTGATTTATTAATTATTATCAACCCGCCTGTCTGAGAGTTAAGCTGCAAGCCTGCAACAACAAAACCGCCGGCAGATCGCTCATCATCATCATCTCTCATGGTAATATCTCTCTTTCAATTTATCAATCCATTTTTCTTCATAAATCTTCGTTTTTACACATCCTTGATCTGTGAATTTTTCTCATTAATGGTTAAAATCAGGCTCCAGCAGCGAAGCCCATCACTAGTCCTGTTCCTCCATCGTTGTATCCAACCCTAGCCTTTTTCCTCCTCGTATTCGGCCTCATTGTTACCGCTTCATTCTTTATGTATGTCGATCTCTTCCCTATTTCTTCACTTTTTCCAATTCATAGAACATTGATTGATTAATTGATAAAGTTAGGGTTGAATAATTCTGTATATGTTGTTTGATTTTATATGTTTGTGGTGTTTGATTGTAATTTTCTGTTTGAATTTTTCATGGATTTGTTGTTCTGATGCTTTTTACATGATTGTGATCTGAATCTTTGAATTGGACCTTGTGAATTTGAAAATTCGAGACCTGACGGCTGGCCAATTTCGGACTATGTTTGTTATGGGGGTATGGTTTAAGTGGAGTGCAGTTAATGTGATTTTGCGACGGAGAATTATAGTTACCATTATGTATCATTTGATATGTGGAGTGGAGTGGATAGTGGAATGCAGCTTGTGTTGTTCTCTAAGCATGTTTGGTGAGAGGTACTAGAGTTTGTGAATGTGAACAAAATCTCAGTCTTACACCTATAAAATGTTGAGTGAAGTGCAGTGGGGGTGGGGATGATGGCGGTGTGGGAATCTGTGAATGGATTATTGGCCATCCACCAGTTTGTAAATCAACACCTTCTTTTGTTGATTTTGTTTTCTTATGGGTATAGGTATCCATCGACCTGCGACAAAAATTAAATTCTTTGTATAGGTCTACGCTTATTACTCTTATTAGTCATTACCATTTTCATATGCCAAACAAATGAATATCTCTTTTCAAATTGCTCTCTTACCAATGCCACTCCCACTTATATCTTTCCACCCTAATCAAGTAACTTTTTTTGTTAAATTTCTACTCTCTCACTCATTAGTAAGCATCTTCAGAATTCTCAGCCAAGTTCACTATTTCTTGGGTTGAAGGAAAGTGATTTGGAGAAATAATGAAGGTGGGAAAGAGAAGTTCGCTAGGATTTGGGTTTAGTGGTTCAACACCACCCCCTCCCTTCCCCTTCTCTTTGGGTTCTAGGTATGATTTGGAGAGGGTTTGCTGAGGCCTTTAGAGTTATCCGAACACAATATCTGACAAGCAAAGTAGAAGTTGATAAGGAATTAGTTACACTGAATAATGTGCGACTGTTATTTTTGTGTTATTTTCTTGTATCCATTTCCATGTGATGCTTTGGGATGTTACCTGGTTTGTTGTTCTGTTCAACACTATATTGGTATCAAATTTGTGTTTTACTGTTTCAAAGTATCTGCCTATTTCAAGGATGCAGATTCGTAATAGTGGGGTAGGAAAGATTTCCAAGGTGTTTGTATGGAAGGAAAGTGCTTAACAATCTTGAGGTGTGCCAAAACAGTGAGGCAATTTCTATAGAAGGATAGCTTGAGAAAGTCGAAGGCATGTTCGGCTGTAGTTGTTAGTGCTTTTATTAACACAAAGCACAAGTACTGAAATCCAAATATATGTGTTTGGTAAAGTAGTGGTGGGCACCAATTCTTATAGTATAAGGTACTTATTTGCAGAAATTATGAAGATGAGCTTTAGGGTAGTGTTTTGTTAAAGCTACCAAATTAACTTTTAGTATGTTCTTTATTAATATGTAGTAGTTTACTACTCCAGCAGCTAGTTTTGTGGAATACACATTAGCTAGTTACATCAACACCTAACTTATAAAAGTTAACATCTAGTAGCCAATGACCTATGGTTACATCAAAGGTTAGTTTTGCCGGACAAGCCCTAAGTGTTCAAAATGTTAGGAGTACTCTTTCTTCTTCCTTCCTTTTTCTCTTTTGGTCTTTGGGTATAAAAACCTGGGTCAAATTACCCTTGAATGTCCTGAGTGAGACTAAAGACTTCTTTCAGTATACGGCGCATTAATTATGGAACCACCAATAGAGACCTGGAGCATTTGTACGAAACTAGTTGTACGAGTGAGAAATCCTGATTTCGACTATAGGTGTTTAGACTTGGAGGGATTGAAGTGTGAACCTAATTGCATTCATCTTGTATGGTACGGGTGGATAAATGTTCATCAGCTCTGACTGGTCATATTATATCATTATTTTTTTGTTAGTTCTTTGTATTTATCAAAAACTTTTGTTGTAGCTATGAGGCAACTTCTTCTCGGAAGAACCGGAGTCTTGCTAGAGAACTGATCACTGGAGCAGTTGCTTCTGTTTTCATGGTAAGCTATGATTCATAGTCTAGTATGTTTTTTACTGTTTTAAAATTAGTGGCCATTTTCCCCCTATGTAGTTGACACAAATCTTTGTCTCTGTTGCAGGGCTTTGGGTCCTTATTTTTGCTCCTGTCAACCGGTGTTTATGTCTGATTATTAGTGCTGACTCTTATCTGTTAGCTATAGAGTAATACTTGAAGTTACCTTGTTTTGACAATGTCCAGTTCTTTGTGGCTTATGAATCATGAATTATAATCATGGACCTTGTCAATGTTTTTGTTTCCATCGATTGTGCACATTAATCATTTACGGTGCACTATTATGAGAGTTTGCACTTGGCGATAAGGTTACTGCTCCAAAAACTTCCAAGTATCTGGAAATTAATTTAGATAGTTTTACTTTTGGCATGAATTTACCTACTAAAGTCACTTGGGTGGATGCAGTAGGAGAAACATAAGTTTGTGAGATATAGTCATATAGACTCTCTGTTCCGTCTTAATCTTTCTCTTTGTTTTTCAGTCTTTGGTACTCTATTAATGAAAATCACAAAGGATTACAGTTTGAATCTATTTATTGAAAATGAATCTAACGAAATCTTGTGAGAATTTAACTAAAACACATGGGATGTCGATTTTAATTTATCTTCCTTGGTTTTTTTGGACATCGAGGAAATTTGGATTAATTAAAATCGGAAGTACAACCTAATGGTAATACAACTAGACATAAAACATAAAGCAACCAAACACTAAAGTGAGCTTCATTTGCTCTTATAGACTCTATGAAGGAAGAACAAACTATTACATATCCAGTCCAAATGAAACTTAGCTTGGGTGATGGTGGAGAGGGGGGGTTTGGGATATATGTCTTGGTGAAAAAAGACCTAATATAATGAGAGGAAATATGTTGGGAGACTAAATCCAGACAATTTTCAAAGATAGGATTGCCGCATTCCATCTAGTAGACCCTAATGTCTACAAGATGATAAATCCCAAGGTCTTTGAATAGAAACATCTTCATGGGATTCTATTGATTGAACTAACAAATAAGTCACGTCCTTTGGTGACTTCTGACCCTTTTTCAAGGGTATCCAAAGTTTAGTCTCGTGAGACTGAAACTCAAAATGCGTGGAGGTCGAAACTTGCAATCAAATTGGAGGGCCTCCTAAAAGATGCATTTTTGTAGTGTGATGACTCCTGATGTCATCACCTGAACTTGGGGTGAATTATCTTGATTGAATTCACCTAGTCTGTGGATCCGGAGATCCAACCTTGCAACCCCTAAAGTAGAAGATCGAACCACAATAGGTTTAAAACGAGTAACGCCTCTTATCTTACCCAACTTTCGAAAGCTTGAAGCTGCAGAAACCGAACCAGGGCCTAGAGCTTCCATTGTCATAGGAAACCAAGAACCGTTTGTTGCCCACTAACACCCAAGTGCAACCATACACAAAATGGCCTTGATAAGTGGATCTGGATAAACTTAAACTAAGGCCAAGATAGAGAACATAAACTAAACAAACTAAAGAACCGACTACCTTATTCATAACACTAAGTCGTCCGATGAACACGAACAAGGGAGGGGGGGGCTAAGATGACCTTTTGAGGCCGACAAACACCAACGGGGGAGGGGGACCTAAGCCTACTTTTGGCCGATGCACAAACAGGGGTGGGGGAGTAGGGCAACTTTTTGAGCTCGACAAACACGGACAGGGGAAGGAAGACTAGATTTACTTTCGGCCGACGCACACAAACGAGGGAGGGGGAAATAGGCTAACTTTGTGAGGCCGACGAACAGGAGAGGGGGACCGAGGGCTACTCTCGGCTGACGCACACGAACAAGGGGAGGGGGAAGTGGAACCGTGAACAGGGGAACGGAAGCTAGGACAACTAATAGTAGCCGACGAGCACGCACGGGGGAGGGGGCCTAAACTATTTCGTTCGGCGGACACACACGACCATGGAAAGGGAAAGGGGACGACGGAGAACCACGGACAGGAGGAGGGGAATAGTTGGGAAGAAGAAAGGGGAAACACGGTAACAAAGAAATTATAACATAAAAACTGGAACCACTAAATGTACGGCGACAAAGACTGCGGTGGGTAGGTATTGAAGTTATGGTAACTGAGCAAAATCTAAGAAACCGAATGGAGTATCTATTACCAAATGACAACAATCGGTCAATGATAATGAATTTATATGCAATGTTATAGTAATAGTCTTATAAAAATTGTTATTATAATACAATTCCAATCGATCTTCAGATATGAAAGCATTAAAAGGCCAAAATGAAAACTAGGTTTCATTTATATAATTTATTAAAAAGCGGCGTAATACATGCTATTCGCCATGTCATTCTCGTCCTCTATAAATGTCTCCATTCTACATGAACCACCCATGATTATAAAAGTTGTTGCAAGATTTGAAACCATAATATACTATTTGTTGAACCAGACTAGCTTGTTGGCTATTTTATCAACTAGAGCGTTATATCTTTTGCAATATGAAGGAAAAATGAAATAAACAAATACTATCAACTAGAGCCAATTTGAAACTGCTTGTTAGAAATTTCTCCCAACCACTTTTCCTTTGGGATTGAATTTCACATGGCAAGCAATTCAGATCACTCTATTCAAATCTGATGTTGATTCCAATTAAACGAAAGATAATCACAACAATTGTCTAGCAATACACAAGCGCTAACAAAAAGGCAACAAATAGGGGCATCGTTCATACCAATAACTAGTTCACCATGTATATATCCATGGAAGAAAAAAGGAGAAAGAAATGAGGATAACCAACGAAAATAGAAAACGATGATAAAAGAAGAAAGAGAAAAGTATATATCATAACAAATTTTAGAATTTTCACCCTTTTAATATTCTAGATGAACACCCCCTATGAATTAATAAAATTTATTAAAATTATTAAATTGTTTAGATTTTAGTGGCAAAATCAATTGTTGAGATCTAATATAGGAACGGAAGTCGTCAATGGTCAATGACCATATTAAAAGTAGAGATGTTCATGGACGGACGACCAGCTAAGCCCTCCCAACCCGACCTGCTAAAGTTGCGGGCTTGGACAACAAACTTTGAAAAAAAATTATAATTGGGCGGCCAAGCCAGCCCGCTAATATTAATGGGCGGATATGGACAACCTCAAATATATCGAGGGCAAGTCCGCCCGGCCCGTTTATCATAATATCTATTTCTATGAAATTTAATTTTTTAATGGATTTTTGATTTTTACCACCTTATAAAATCAAGTTTTTCAAAATAACCACCTTATAAGTTCATTTTTTTAAATAACCACTTTATATGACCTAAATCCTTTTAAATACATGGAAAATTTGTCGTAACAAACCTTTTATATGTCACATTTTGCGAAAAACAACCTTTTAAATTTTTTCTGGCAACTTAGTACCTTAAAAAAGAATTTGTTTGCGAGAAACAACCTTAGGCCATTTTTGGGCATTATTGAAGTGAAGAAACTCAATGAACAACCACTTAAAATAATAAACATTCATTATTCTTCTATAATTTATGTAATGAAGCATTCTTCTTTTATGTATTCAGTGTCTTAAAAAGGCTTGGTTAATACGTGAAAGTGGCTTAAGGTTGTTTATTACAAACAAATTTCTTTTTTAGGTCTTAAGTTGCCAAAAAAAATTTAAAAGGTTGTTTTCGCAAAATGTGATACATAAGAGGTATGTTCTAACAAATTTTCCTAAATACATACCAAATGACATATTTTATCAAGAACGATTCCATCACCTCCACCTTTATTCACTATAATGTATATAAGGTTTAAATCCTTGTTTATGAACGATTTATTGGACAAAATCTGTCAATTGGTATGTATTTAAAGAGATTTAGGTCATATAAGGTGGTTATTTGAAAAAATGAAATGATAAGGTGGTTATTTTGAAAAACTTGATTTTATAAGGTGGTAAAAATCAAAAAATCCTTTTTAATCTTACTACTTTAGTGTTGATTTATCTTTTGGAATATAAAGTTTATTTGCACTAATATAGCTTTGGGTAACATATAATTATCTTTATTCTTACCTTTTTGTTAATAATTTGTTGTCCTCTAACATTTTTGTTACGAAATTTTTTAACTTTCTTTTTATTTTACGTTGTGATTATCAACTTTTTTCTATTTTAACCAAAATTATTTTTTCGATCTACAAATATTAAAGGAAATTCACTAGAGTTATTTGAAAAAATAAAAGTGTTAATAGGCCCATTAGGCTTGTGCGGCCCGGCCCGGCACGACACGAATTGGGCCCGACCCAGCACGAGCCCGCTCAAGGCCCGACCCGGGCCGTTGCTCGCTCGGTGGGCCGTGGGCCTGCTACGGTTAAGAAATTTTATTTTAGGCCCACACCGGCACGAGCCTGCCTATATGGCTCGTGGGCCGAACGCCCATTTTCTTTGTTTTTTAGCCTAAAACTGCCAAGAATCCTAAAAAAACAACATAAAACCCGGGCCAGGCCCGCAGGAGGCACCAGCCCGGCCCGCGGGCCTGGGCCGGACCGTGGACAAAATCTGGAAATTTTGGGCCCGGCACGGCACGACCCGCTACTCATGGGCTTGGGCCTGGCCCGGCCTGCCATTTCCTCAAGCCCGCGGGCCGAACCCATGAACAGGCCCGGCCCGGCCCATGCCCAGGTCTACCTGTGGGCAAGCCCACCCGTTTATTAGGGCGGGTCATGGACAAGTAGTTGAGCCCGCATAAAAGGGCTTGGACTAGGCATGATAGGCCCGTTGGACAAAAATTTAAGGCCAGGCTCGGTCTGCAACCCGCCCAAGCCCGCAAATGATCACCTCTAATTAAAAGCTTGTTTTTTCTCGTACCAAAGGCTTGACTTTGAGCATCCACATTCATGAGGCTCCCCTTAATTTCTCTCTCATCACCTCATTAATCTACATCACTGTCCACTAACTTTATCATCTACCTTACCATTTCACAATTCATACCTACATTCATTAATCTCCCAATTTACCTTCTCTCTCCTACTTTTACATACCCTACCACCTTTTCTCTCTCTGACTTTTCATACCCCACCAATATCAATAAAATAATTTGATTCATCACATTAATTTTAGATAATATTAATTAAATTAAAATATGATAATTATAATTAAATAATTACCTTCTAATTAATCGGATTAATTCATTAATTGTATTACGTTAACGAAAGCGTTATTTTCTATTACATTGCTTTACCCGTTTTTTCTTAATAATTGCGGTTTAATTTGACAATTAGACTATATTTTTTCTTAATAATTGCGGTTTTATTTGACAATATATTTTCAAAGTTATTTAATTTTCTGTAAACGGTAATATAACCGTTGTAAAAGATGTTGAGATAACACATGGTGCGTCCTCATTTGGCTGGCCTTTGGTGCGTGCAGCGTATGACAATAGTCACGATTTCATTGGCACGCTGTACTTTTTTTTTAAAAAAAAGCCTGATGCTGCTGAGATTCAGGTTTCACGCGGGATTTTTATCCCTCCTTCCTCTACACGTGGCGCGTCGCGATTTGCCTTCAATATAAGAAGGTTCCTCAATTAATGGTATTCCACTATTTTAGGGAACCAACCTACATCAATGGGAAGGTCATCTTTTTACTTTTTTTTTTTTTTTTTTTTTTGCTTTGGGGAACTTAAAATCTCACTGATGTGGGTGCTCTTAAGAAATTTTTTTCTAAAGCATCGGAGAAAAATATCACTAGCGATTGAGACAATCTCCCATTTCCATCTCTATGGTAAAAATTTAGCTTTCATTTCAACTCATTATACATCTCATTCAAAAACATATTTCAAGGGAGTATAAATATCCCTAATCTTCTCAACCTACTAACAAAAATCAGAAGAGCGTGAGAATCAATCGTCTCTCTCCTCACGATTATCCAGACACAACACAAAGCAGGGTCCCACTCCCACATTATAGTCGTGTGTCCGTATAAAAAAAATGAATTCATCTTCACCAGAGCAGCTCACTTCGAGTATAGACAAGAAACAACAAAAACAGCAGCAGAAAGGTAGAAGGAGGAGAGAGAGACAACAACAACAGAAGAGAGAGAAAACTCTCGAAGACGAAGAAGAAGAAGAAGAAGAAGAAGAGGAGAGAGAAAGTCACGTCGAGAGGAAGAAGACGAAGAAGAATATGAGAGGAAAACATCAACAATCAGCTGTAGATGAGAAGTACGCTCAATGGAAATCTCTTGTACCTGTTTTGTATGATTGGCTGGCTAATCACAATCTCGTTTGGCCTTCTCTTTCTTGCCGGTACTTTCTTTTTTGCTCTCTTTTTCTTCGATTTTAGGGTTTCACATTGTCAATTTGTTGTGTAATTGAGGAAATTTGATGCCCTATAATGATTCAAATGTTGAATTTTGTGAAATTGATGTTGTGTTTGATGGATTGGAAGCGAAATTTGAGGATTGAGTTTGCGTGAATTTTGCATGTTAGTTGTTGCTTAGAATTTTATGTTTTTGTTGTTGTAGTACTGGTGTTCACTCTTTTCTAGTGTTGAAGTGTATGTTGTGTCCGAAATGTTTGACTGAGTTCATAATTGAGTCCATCTGGTTTTATTTTGCTAGTGAACTGTGAAGTTGATAATTTAGTTCGTTTTTGCTGAAATTTGGTAGTGTTGGTCGGTTCAAAGAAAAGAAAAAACGAAACTTGATTAGTAATGAAGTATGATTTATGCTGCCTTCGTAATTTCAGTTCTAAGGTTCTTTTGTATGCAACGTTGGACTGTTAGTAATAATCCAGATATTTTGATAGTTAGGGTCCATTCTCTTTAACTTACTTTTACTTATTTTCAGAGAAAACCAAGAAAAGTTCAGAAAAAAAATGAGAAGTTCAGAATAAATAAGAAAAGTTCAGGAAAAATAAGTTGAAGACAATAGACCCTTAAGCACATTCCAGCCACAAAATTGGCAGATGTGAGTACAATGTTGATTGCAGTTTTTGGAGTTAAAGATACAGTTCGCATGCTAATTGCGGGGGGTAAAATGTAACAAACTTGATTGACTAGAAGACGTAAGACATGATTCTACTTTCCCTTACGGAACACCATAATATTAAGTGGAAGACAATAGACCCTTAGGGCTTAAGCACATTTCAGCCACAAAATTGGCAGATGTGAGTACAATGTTGATTGCAGTGTTTGGAGTTAAAGATGCAGTTAGCATGCTAATTGTGGGGGGTAAAATGTAAAAACTTAATTGACTAGAAGACGTAAGACATGATTCTACTTTCCCTTACAGAACACCATAATAAAATGAGTATGCTATCTAAGTGTTACCATGACCATGCGCAGGTGGGGCCCCCAACTTGAGCAAGCTACTTACAAGAATCGGCAACGTCTCTATCTCTCTGAACAGGCAATTTTCTTCTTTTCCTCTCCTCCTCCCTCTCTCCTTTCACTCCTCTTAATGGTGCTAGTTTTCATAGTACATTGTTGCTACAGTACAATCTCTACTCTGTATTATAGAATGAGTATTAAGGTGCATTATATGTATATCTTAAGTTGTGCATTTGTGCTCATTTGTTTTCAGTCTTAAATTTTCGGATGCCATGTTGTTCGTGTTGTTATTTCTTATGAAAGCTGATTTTGTTTAATGACTTCCGTTCATTTTCAACAAAGTTCAAGAAGTGTATAAAGGGGATTATTTCAACATTTTTACTATAATGGGACAAATAAAATACAACCAAACAGTCGTGTATCTTACTTGCTGTTCAGAATTCAGATCTTAGGTCTGATGGAAAATTCCGTCTTTCCTTGTACAAGTATGAGCCCCCTATCCTGCTCTAGTTGGAAGCCTCATTAGAGGGGCAATGGAATGATTTGGACCAAGTAAGCTGTACAGTGTACACTATGTCATTGTGTCAATTATGTGATTAATATATTTTCTTTGTGCTCATCCTTTAGTGTATTGCTTAGAAGTGTTTTGTATAATCATCCTTCAACGTATTGCTTATATCCAAAGTGTTCTTTTGTATAAGCTCCGTGAATGCTTGTTCAGAAAGTTGCCTTTTACAAACAAATTGAATTTAGATCTGCTTGTGCTCTTGTATAGGCTTGGTTTTTCCTTTCAATTGTGATGGTCATTCTGTTTGTGTTATTTCAGACTGATGGTAGTGTGCCAAATACACTGGTTATAGCAAATTGTGAAATTGTAAAGCCAAGAGTTGCTGCTGCAGAGCATATCTCACAGGTGACCTTATCATTTCGTTTTGTTCCCTACTCTCCAAATATGTGACTGCGTAACTATATATCACTTAAAATATGAATCGTTACTAGCGTCTAGTGACTTCAAAATTTTCAATATATCACTGCTTTGAATTTTGAATACAAATGCAATAACTAGCATTCCCTTAATCTACCTTAAGAGACAATTACTTTCTAATAATAGTGGGAAAAGTTGTTTATTTTGTTTTATTATGGACATACTTGTCATCTTGAAAGTTAACAAAAGATGATAGAAGATAGGGGCTCTGTTTATTATTCCTTATGTCCTATTTTTTTTTATGCGCTTTGAAATTTGAATGTTGACAAAAAACTTTATTTTTTAGTACAATTTTCAAAGTGGACTAAAAACTGTGTCTAGGTAGCACACTAATCTGTTATAAATTTCCTAAGAAGACGCCATTGACATTTTTGTAGCTAAACTAGAGTTTATTATCCTCCCTAGTAAATTTGAAATGACTCTTTCCGTTGATTTTGTTTTGGAAAAATTGATTTAGACAGTCCCAACTATGGGCAACCAGACAAAAACAGTCCCAACTTCGACTTAATATTGACCAGTCCCAACTTTGAGGGGTGTTTTACAATAGTGGCCATGTTAACCAGTAACCGGTTGAAGATGTTAATTTTTTTTTTTTTTTGTTGTTGTTTTAACTATATATTCTACCTCCTCTTTCTCTCTCCTCCCTCCTTCTCTTCCTTCTCCCCTGCCACCTCACCTCCCCCTCCCCTCCCACCTCCCTTCCCCGCCCCCCCCCCCCATTCATATCGATTCCAAATTGCGTAAACTAAAAAAATTAAGAAATTCTAAGCATTTCAATTCTACACTTACAACTCAATCAAAGCTACATAACATTATCAATCTATAAACCCTAAACCCACAACAATTCAGATTTCATTTCCAAATAAAGATAACAAACAAAATTATGACCTTAATTGCTTCAACCAAAACAAAATTGAAAAAAATCCATAGAAATTAACAAATGTATTCAAATAAAAGAGATCAGAGGACTAACAAGAATAAAATCCGGGAGAAGAGAATTGTGGGCCTCAACACGAGGAAGCAATTTACATTTTTGGAGTTTCAGCCCCCCTATTCATGAGAATTCAATTTAATAAACTCATAGAAAGAAGATTTTAGTCTCAAATGAAACAACAACGATGATAAACAAGAGTAAATTGGGCTTGAGAGGATTCTCTTTCTCCCTCCTGCAGCTGCGATCACATTCACAACTGAAGCAACTTTACTTCCTTCAATCCCATTGTTGCTTCTCTCACCTCTCTCTCTTCTCAATCTCTTCTTCCCTAATCCCTTCTTCTTCAAACCCATCACTCAAAACCCTTTTCTCTCTTCTCTCACACTCCAACCTTGCGTAGAAACCCAAATGAAGAGGACCCGATCCTGACCCACTCAAGATTATGGTGGTTCAACCACGTGCTCGACCAAATGCCCATTTACAGACCAAGAAAGGGGGTGGGGTGGGGTGGGAGGGGAGGGTGGCGGGGGAGTGGTAACTGTAAGGGGAGGGGGTAGTGGGGTGGAAGGGGGAGGGGGTTGGGTGGCAGGGGAGAGGAGGAGGGAGCAGGGAAGGAAGGAAGGAGGGAGGAAAGAGGAGGGAGAAGATAGAAAAATAAACAATTAATTAGCAAGTTACCTGCTACAGCATGTCTGGGACTACTATTGTAAAACACCCTTCAAAGTTGGGACTGGTCAATATTAAGTCGAAGCTGGGACTGTTTTTGTCAGAGTGTCCATATTTGGGACTGTTTAAATCGATTTTTCCTTTTGTATTTAATACTTCAATGAAATTGTCTTTTCTGTTTATCAACCCATTTCCTGTTTAATTTCAAGTAGTATACTAAACTTTTTTTTTTTTTTTCAAATTGTTGTAGTTTAATGAAGAAGCACGATCACCATTTGTGAAGAAGTACAAGACTATTATACATCCTGGAGAGGTGAGGAAGAATTGTTTATTAATACTTGTGCTCTGGCTATACAAAACTTTACAGCTTACTTGCATTTACTTGTTTATGGTAAATAATATTCAATTTTTCCGTGCTAGAGCCTTTGCTAATTTGCTCCACTCTTATTCCATTTGTGATTATGCATCTGTGACATTTGGTGTTATTTTTCAAACATCACTTGTTTGCTTGAGCTTTCTTTTAAAAAAATGAACACAATTATTCTAACCCTAGTAGGCTGTTTTAAAGAGTTACTCAAGAACAGACAATTCCAAAGGAAACTTAAACATTTGACATACCTTAATACTTAGAGTTGATTCACTTGAACCTTGTCCTCTGGACCTCTGCTGTTAAAGTCTGTACTTTCTTTGAGCGGGTCCCAGTGTATATGTGTAGGTTGAAATCTGTTCATAAAAACATTCTTTTAAAATTATCTCATCAGGTTTTTAAAATCTGCAACACTTGACTTTTGTACTTTTCATATTACCCACTTCGACAATATCTTTTAACTAATGAAGTATATGAAAACAAATGTAAGTAAAATATCATTGGGTTTGTCTCAATGTATATTTTAAAAGCATCAGCTTTTTATAATTTAACTTATAAATAGTTAAAGATATTAATAAATAAAGTTGGACATCGGCAAACGTGAAAGTCAAAATGTTGCAATTCTTAAATAATGGAGGTAGTATTTTTTGTACGCAAGATACATCTGTAAAGAAGACAGGCAACTAAGAAATTTTTTTTCACGTGTTTGCAGGTGAACAGAATCAGGGAACTAGCTCAGCATAATCACATTGTTGCCACCCATACAGATAGTCCTGATGTAAGATTTCTTGAAACGTGCAGTAGACGTTCAATATTTTAGTTTCTGACTAGCTTTCTCCTTAGTGTTCTTTCTTCTTTTTCCCTTTCTAATGAATAAGAAGTTAATAACTTTGTGTTATCAGGTTTTGATTTGGGATGTTGAGGCTCAACCCAACCGCCATGCTGTCTTAGGAGCTACTCCATCTCGTCCAGATTTGGTGTGGAACTGTTTCGTGTTGTTTTGCTATGATAATGTTTTCCCCCTTGGGTATTCATTCTGATTTTTTTTCAAGGACAAGCATGATAGGTCACCTTTGCGCTATTTGCAGGTATTGACTGGACATAAAGAAAACGCAGAGTTTGCTCTTGCCATGTGTCCGAAGGAACCTTATGTGCTCTCTGGAGGTAGAAAGGCTGTATTCCTAGAACTTGTAGTCTTTGACACTTTTTGATGGTTATGTGACATTTTATTTTCAGAATTGCAATGGTGTTATAAAGTTTAGCTTTGAGAGTAGATTATACAAGGATATTACCTAATTTATTGCTCTTATTAAGAGAAAAGCACGCAGACAATTAATCGAAGAAATAGTCAACCACTTTGCTTCTCAAGTGACCCCCCTTCCAACACACACACACACACACACACACATACACACACACACAAATAGTCTGCAACAATCCATGATTTTAATAGTTTTCAATATCGTTTGTGATCTTCTTTTCCCACATACCCAGTTATTTTGTTTTCTCAAAACCTTTTATGGAGTATCCAACTACCTAAATTTCCTCATGTTATGAATGGGACTTCTTCTTGAACTGCCACCAAAGATGTTTCCTTCAATTCCTTCTGATACCCACTCAAACTCAAATTTGGCTCAGTTGCTACTTGAGAAGGGACATCAAAAATTAAATGGGAACAAGTTTTAGGACCACCTAAACTAAATTTTGCCATCATATTGAGTCTGTTTGAATGATATCATCTTGAGTGGCAAGCTTATTCTGAATTTCCATGCAGCAAATTATTCTATGCCCGTGAATAGCAAACCTCTCCCCACCATTTTCTACCATCTCTAACTTCCATTGCATCCATGAGAAACTTATTAGCCACACTAATAGGTGTATACAACATGGGGGGTTTAGCCTCATAAATTTACGGTGACTCGGTTTCAAGACTTCAAGAAGGTTGAAAATCAATTCTGGACCGTCCAAAATATAGTTGCAGAGTTGTATGCTGGATCATCCTCCCTTTCTCCCAACTCCTAAGATAAATTTTTTAGTTGATTTGACACAAATTTTAAGAATAATTGCTGAATGTAAATAAAAGAGGTGTAGAGGAAGGAGAGAAAATACAAAGTATAAGAAAAGTGAGATAGAGAAAAACAGAAATGTGAAGAATATTATTTAAACCATTGACTCTGTATCTTAGAGTGCTTAGAAAAAAGTAATAAAGAACTTTATTGATAGCATAGTGGCAAATTGCAGGAGTCTTCTGGTTCTAACTTCTAAGTTCCAATTTGAAATTTTGTTGGGAGTTACCATAGGTTTCATAATATCTCTTAGGATTATGGTTCTAAAGCTATTTTCTTCATCTTATTTCATAAAGTTATTGCCAATGCTTGTTAGAATCAGATCAGATCGGACTAGACGAGAAATATTCAGACCACACTAGACTAGAGCTTCTTAATTTTGTTTACTTATTATTGAATATGTTTGATTCCGTATTAGTAATTATTGTGAAAATTATTTCTTTAAAAAATATATGACAAGACAAATCTAACAAGATCACTTGTGGCAATCTATAGCTTCCTGGTAAATTCATCAAGAAGAGTTCTGCAAAAAGCATGAGTGGGGGTCTGATGGCAAGCCATATAGCTATAAGGCATCCTTCCTGCAGAAATCCTAGTGGTTGAAACCATATCCTTCTCCTTCAGAGCACCGACACCACCCAAGGCAATGCAAATTTGCATGGATTATGGACATAAAAGAATTTTTTTGAAAATTGCGCATAGCAGCAAATATCAATTCCTTATCCCCTCTAGTGGATTAATATATCTTGGATTGGTTTTAGAAACCCCATTTCTCTTGGCAGCCTTATCCATACGCCCTAGAAACTCCATACAAAGCTCATTATTGTAGGGAGATATGGGGTACCTTGCGTGAACCTTGCTTCCTAGGTAAGAATCCCGTAGGAGAGCAGCTCAGATTACTAAGATATATTGGAGTCGACACAGAGCAGAAGCAGTTGAACCTGGTGCTCTAGGAAACCACAGCTCAGCAAAAGATTTTCCAGAAAGCTCCAGCTTAATAAGCTTTATGCCTTACTATATCTATCTTCCTTTTTTTTTGCTGATGAGGATTATTATATCTATCTTCGAAAGAGCCCTGGATATATATTTTTACTCTCATTATCTCATAGTACTTCATTAAGTCTTTACTCAAGCTAACATTATCAGAGTTGCACCTGTTCTTGACAATAGCTTCCCAGCTACCTCTCCACAAACCCTTTGATACTGGTCTATTCTCATGGATATAATCTTGATAATCATCTTCTATCTAACTGTGGAAATTTGATATTTGGCCACCATTCAGCCATGCAAGCATCAGTTCAAGGGACAAGAGCAGTGAAAGTAGTATTGAGTTGCTCAATCGTCTTCCCAGTTTCAAAAACTTACATAGTTGCATCTGGCACCCATCCACTTTGCAAGCCCCCTTAAACAACCTAGGAGTGTATTCTTTACTATTTGGTGCCTTATCCTCTAGAGTGAAAATAAAGCTTTTTTTTTTATCTTCTGGCTTAGTCACTGCAGAACACATCTGATATCTCAGAACATCTGTCACACAAAGCTTAAAAGCAACTATGGATGTATCAATGTTGGGTACTTTAAGTTGTTATTTTTTTTTTTTTCCTTCTTAATTGTTTCTGACTATTATTCTTATATGCTCCCATCTCTGCATTGCTCACTTAAGTTTGTAGAGCATCAATCTTGAAATTTTGATTTGCAAAATTTGTCACTTATCAGTGAGCATTGTTATTTTTCAGGGAAAGATAGGTCTGTGGTTCTGTGGAGTATACAGGACCACATAACAACAACAGCCTCAGACCCGTCGAGTAACAAGCCGCAAGGATCAGGGGCAACAATAGTGAAACAAAATGGAGAAAGCCCTTCTATTGGACCTCGTGGTATCTTCCAAGGCCATGAAGATACTGTGGAGGATGTGCAGTTTTGTCCAAAAAGGTATATTTCCAATCTCACTTGGTAAATCATATTCTACGACATTTATAACAAATCTAGGGTTCTGGGATTTGCAGTTTGACCATTTGGTTTTGACTTCGTTGCAATGATCTTGAAGTTCTCAGGAGTTCTGCAGTGTTGGAGATGATTCTTGCCTTATACTGTGGGATGCTCGAAGTGGATCTGATCCAGTTATTAAGGTAGGTGTGTCATGCAGTTTTGCCACTTTTAACGGAGTTCTTACACACGTACACAGTTGTGCTCATGCATACATTATACATACATATGTATTCCCTCTGTCCAAAAATATTTCTGTCTGTTGCTACTTTAGATGGAACTTTTTATCTCATCCAATCCATGTGATCTGGACCCACCCAATAACTCTCCTCCTCCTCCTCTCTCTCTCCCTCTCTCACTCTCTTTTTATATCCCATGTGATGCCCCCTCCCCTGCAATGTCGTTCTCTTTCAATCAATTGTATTTATTGTTGTTCTTCACTTTGTTCGGAACAGCCTACTTCGCTATTAGTACTCTTAAAATGCCTGCTGTACCTAAAAAGAAGATCATGAAGATGAAGAGATTACTATCCAGAGCAGATTGTAAATGAATTCTTCACTTTTGACTTGGCATCCTTTTTTTTAGTGCCATGTGTCTTATATTTTGTTAAGAAAAAAAAATTCAAGAATTTCCTCCAAATTAAAGACTCTTGAAATTAGATTAACTATATCTAACAAAAGTAAGTAATTAAAGTATAATTTCCTTTCAATAGCCATTGTATAGATAGAAGATCACTGGAGGACAAAGATTTATGAACTTTTAACACTGACCCTTGTTTATACCTTCCTTCATAAAACTAACATTGACCCTTTTACAGCCCGTTCAATAGACGGTACCAAATGGTGGTAATGGTAATGAAATTATGTATATTTTGCAAAGAAAATCCCCAACTTGTTATTATGGTAATGGCATTCCATTCTAATTATGTGATTCCTTCACGAATTTTACCTTTAAAGTGGTAATGGATGGTAATGAGATTTTGTGAAAAAAATCACATGTGTTTGGATGTGTACAAAAACATTACCATGGATATTGACAAGATACTTTCTATACGAAATTACGTATAACTTTATTACCATAACCACCATTTTAACTATCTCCCAAACGAGCCGTTAGTTCCACCTCATTGACAATCTAAAACTGAATTTCGAAGTGTGTTTCACTAATACCCTTGGAGTGACGCCTCGCACACGTCATCACCATAGAAGGCCTAGGTGTAGCTGCTGAGGTCATTGCATCGTCATTGTATGTGATCGAGTGTCTGATTATGTTTGTTATGCCATTTCTATTGACTTTGGTGCTTTGGTCCTATATTTTGACAGGTTGAGAAGGCTCATAATGCTGATCTGCACTGTGTTGACTGGAATCCTGTTGATGAGAATTACATTCTGACAGGGTATGCTCTGCATCAATGCTTTTCTTTTATGATCTCAGTTGGGACTGTAGGAGTGGTCAAATTTACTTTATATTGTGATTAAAATGGTCTCATCTCTTGTATACGAGACCAAAAATAAGGATGCAGTATTTTCTCTTGATGAGTCAGCCTGGGAGGTTGAAGTGTACACATCCTTACCTTAACCAGTGTACCATTAATGTTAAAAGGATTTGTAATGTTCCATGACTTTCCTCTTCTTTTTCTTTAGATCTGCTGATAGCTCTGTTCGTATGTTTGACCGGCGTAATCTTACTTCTGCGGGAGTTGGATCACCTGTTCACAAATTTGAGGGTCATAAAGCTGCTGTTCTCTGTGTCCAGGTTGCAAATAGTATTACAAAATGCATATGACTACATTCTTGATTATTGTTGCAAAGTCTGTCCGTAACATTTTCTCACTTCCAGTGGTCTCCTGATAATCCAACTGTCTTTGGAAGTGCTGCAGAGGATGGTGTTCTGAACATTTGGGACTATGAAAAGGTAAAGAAGATCAACAAATTTTCTTTTAGCGTTTTTGGAGCCTGAAATGAGAAAAGGAGATTTGAAATAGTTTGGTTGCTTGGAACCTTGGTTTAACTTATGCACCAAGAGCTGATCCAAGTTACGTAAAAGTATGCGAGGATCCATAAGTTTCATTTTTTATTGCCTCCCAGCCTGGACCTCCTGGCCTTTCTTTCTATTTACTCCCTTTCTTTGGGAGACATAGGAGGTTATTCCTTCTTTTTATGTAAATCCTTACTAATAGGGTCCTTATGTGGTCCCACATTCTGTGGGCTCATCTTTCTAGCAGCGTTTGAATCTTATTTCTCATGATACATTGGCAGAAGTTGAAATTGCAGGAGTGCTCTGATTGGTCAAACTCTTTCAAAGTTCATAGCTAATTATGTAGGAGTGACTTGATAAGTTGATATCTTTTATAATTCCAATCTCTTCATAAGGAATGCAATCCTTATTATGTCTTTTTTGGTATCCAGTTTCTGGCATATGCCTTTATAGGCTCCCAATTTACATCACTAGTTAGTTTGTTCTTTCTATCTTCATCACCTCATACTTTCCCTTACTTTCTTCAGTGCTGCACTTTAGTAGTGCTGTGTAGGTAAGTTGTTTCGATTTAAATTCACCAATCTGATTTATAGGGTCACCATTAATCTAATTGGGATCAAGAGCGAATTCAGCGGATTTCGTAGCGTATCACTATATCAGACATCTTACTTGTTTCTTAAGGGAAAAAGGGATACCGGGTCAAATACTTTTGTAGTACTTATGTTTGAAAAAATTGTGTTGGACTTAATTTGTGTTGGTAGATGAATTGAGTGTTTTGTGGCTATGGTCATTAATTAAGTTGTAGTTAAATGTCAATTACTGGATATAGCGTAGTATGTGAATGTGGATGCTTAGACATGGGAATAGACCTGGTTATTGGACAGGGTAGCCCAATGGCTAAAGGGTTAGGGTCAAATTTACAGGGCTTTTATTGGACAGGGCTTTATTAGATAGGGTCATATTGGACAGGGCCATTATAGAGCCAACAAAGAAACCCAATAATTTTGAAAAACAAAATAGGTTTTGTAAAAACAATTACATATTCGGATTCGCATTCATTTATACTCACTTTTGGCTTCCTTTGTTCCTTGTTTTTCTTGCTCGTTTGCCGGCCCGCCCATTACCGACCCGCTATCGGCCCACTACCCATTTAGCCCGACCCACTACCTACCCTTTATGAGGCGACCCTCTTATGACCCGTCCCGCTTCCGACCCGCACTGACCCTGACCCGACCCGCCTAATAACCAGGTCTACATGGGAATGACAAATGGACACTTATGTCCCATATGGAAGTTGCAAATATATGAAGATTATATGAGCCTACCTTGTTAATACATGCCAACCATGACAAGAACTTTACAGGACAAAGGCTTGTGTAGAGGAGAGTGGCAACTTTTTGCATGGGGTTTTATTGTCATCTTGTTCTGTTATTCTTGGGCAAAAGTTGCAGTGTAAATCATGAAAGTAACCAAGCACCAGTTCTCAAAAGGAATATGGCAGTCTGAAAAAATGTCTATTAGAATATGAACCTGAATTATATCTAGCTTGTGCAGGTGAATGTTTCATGAATAGCCTTTTAGTCTGGAGAGGCTTAACAATGCTGTAAAAGTTGTTCTATAAGTATTGTTTGATGATTTCTGAAATTATGTTCAATCGTGCTGTGGAGTGTGGCCTGCCGATTTTTTATTGCACAAAAGCCTTGAAGACAATGTCGATATTATTTGTTATCTTGATTAGGTGGTTGAGGTAGTATGCTTCGAACCTTGTTGTCTGTCTCTAGATGAGTATGTTGATGGAATAAGATTTAGAATTCTCCTGCTATGCTGTTATCTTTACTTTCTTGACATGAATTTTTAGAGTATGTCCGATTTTGACATTTCTAATGATTTCGCAGTACTTTCTTGATAAAACTTTAATATATTATAAGCATTTCGTCATATGATATTCACGCACTCCTTTTAGTTGTTTCATTAAAGTGCATCTGTATCTTTGTATAACTTTTTTGATCTGTCCTCTGTTGCTTTTTCCAGGTTGGTAAAAAGAAAGAGCGTGGGGCTAGAACACCAAATGCTCCTCCAGGTCTCTTTTTTCAGCATGCTGGGCACAGGTTAGGTTTTACTCTCTATATATATGTTTCTATGCTTTGCTACGTATGGTTTGACTAGTTATGTAGGTAAGACCTATGGTCCAAGAATCATAGAACAGCTTTTTGGGTTGTTTTCTTGGTCTTTCTACAGAAATCTTCGAGAAGTTTTTCGTACATCTCTTTGTACCACATGTTTCCCTGTTCCATCATCTTTGCTATTGCACTTGTAGGTCTTTAGAGCTCTGATTCATATTTAATATTTCTCGTTGTCATTGTTTGGTGGCCTGGTGCATTTTTGCTTTGAGTCTTTTTTTCTATTTGAAGTTTTTGTATGTTTTTTGACTGCTATAATTAAGTAATTTTTGATGGATGTGGCCTTGAGCTCACCGTCTGCTTCTCTAAACAATATACAGGGATAAGGTGGTGGATTTCCATTGGAATACTTATGATGCTTGGACTATTGTGAGTGTTTCTGACGACTGCGATTCTAGTGGTGGTGGTGGAACACTACAGGTAATGGAGACTTTCTGATTGTTTCTTCCATTGTTCATTTTCTTTGTCTCCCCTCGTATGTTTAAAAATCTATTCAATTGAAAGCTCAAATCTTTCAACATATACACTAGAAGCCTTGACGTAATCATGATGTAAGACATCAATTGTTAGCCCTTTCAAAGGACTGCATATGAAGTCCAAATGTTCATTTGCTCACAGAAGAGAAGTTTGGTGTTTGGTTCAAAGCTCTGTTGCCAAAGTTCCTGCAACCAACACCACCAGCCCCCCCCCCCCCCCCCAAAAAAAAAAAAAAAAAATTGAAGAAATGAGAAGAAAAGAAGAAAGGCAAGTTGGATTAACAGGAAGTCGTAGCTTTTCCCTGATTTGCTTAGTAAGTATTGAATGATGATTTTCCAATTGAACTGTTGCCGTCTTCTCACCTTAAATCTTTCCTCAGATTTGGCGAATGAGCGATTTGATATACCGACCAGAAGAGGAAGTTTTGGCGGAGCTTGAAGAATTTAAGTCCCATGTAGTAACATGTGCTTCCAAATCCTAAGGAGGGAGATGCAGTTTGTTGCTGATAGTCAGTGTTATGAGTACAAAGCCTTCTAGAGTTCTGGATTCCATGGGCGCAGAGTGAACGGGCTGATGAGACCTTTAAGCTATTTTAGTTAGTATAGTATGCAGATGCATGAACTTTAGGGCATGTGACTTAGTATTTCCGGAAAAAAAAATCTTTTAAATTCAAGGTGTTTTTTTATCAATCTTTTGGAGGGAAGGAGGGAGATCTTGTTGCCTGTGGAACGTGGATTCAATTGTAATATATAATCTTGTGAAGCAAGTAACAATCTTCAGTTGAAAGATAAAAGTAGAATTATAGATCGCCTCTAATAAAAGTGTAGTTGCAACGTTTTGTTTTTGAACAAAGTGACAGGAACAATTTCAATGGGCGACCCGTCATTTTTAGCCCCAACTTTTGATTATTATTCAGTGGTCTCAACTTTGGGGTATTGTTTACGAAAATGGTCCCGATGGACTGGCACAGGTTAAAATTTTTTTTTTCAATTTCTTTTACTGGTTATCCCTTCTTTTCCCTAGCTCCTCCTTCTCCCTCTCTCCTCCCTTGCCAACTCTGCTCGTCCCTCACCCCCTACGCCCCCCAAAAAAAAAAAAACGCCGCTCCCCTGAAACCCCCTCCTTGCGCGCCGCTGTCCGTTGTTGTCTTTCTCTTCTTTCGTTGTTGTACTTGTGTTGTTGTCTATCTCCTCTGTATTTTGCTTGTTGTCGTGTCTGCCGCGCGCTACCCTTGTTGGCGATGCCACCGGTGCTCCACCATTGTTGCAGCCATTGTTGTCGTGCATTGTTTTGTTCTCTTTCTCCACCTTAGCTTGTGTGAACAATTGTTTGTCGCCTAGCGGTGCCATTGCACCATTTCCTAAATCCACTATGGTCACAACTTTATGGAGATGGGTTATTTGTGGTCTAGAGGAAATTAAGGAGCCTGATGTTTGAGTTGTTGTTTGACTACTTTTTCTCCCTCCATTTTCAATTTCTTTGAGAATTAAAGAAAACATAGTTGAATTTGTGATATTATGATAATAACTGTAATTATTATGTAGTTGTTATATTATTTTGCATTAGATTGAAACATTATCTAGAGGAACTGATTGTTGTTCGAGAATTTTAAAGTTCTGGACTTGTGGAAGCAGGAGAAATCTTGAAAGGGGGAAATGTTATTGAAAGGTGCCAAATGATGATGATTATGATGGTGATGATGATGATGATGGTGAGGGGAAGAGAGAGAATGACCTTTTTTGCTCCAACAAGCCAGGGCTTTTTTTCAGGGAGAGAGTGGATTCCGGCGACGGGGTAATTGTTTGGGTGGTTTTACTTGTTGCAGCAGGTCATTAACCTGTCGGGACCATTTTTGTAAACAATACCTCAAATTTGGGACCACTGAATAATAATCAAAACTTAGGACTGAATATGGCGGATCGCCCATAGTTGGGACGGTTCCTGTCAATTTTTTCTTTGTGTTTTTTTTTAAAAAACTATTCCTCTAACTAATTTTGAGTGGAAATTTTGCACCAAAAAAAAAAGGTTTGAGTGAAAATTTGATTAATTTGTAAAATAAACTTCTGTACAAAAGATGTTAATATATACTCCCTCTGTCTCTAAATAGTGTTTTCTATTTTTCCATTTATGTATGTTCCATATAGATTTTTCATTTCCTTATTTGGTATGGGTCGACCAATTAAAATACTATTTACCTTTTATTTTTTATGATATTACCTACTTCTCTACATTCTCTCTTGATAAACAATTTATGAATATTATACCATCTTCAATTTTAAATTCTAATACTTAATGATTTCTCATTAATAATTGTGCCCAGAAGAAATGGGAACTCTGTTTAAGGACGGAGGGAGTAGAGTTTTTTTTTTTTAATAAGGAAAGAAAACCTAGGTTACGCCCTAACATAGGACCAACCCAACACATCCGTGCGGATGATGGAAAGGAACACATGATCATCTAGCTCGAACCAGTGATGAAGCGTCTAGCACGAATGACCCCTATGGGATAAACATATTGGAAATGTCCATAACTATGTTATTAGGGACTAAAATAATCAATTTCATTGAATTCCAACTCCTACCAGGCATTAAAACCTCACTAACTTTAATATTCTCATACCCTCCTATAATAGAGCAAACTTCAGAAAGAGGAAATGGATACACCCAGTTATCATGCCAAAACGAAATCTGTGAACCATCACCCAATTGCCATCTTAAACCTTTTTTAAAAGTTTTCCTTAAACTGAGTAATTTCTTCCATTGCCAAGACGTATTCACATGCAGAGAATAGTCCCAAAGAGAAGCCTCCTTCAAATACCTAGCCTTAACCATTTTAACCCATAAATTATCAGGATCAGAAATTATTCTCCAAAGAAGCTTCATTTGAAGAGCCAAAAAAAATTCCTATTCACTTTATCAATATCATCTAAAATCTCCACTGGAAGAGAGAAGCTTTGCATCTGAAAGCTAGCCTTAGCCGAGAGGTTAAAATTAATTAAAACTGCTCTACCAGCTTGAGATAAAGAATTAGCTTTCCATTTAGCTAACTGTTTTTGAGATTTATCCACTACATCACCAAAAGTTGCTTTAGCAACTTTTTCATCTATAATGGGACACCCTAAGTACTTTCCTAAAGAAAAAGCATTCTCCATTTGGGGAATTTGACTAAATCGAGCACATAAACTAGGAGATACATTTTTCGTACATTTAAATGCAGATTTATGGAAATTGACCGGTTGACCCGACATTTCACAGTACTTACTTAAAATATTTTTAATAGTAAAGCAGCTTTCCTCATTAGCTTTCGTAAAGATCATTGTATCATCAGTAAAAGTTAGAAAAAGGTATCTTAATGCCAGACCTCCCCACTTTAACCCCTAAATTCTTATCCCCCGAAAAGTTATGTTGATGAAATTGTCTAGCAAGAAGTTCAACGCAAAGAATAAAAAGATACGGGGATAGAGGGTCCCCTTGACGAAGTCCTCTGGAGGGAGAAAATTTGTCCCCAAGTAACCCATTAACCAAAACTGAAAAAGAAACTGAAGAGATACAACTCTTAATCCAACTAACCCATTTACGATGAAAACCAAGTTTATCTAAAGTCACAAAAATATAATTCCACTCTAGTTTGTCATACGCTTTCTCCATATCCAATTTAATAGCTATCCACCCTTCTTTCCCACCTTTGTCCTTAAATGAGTGAAAAACTTCATGAGCTAAAAGAATGTTATCTTGAATAATTCTATCAAGAAGAAAAGCACCCTGAAGGGGATGAATGATCTTACCCAAAGAATACTTTAACCGATTAGTAAGAATTTTAGAAATAACTTTATAAATAGTGGAACACAGACTAATTGGCCTAAAATGATTACCACAATCCGGATTATCAATTTTCGGAATTAGCGTGATGAAAGTATGATTAATTTTAGCTAGAAAGTTCCCAGAATGGAAAAAAGCTTTAACAACTCTAATAACAGAGTTACCAACTAAAGTCCAATATTTTTGGAAAAAGAAAAGAGGAAAACCATCCAGGCCCGAAGACTTGTCCGGAGCCAGATCAAATACCGCAGCCTTAATCTCTTCATCTGAAACATCGCTAATAAGGAAATCATTTTCCTCTTGAGAAATAATCGGATCAATGAGATCAAAATCAACCTCGGGATCAAAGCCACAACTATTATTTGAAATAAATCGAGAATTAAAGTCCCTGGTGATTTCTACAGCAATTTGATCTGGGTTGGAAATAGTAATCCCTTCCATTGTGGGAAATTGTTTAATACTATTACGACTTCTTTTAATAGATGCACATGCATGAAAATAAGAGGTATTGGAATTCCCATGGAGCCAAAATTTATCTCTAGCTTTTTGTTTCCAATATTCCGATTGAAAACTAAACAATTTCCTTCTTTTATCTAGCAATCTATCTTGCTTCTTATGTAAACGATCATTGTTATGTTCTACTATCATTTTATCTTAAATATCATCTAACAATAAATCAACCTCTTTAACTTGCCGAAAAATATTACTAAATTTTTTCTTATTCCATTCTTTAGCACGAGCTTTAATAAGTTTATATTTTTGAGTAAGACAAAACATATAAGATCCAAAAAATTTAGTACACCACGTTTTTTTTTAACTAAAATATCAAAATCTTTATGTAAACACCACATTTTTTTCAAATCTGAAAGGGGGGCTTTGTGGGGTTGAACATCACTACAATGAAGCGAAACTTAACAATGATCCGAAGACGTAAAAATATGATTATTAATTTTGGCACTAGGAAAAAGCGGATCCAATCAACTGATGCAATAGCTTTATCAATTCTTTCGCACACGTTATTTTTGCCACTTCATTTTTTCCTCCAAGAAAAAGTATGACCCATGAAAGGCAATTCAACAGCATTTAACTCAGATAATATAAAGGACATCCGTCGAAGTCTTACAACATGAAAACAAGCTCCCTCAATTTTATCTTAGGGAGAACTCAATTCATTGAAATCTCCTAAAATCACAAAAAGGAGAGAGATAGAGGCAACAAAACAATATAATTCATGCCAAAAAGCATCTTTCTCTTGCTCCTTAGGGGGAGCATATACAAAAATAGCCATAAATTTCACATCCAAATATAAAATATCAATTTGGCAAGCAATAAAACGAGAAGCAGTACAACAGATTGAAAGCTTAAAAGGGTTCATCATATTATCTTTCCACAAAACCCATAGCCCACTCGCAAATCCCTTAAAGGGAGAAGCTTCTCAAAAGTTAAATCCCGTTTTTGCAATACAATCATCAGAAGGGGGGGTTGGTTTCACAAATCATCATAACACTAGTACTATTTACAATACAAAAAGACTTAACCTCTTCTAAGGCATTTTTCCTTTTAGATCCCCTAATATTCCAAAATCCCAAATTCATATATCAACCCAAAAAATTACCCGAACAAGAGACTTACTCATGGCTTAGCTTTCTTCAGAGCTGAAGAGACGCTGTCATCATCACCATTGCCTTTCCTCCTCTTGGAAGAGCTAGAGAGGGACCTGGGTTCCACATGATCTCCTCGCTCAACCTCTAGGGCTTCAATGTGCCTCACAATGGAGCTTTCTGAATAAATAGAATGGAATGAATTTTCCGGCTGAGAAGCATACTGAGCAAGAGAATCATCTTCAGCATTTATTAGTAACGTAACATTATCAACCTTAGATTCGAAATTAGAAGGATCAGCATGAATTAGAGGTCCTAACTGATTGTAGTCATAGAAGTCACTAGGATAGACTACTTGCAGAGGCACATGAGACATCAGCAAATCATCAGCCTCAGGGGGAGCATGAAGACCAGTACCACCAGCTCCACACTCTAACTGCCCTCCCACATGCTCAACTTCCTCAAAAGGAGCAATAGGAAGATAGCTTGGTGAGAAAGCATTCTCACTAGCATCATCATCATCAGAAATGTCATCCTCATAGTAACCAGGAACAACAGTTTTCAAGAGAGCTTTACCTTTGCCTTTTCCACCAACAACAAGGTAAGACTTACCAAACATATGAACATCAGTTCTAACATGGGGTTTAAAGACAATACCCATAGGCTTCCTTTTATTAGACACAGCAGAATCCTTATCAACAACATTCAACTTACCAGAACCACCAGACTTGGAAGAAAAAGAGGAGTTTCTCACAAAAGGCTTAGGCTTTGCTTGCACCACATTGTCTTGCTCAGGTGCCAAGCATTTCTTGCCCAGAGCCAAAGCAAGATTCTCAGCCAACAGTTTCTGTTTAGGATTCTTAAGAAGGCAAATTTTCACCTCCTTCATAGGGGCATTAAGTAAGGACACAAATCAATAGCATGCTCTTCAGACCCACAGAAGGAACAACCTGAAGAGAAGTCCTCATACCAAATATTGTAACCACACACCTTACCTCCATCACGCTTAATTTCAGCAAACTCCAAAAGAGGTTTAGAAATATCAACTCGAATACAAGCCCTAGCAAACCGAGTTTTATTTCTTAGCAAAGAACGAGAATCAAGCTTAATTAATGTACCCACATTATTAGCAGCGAGTAAATTAGCAATAGACTCAAAATTCAAAAGTTCAACAGGAAACCTGGGAATACGAACCCACATATCAACCCACTTGATCTCCTCCATAAATGGATCAAAATTAGGCTTCCAGGATTTAATCACAAATAACTCGCCCCGAACATGCCAGGGACACTCAGACCAAACAAGAAATAAATCATTGGGATTAGCAAAACGAATAAGGATCCAATCGTTACCCATTTCTAAATAGTGCACATCACCTTTGACAAACTTCCAATTGGCTTTAGTTCTAGCCATGACAGTGCGGAAATCCAGAGGATCACCAAGCATTTTTCCCAGCAAACAACACTTAGATAACTCATTAGTATCATTCTGAACCTGAACCAAATCGTCAAGAATGACACTTTCAGCACAATTAGCAGGAGGAGGATCATGGAGAAGATCCTTAAGGGGACTAATACCACCAATAGTGGTATTTTCAGAAGCAGAAGCCAAACCAGTAGCAAGAGCACTACTAGCTTGCACCCCCTCCACAGGAGGAAGAGCTAATATAGCATTCTTATAATTTAAAGGATTGGCCATCACACACTTAGCCAAACAAAAAAGCCAGATAACTTTGCTAGAAAAAGAAAGAAATAGAGAGAAGCAGAAAGAAAATGAGGAGAGATATACCTTCTAGATTTCCTTACCTTTCCTTAAATAGGGCAACAAAAATTTGAAACAATAGACTAACAATTGATCCTAGCAGGGCAAATTCAGGTTACTTACCATCGCATTTAATGCGAGAAGTTGCTTGTAGCAATAAATATTGCAGGCTATAGCTTTAGCACGCCAAAGCTATGAAGAACAAAGGACGAAAAGCATCCCCAAATTGAAATACACAAAGACAAAATCAATTACACTCACACTACTCACTTTAGCACTCAAAATCGCATTTAATGAGGAGAGAGACTCACACAAGAGAAAAGCCCCAATTCACAAAGCAAACCCTAGAAACGAAGAGATAACTGTACCATTCCACCAATTAATTGGAAAAAAGTACAGAAAAACATCATTAAACATTCTCAACAGAAGCCAGCAAATGAAATTAGTTGGCTTTCAATAATAAGTACACACCACCTCGAAGATTGCAGGCTAGCCTACACAGACTAGGATTAGAGTCGAAAACAGAGTTTCTGTTATTCGTATTAACAGCTACTCTAGGAGGAATGTTTTTATGCCGTGCTAACGATTTAATAGCTATCTTTGTAACTCCAGAATGTTTCAGTTTATGCTCCTACCTATTATCTGGATATACCAAGAAAGATGTACGGTCTAATGAGGATTATCAACCACTCTTTAAGATAATGACAACACTTAATTAGGAATGTAGTGAGATTATCGCAAACGAAATCATGATTGTATTTTTGTAAGGAAAACAACTGGAATTGAACTAGAATTGAAAAGAATGACAGAATGGGAATTTGGAAGATTATCGGGATAGGGTTCAAAAGGGGGGAATTGAGGCTTTTTTCTCTTTCTCTTTCTCTTTCTCTTTCTCTTTCTCTCTCTCTCTCTCTCTCTCTATCTTTTTCAAGTTGGGGAGTAGAGTCTGTTGATTTCATGTTTATCTTTTCTGAAAACATATTGCAATTAGTATTAGTGGTGGTCTCCTTCCAAAATGTCAGTTATTTGTTTTCAACTTCATCTTTTCTAAAAATCCTATTCATGTTAAAATTAGTATTAGTACTTCCTAGAAAATGTATTTTTTTTCCCTGTTAAGCTAATCACATGTTCCCGTTATCCTTTTAATTTTTGTTGAATTCTTACCTAAGGGTGAAATTTATTCAGATGAAAACCAAATTCCAACCCATTCCGAATTAGTAGTTCGGATTGGACTCGAACTATTTTCGAATTGAATGTTTTGAAAAATCGGATTTTCGAATTGGATTAAGGGTGATCGGATCCAAAAATTTAAAACAACCGAATAGTAAATAGGCCTTATATTCCATCCCCCTGGTTCGTTGGAACATTGTCGAGCAGCCAAAACTCCTTGGAGGCCTAAGCATTGGAAGCCTCCTAAACAAAAATGTTGCCCTGCTGTTTAAATGGATTTGGCGATACTTTAATGAACCCCAATCCATATGGCGGAATATTATTCAGCACAAATACAAGTACCCCCCGGAATTTAACATACTAGACCTGAAAACTCCAAAAAAAAAGGGGGTCCTTGGCGTGGCATTTGCTCGTCCGTCATTAGTAACTCGCTTGGAACATTGCAAAATCCGGGATTGCAAAAAATCTGGGTGATGGTTGGGACACCTATTTTTGGCATGATCCATGGCTCGAATCAACCCCCTTGAAGGAAAAATTCCCTCGCCTCTTCTCTATCTCACCTCATAAGAATGCATTAGTGGGCTCCCTTGGCTTTTGGGATGGCTTCCATTGGCAGTGGTGCTTCGCGTGGAATAGAGTTTTGAGACCCCAAGACTATGTCGAAGAAAACAATCTCATGATACTCCTGAATAATGTGTGTCTTTCATTGGAGAAAAAAGATGTACTTATATGGAAACCTCACAAATCTGGTTTGTTTACTGTCAAGTCCTTCACACATGAGCTTGCAAAAGGCTCCGCTCTCTCCTCTCATGAAGCGCTCAGAAGCATATGGAAGGGGCTAGTCCCCCACCGAATTGAAATATTCACTTGGACAGCACTACTAGGGAGAATTAACACAAAAGTCAAGCTCGCATCTATGGGTATCATTCCCAGTGATGTTATATTATGCGGACAATGCAACCTTGTACCGGAAGACTCCTCCCACTTACTCCTCCATTGCCATTTTCATGGAGCTTGTGGTCATGGTGGCTCAATTTATGGGACACTAGTTGGATCTTTACCTAACTCATTATCAGATGCTTATTTGCAATGGCACTCACCTGACCTCACCATGGGAACTTCTTCAAAAAGGTTTGGAAAGCGAGTTTTTTCATCATTTTATGGTCGATATGGAAGGAGAGAAATTCAAGAATCTTTGAAAACACCTCATGTGATCTTGTGCAATTACAACATCTCGTACTTTTGAGGATGTGTTGGTGGATCAAGGGCTGGCCCGACCCTTTTCCGTACACTATTGATGATGTTCTGCGTAACCCAAAATGTCTCAAATGGGGGGGGGGCTATCCAACATCTTGACGCTGCCGAAAATCCAAAGCAATGTCTCTCTTGGATTCCATTCCACCCCCTCCTTCCTCCATCAAATGGAATGTAGATGCCTCGGGTATGTCTCTCATCTCTCGCTCCGCGATTGGAGGCGTGCTAAGGAATAATAAGGGTGAGTTCATGTGCATCTTCTCCTGCCCCATACCTTTCATTGAAAATCAACTGTGCTGAAATTTGGGCCATTCATAGAGCTGTAAGCATCACCATTAACAATGCCTCTTTCCGTCACTCCAATGTGATTATCGAGTCGGATTCCCATAATGCGGTGACTTGGTGCAACTCAGATTGTGGAGGTCCATGGAACATGAACTTCGCATTGAACTTTATACGCAATGCCTTGAAGGAATGGATGAGCATCTCCATTATCCATAGAAGAAGGGAGTCCAACATGGTTGCCGACGCTTTGGCAAAGCAAGGAATCCGAAGAGACTCAGATTTTGTGGCTTGGATGTAACTTCATAGTCTGCAAATTCTCATCTTTACTCATCTTTTTCATTTTTCATTTTTTTCACTACATACTCTTGAAGTGGTAATAGTAGTAATAGTTTTCACCTGTTGGTCTAAGTTGGTAACCAACTGTGTATGCCATGTCAATGGTTTTGATGTATTTTATTGATGGAGTGTGAAAGCTTCCTCTTTTCAGGGTGTGTTTTTAGCACTATGAAAGTTCCCCTCCTTAAGAAGGGATACCCTGCCTAGAGTAGATTTTTCACTCTCTTGAGTATTAATGAAATACAAAACCTAATTATCAAAAAAAAGTAAATAGGCCTTATATTGTATATTTTTTTAAATGGGCTTAATTGATTTTTTTTAAAAGCCCAAATGGTCCGACTTTCCTTCCCTTCTCCTAAAAGTTAAAACCGTAACTTGTTGCTGTAAATTTGAACCTGCTGTGTTGTTAAACATGTTATGTTGTAGTTGAACCTTTTGTTGTATTGAATTATTAGTTGTTATTAGTCTATTAATGATTTTTTTTGGGATTGTATGAATTACTTCTATTATCGAACACTTTATATTGATGCTCCTGCTATATTTATTTCATCGAAAAAACAGAGTTATAAAAAATTGAATAATTCGGATTAGATCCAATCTAGTGTATGGAAATTTGGATTGGATTGGTTTGGACTAGGGGTGGTGCTAATCGAGCGAGTCGATCGCGAGCAGACCCTAGCTCGACTTGGCTCGATAGCTCGACTCCCCTGCTCAACTCATGTTCGAAACTCGATATGCTCGTTAAGGTTGTGTTCGGCTCTTGATCGATATCTTGCAATGTTGCTTAACTTGAGCTCGTTTAGCTTGATTCCAGCTCATAAACTAGCTCGATAGTCTCTTTTTTTTTTTTGCCTGATCACCTGTTTTAGTTTTTAGTGCTTCTAATTATATAATAAATCTAACAAATAATACTTTGCTCAAGGGATTCCCGTTCATGTGATTTTTTTTCCCAAATAACGAAAAAAAGAGAGATATATATACAATAACTACATAGGAAACTGAAAAAAAATCTACAACATCAATAAATCTTAATAACAAACATTCAAAAGATATAGCTATCAAAGATCCCATTCTTCACTTGAAAGCAAGCTTTCCCTTCGATCTTCTTTTCAATCTTCCGAAAATCCTACAAAATATATTTATATAAACATTATATATGATACTTATTCAACAATGCTTTAAAAAATGTATTATGAAATCTAAAATAAAAATGTAAAAAGATGTTACTATGGACAACAACAAAAATGTAAAATAAAGTGAAAAAAAATTAAGTGCAAGAGTGAAGTAAAACAGATTCTTTTAGAGGTAGTGAGGTGAGTAAACTAAGCTTTGCCTCCTTGGTTCTCCCCCAGAGTGAAGTTAGTAAACTAAAAAGAAACGGAGAGAGTATATTAGAGGGAGACAGGGTTAACAAAAAATGAGATAGAGGATCCTCACTGATATTGGGACGGCGCTCTATAGAAAATGCCTAAGAAAATCAAGACTTATATACTTCATCTGTTCTTTTATTATTGCAACATTTCTCTTATTTGGAAGTTTCATATTAATTGTAACATTACTAAATTTGACTATGTTTTATCTATATCTCTCCTTATCACATGGGTCTCTATTTTCATCTCTCTCTGTCTTTCTCACGAGTCTCATCTCCTTAAAAATATGCAACCCGTACATGTTGCAATTATTAAAGAACGGAGGAAATATTATCTATTATATTATGGTCCAATCCCTCATCCCAAAAAGTAAAAGACTAACAAGTCTGAGCACCTATCTTTTTCCATTGCAAATGACATTTAAGAAATAAAGAGAAAAACTTGTCAAAAAAAACTACTCCCTCTATCCCAAAATATAGTTCTCATTTCCCTTTTTTCACGGTAATTTATGCAAGTAGAATCTAAGAAGGGATAGTAAAGAATTTTTTGTTTATTTAAATAAATGTTGTATAGGAAAAGATGATTTTAGGAGAGAGAATGGAGAATAATTGGTGAAAGAGCATTAATTGTAACACTTGGGTTGAATAAACAAAATTCAAGAAGCAAATAAATGATGGGACACGATTTTTCTAGACAAATTACGGAAAAATGTGGAACTAAATATGGAAATGGGAACTATATTTTGGGACACCCAAAATGGAAATGGGAACTATATTTTGGGATGGAGGGAGTACTATGTAATAAGTAATTTGCGACATCTCGAAAAAGTACATGTAACTAAAAAAAATATAGGAAAAAAGCCTTAATTGTAACTAAGTATGTGATAGGGATAAAATTAAGTATGTGATAGGGATAGTGGGTAATTTTATGTCACCTTAATCGTAAAAAAAGTTAATAGTAATCTATTACAAGTATCTCAAAGGGACAAAATGAGTAATAAAAAAACTAATATGGACCTAAATAACAATTACAACTCCATCCTCACTTTTTTTCCCCTCTTTTTTCTCTCCCGATAACTTATCTTTCCTCGATAACTTCCACTCCCGATAGTGTATTTTTGAAACAATATAGTGTATTTTGAAATGATATAGTGTACTTTAAAATGATATAGTGTATTTTAAAATGATAGTGTTTTTGAGTTTTTGGCATGATAGTGTTGCATGTTATAGTGTATATTGACATGATATAGTGTATTTTGAAATGATATAGTGTATTTTAAAATGACAATTTTTCTGAGTTTTTGGCATGATAGTGTTGCATGTTATAGTGTATTTTGAAATGATATAGTGTACTTTAAAATGATATATGTATTTTAAAATATAGTGTTTTCTGAGTTTTTTGGCATGATAGTGTTGCATGTTATAGTGTATATTGACATGATATAGTGTATTTTGAAATGATATAGTGTATTTTGACATGATTGTGTTTTGCTGTGTTTTTTGACATAATAGTGTTGCGTGATATAGTGTGTTTTGACATGATATAGTGTATTTTAAAATGTTATAGTGTAGTTTATTTGTATATTACACAAAATTATCATAATCGATCGTTATAGTATTTGATATGATAGTGTATTTTGACATGATGTAGTGTGTTTTAAAATGATATAGTGTATGTTTGTTTTGAACAACTGTTTTTTTTAAAAATTTATCATGCATACACAAAAGACGGATTGAATGAGTAATGCATCTCGAAACTGATGGATTACTTTTATTATACTGTTGTGAAAATATTTTTATTTGCAATGATTCGATAAGAATTATCCATATGGTAAAAATAAATAGATAAAAGCCTTCTCAAATGAATGATAAGTAGATAGGGAAAAAAATAGATTTGATGGGTATATGGTGTGTTTCTGCTAATTATCCCATGCATACACAATAAGATGGATTGATAGTAATGAGATGAGTAACATGAATATGATATGTGGGAGAAAACAAAAGAGATTGAACAAAAAAAACTCTCGAAAAGAAAAAAAAATTATAACTACAAAAGAAATATTTAATAAGATATATTATATATTGTGTAACACGTAATAACAAATTAATATGTTTTTTTTTTCATAGAATGAAAACAGGGCATAACAAAAAAAATTGAGAACACTTGGGTCGTTTGGTTGAACGTAAAGCATTTTCAGCATAAAATGATCTTTCATGAAAACATATTCATCAATGGATAAGACCATTGTAAATTAGTTTTCCAATGTTTTGTTCTTTGCATGAAAAGTTGAAGAGAAATAAATAGTATTGAGAATGAAAAGGAGGAGGATAGAAAGTAGTTTGTGAGCCTTAAACTTTGATACTCCAGCACCACTTGTGATGGTGCGCCTGCACCTGTGCTTTGGTGCTCTCGCGTCTCTTAAAAAATACATTTTTTGTGTTTTTTAGATGTCTTTTGGGGGTGAAACAATACATTGTTTTGGACATTTCCTGTGAATAGTGAATATCTCCTACACTATAAATAGGGGTATTATGTCATATGTTTTAATGATTGAAAAATCGTTCTCAACTATTTGCTTAGATAACAGAATTCTCATGTGTTTTCTTAAGACAAAAATCAACCTATAAACTATTCGTGGATTGTCTCTTTCAAAAAAAAAAATTAATTGCTTCTTCTTCGTATCTCATAATTATTATCGTGATACTTGTTATTCTTGTTGAGTCGGTAAATAACTTACAGGAAACCGTATCTAATACGTGCTTGGAAAATCCTTTATTCGGTCACTCACTATTATATCCATACACATTTCTAACATTTGATAGTTTTGACTTTAATTATAGATGCCATATGACTTTAAATCAACGAATGAATTTTAATTTCAAAAGATAAAACTGTTTCTAATTTATAATGCCTAATTTTTTGAAAATTTGTTATATATCTCATCAGAACCTAATAAAATTTGTTTCTCCCCCTGAACTACGAATTTTTCCAGCTCATAATTGGTTCCTTAAGTTTGGTGTTATGATCAACCCAACACTAGGAGTATTATTCTAATCGTTTGTGTATTTTAGGAGTATTATATAAACTCCTTCTGTAATATCCCTCATGATTGCTTTAAAGGTATTTAGCAAGCTACTCATTCCAACAAATGCATATTTCTTTTAGAAAGCTCATTTCCTTAGTTACTCCACAGTTAAGCGTGCGTGGCTGAGAGTAGTACAGGGATGAGTGAACTCCCGGGAAGTTTCTCAAGGTGCACATGAGTGATGACAAAATGTGTCGGAAGAACTTGTGTTGGTTATTGAGGACAGTTGTTGACCCTTGATGCGCATAAGTGATGATAGGCTCGACTCCGTATGGGTCGGGTGTTATAATTAGTGGATTAAGGCCGTAGATTCTTGCGATTTGATATAAGACCTTAAATGGCATTCTGCAGATGATGAAATTATATTATATCTTATTTATTTATTTTTTGTTTGAGGATGCTGACTAGTGAGACGACATTGTCTCCTAGGAATGAAGAGTTACCATGTTATTGAGGACAGTTGTTGACCCTTGATGCGCATAGGTGACGATAGGCTCGACTCCGTATGGGTCGGGTGTTATATTCAGTGGGTTAAGGCCCTAGATTCTTGCAGTTTGATGTAAGACCTTGATATAACATTCTACATATGATGAAATTATATTATTTATTATTTATTTATTTTTGTTTTAGGATGATGACTAGTGAGACGGCATTGTCTCATAGGAATGAACAGTCACTATGTACTGAGTAGGGTACACAGTTTATACTTACGTACTGAACAGGGTATGTAGTTCCGTCTTGGTTATTAGTTGTCGTCTCAGAGGTCGAGAAGTACTGAGCAGGGTACTATCTCGCATCAGGATGTGGCCATACTAGACATAGGCGAGCAGGGTCCTAATACTATAACCAAATAGGAACAGTGAGTTGCAATCCATTTACATTCAATTCCTCCTCAAACGTGTTAAGAAGATTATTTTGGAGACGTTATCATATCATTTTATATTGTTCATATTATTATTATATTTAGATTTGAAGGTTTACTATGTGATCCTTGAGTTCATATGTATATTTATTTGTCTATTTATTCTGTTAACTTTACCCATATATGTAGTTAGCATGTTGTATTGTCTCTGTTGTATTTATTTATCTATTTGTTTATTTGATTATTTGAAGTGTATTTTTGAGATGTGAATTTTTTACTAAAAAGGAGTCCTAAATGAGCAAAAAATGATCTTGGGTCTACCATGTGCCTACAGCCGTATGTATGGTGAATAAACTCGAACCGTATCTTCTTTGCCTCTCATTCCTTAGTCCCCAATCCCCATTCCCATCATGTCTTAAGGAAAGATATTTGCAAATTCAAAGGTTTTGGGTACACGGTCATATAAGTGCATTGATAGCAGTCAACTTCTAGTGAATCCTTAGATTGTTATCAATGGGTTCTTACAAATATCCTACTCTTTCATACTCTAGTAAGGGTGGCCCTTCAAGTAGAGAGTTGATTATCTTTATTGCAACACTTTGGGAAATTTGGTTGTCAAGAAATGATTTTGACTTTGGCAACTCTAGTAATTCAAAGTCCCAGATTCTGGTTACAGTTGTTGTTGCTCTTGCTCAACATGATCGTTTTGCCTCCCCCTTAGATTTAAGGTTTCTTCATCCTCCAGAGAAAAGCTATCAAACTCCCCCAGGATTCCATATGGTTGATTTAGGCTCCTGTCCTAATCACAATCAAGTTGCAAACATCATCCAGTGTGATGGTTCCTGGGATAAAAACACAGGAAAGGCGAGTATTGCGTGGTGTGGTGGCTACTAAAGGATAATACAACTTTATACAGTGGACAACACATGGTTACTCATTCTGCCCTTCAATCTGAGGCGCTCGCTTATCTTCATGCATTAAAATGGGCTACTCAGATTCCTCTACCTTGCTTCAACTACTCCAACATCGTTCCACTTTTAACAAAGACACTTACTGGGTAATTAAGGACATTATTCAGACTGGAACTCAATTTCATAAATGTTCAATCACTAAAGTGCCATTGTGCCAAGATAGCAAGTTAGCCAAGCTCACCATCTTGCAAATTTGTATGGAATTAATCCTCCTTTGTTGTAATCTTTATTGTTTTTTAGTGTAGATGTAGCTGTTTTTATATATACATTGTAATTTTGATCCAAACCTTCATGCCCATGCAGCCATGCTATAGCAATTCTAACCATGTACTTAAGTCTTTATAAACTCTCATCACCATTCATTACCGCTTTAGAGATGATATTGAGTGGCAACCAACTTACCGTAGACATTAGTATCCAGACTTTCATACTAAAATAACATACAAACTCATTGTCACTACCTCCACTATTTCTCTTGTTTGGACCTCATATAAAGAGCTTCCTAGAGAAAAACTAGAATATCAATGGCCGCTTCCCAAATAGGAAAAGTGAATATATGCTTCAAAATTATTGCATTGAAATGTAACCCAAAACACAATCAGATTCTTATCAGAGTTTTACAATATTTTATTGTTGGGCACAAAACTTTATCTCAATTTGATAAAGTTCACGTTCCATTCTTTTCAGAGAAAAAAAAAAAAAAAAAAAAAGAAGTGCGCTCTAAATTTAAGTGAGTGGAAGAGCGAACCACTCCATTTGGTTAGGTGTAAAACATTTTCAGTGTAAAATGATTTTCATAAAAAACAATTTACAATGAAAAGCATAATTCCAAAATTAGTTTTCCGTTGTTTGGTTCCATGTAAGAAAAATGATGAAAAGAAAGGAAAATGAAAGGGAAAGTAAGGAGGTAGTAAGAGGAGTGTACAAGAGAGACAAGGAAAATGGAAGGAAAACAGTTGTCCCTTCAAAAATGGTTTTCCATCATTGGGAGAGCAATTTTAGTCCTAGGGAAAATGATTTTACACTCCTATGCAAACCAAACAATGTAAAATTGGAAATAGAGGAAAACAGTTTTACAGGAAAATGTTTTACGCCCTACCAAACGGAGCCTAGAGTGCAAGCAATAACGCTTCGAAAGTCTGTAACTTACACTTCGCCAAAATTATGCCATTCTTCAGAGACTTGATATATACGCAACAAGTGAAAATATGTTCATGACCACATATAACCATCACAAGCATATCAGCCACAAATCAGCACCAACAAGGCAACAATATGCTAATAACTAATAAGTATCAAATAAAAGTTACTTGAGCTGAAATTAAGGAAAACATTGCAGTATGGTGTATTAAAAGTGTGATCCAGTCACAATACTATGAGAAGTAATATTCTGAAAGCACATTAGTACACAGCATGACCTACACTAGCACCTGCAAAATGATATTTTTCTGCATGGCTGAAGCTCCACAGTTCAGCTGACCTTAAAGAACATACACATCTACATCAAAAAATCTTCCTACCTTGTTCTTCTGCAGTTTGGACTTTGGAGGTGACTACCGCTGAGAATTCACACTAGAACCCAAAAAAAAAACACACCTTGTTGCAATGACTAGTCAATCTTCACGGATGAGTAGATCTTTCTGACAAACCAGAAGCACGCATAAAAGCCAATTGTGCCGGTCAGTACAAAGAACGCATATGAGCCAATGAGCATATACCCAAAGTAAAGGATCCCAGAAACCAGCTTTGTAATTTCCAGCTTTGTGAAGAAATAGAAAATGGAGTACAAGAACAAGTAGAGGGCAGAGGAACCAGCTGTCAAGTATGCCCTCCACCACCAATGATAATCTTCACTGCACAACTGGAAGTAGCAGAGCACTATGGTAATTTCAGCGCATGTGATTATCAAGATGACAAAAACGATGAAAAGGAAGCCGAAAATGTAGTAGAATTGGTTCAGCCATATGGATGTCAGTATAAAGAAAAGCTCGATAAAGACTGCTCCAAAGGGAAGGATGCCTCCTATAAGAATAGAGAATATGGGCTTCATGTACCAAGCCTGCTCAGGTATTTGCCTAGGGATTTTATTTGTTTTGACTGGGTCGTCCATCGGTGGCTTTTTAAATCCCAAATAACTCCCAACAAAAACCAGTGGAACTGATATGCCAAACCACAACAGCATCAACGCCAGCATAGTTCCAAAAGGCACAGCACCTGAAGATTTCTCCCCCCAGATCAGGGTGTTCAACACAAAGAAAATGCTAAAGAGTATTCCAGGGAACATGAAGGCAGTTTTCAATGTGTTCTTCTTCCACTCAGTGCCTTTGAACATCTTGTACAAACGAGCTGAGGAATAACCACCAAACAAACCCATAAAGACCCACAACAGAACCATAGCAGTCATTAGCCCACCACGATTAGAAGGGGAAAGGAATCCAAGCAGTGCAAACATCATAGTGACTAGGGTCATTCCAAAGATTTGAACACCAGTTCCAACATACACACACAAGAGGCTAGAGTTTAGAGGTGGCCTGAAAGCATCCCCATGAACCAATTTCCAGCCAGTTTCTTCCTGAGCCTCATCTTGAGTCTCCAATTGATTATAGTTGGCTATGTCTCTGTAAAGTGTTCGCATCATGATCATTGCAACCATTCCAGAAAGGAAAAGGACTATCATCAAGGAGTTAATGATGGAGAACCAATGGATTTGATCATCATTCATTAGAAGATATGTATCCCATCTAGATGCCCATTTAATGTCACTCTCCTGAAAGATCAGAATATAAAATGAAGAGAGGAAGAAACACGCAGAAATGTAAATCATATTTCTAGAGAAGAGCATACCTCAAAAGTAACATCATAAGTAAACACCACCTCTTTATCAGCATCAACCTCTTGTGGCGGGGTACCACTTTGAATAATGTTTTTCGTGCATGTTGCTAATTGAGTATCTTGATCTTTCCACTCCTTGTACTCATGAGCGATACTGTTACAGGAGCAATGAGATTTATAGGACAGCCAATGCGAAGCATGTACATAGAGTAATACAAATCAGAACTCCAATGAATAGATGCTACAGATTTATTTTAAAAAAAAAAAAAAAAAACCAAACATGAATGAAACATGGATCAAAAAAATTGAATTGAATAACCTCGTATGAATGGTTATCAACTCTCACGTGTAACAACTAAAGACTGATTAATTTAAAGTGCAACAAGCTAGAAATTGAATGAAACTCTTCATCAAGCAAATAAAGTAACCCCACAAGCATGGAGTCTGAGCATAACTGGCTATAGTCATTTAAAGAGAGACAGACTCTAAACACTGCACGGGACCAGGCGGAAAGAGAGACCACAAAATTGAAAGACATTCTATGGACAGACACTTACTCAACTTGCATAATTATTCGACAATGAAGAGAGAAAAAGTACCAAAAAAGGAGCTAAGCTCATGTGGTATGTACTGTCACCAGTCCCCACCACTCATCCACAGTTCCATGCCTTAAAAACTAAACCTAAGGAATCAACATCTAACAGAGATTGTTATCAGTTTCTGCACCAATAATGTTATAGAGAATCGCACAATAAAATAGAAGGGGGAAATCAGTCTTCAACCTAAACTAGTTCATTTCATAAATCTTAAACATACCTTTTTTTTTATAAGCAAATCTGTAACAAAGCTTTAAGACACCAAGTAACTGCAACAATCCTTAATCCTGCTCTCTCTCTCTCTCTCTCTTTCTCTCTCCGTCCCCCCCTTTTCAATGTGTTTGACTGCTAGAAGCAGGTTATTCTGTCCTCAATGTCACCGTGCAGAAAGAACCTTCACTCCTTTCCATGAATCAATCACAGCTTCAGCTTTACGGAAGCCATTTTTATTCTACACTTGTCCTCCTCAATCCTCACTAACCCAATTTATAGGTAATGCTATGATTATAAAACATCAACAAGCTGTGTACAGTTTTGAAGGGAGATGTGTGTGTGCGCGCGCTTAAGAACCAATGTTCGCAGAACACCACCATCCTCCTATCTGGCCTTCTTCAGTTCTTTGGGCCTAACACCTAGAAAGCAATTGATCAAGCTATGACTAACAGGTTCTTAAACTCTGTCTTCCAAGAAAATATTTCTCACCTTCGAAGCTGACTGAGCAATAAGTTACTGTTAGTAAAATATTCTCTTTTGAAAAAGCAAATGTCCACATAAAAATGATAACAGATAATTATATGTGGATCAATCCAACTAAACAGACTAAACCTTGTAGCAAGGTTAGCCAAAAGGATAGTCTTATTGCACAATTGCACTATGAGGTAAATATTGAAATTTCTCAAAGCTTTCTGGGCACGACAATTTCCAAGTTCTCACCCATGACAGTCTGCAACATGGTCAAAACTAGAATGGTTCCCCAAGATGGAAAAAACTCATCGATGCAAAAGGTCAGATCTAACTGACATCCATTAATTGAACAGCCCCAACAGTACCAGGTAGCAAGGTCCTCAACACATTTCTAAAAGAGGTGGCATGAACTCATCATGCCAAGTGGCTTCAAGATACATATATAAAGTAGCAAAAAGGTAATTTACTTTTAGCTAGTGAACTGATCATTTACTAGCACAGCCCTAAGAAGTCTATGTTACTCCTCCGTTAGCATGAAAAGGGGATGACATCAATCGGAGACCCTGTACTGCGCCACAATATACTAATTCTCTCTATACTTTCAATCCCAATGATAAGTCCTAACTTACATTCTGGAAAGAGGGACAGCAAAATCATAGAGGTGAAATCTTCTGTGAAGGGTGAACATGAGACGATTTATGGCATTACTGGCGCAGCTTACCATCTTCAATAACCTTTTGCAAAGGTTAACAATTCAACTAGTTGGAAATTTGAACTTTTCAAACTCCTCCTATTTTCCTTCTCTAGGCCATGTAAACAATATTCTTCATTTGCCATGTTTCATCACAGCCACCATAAAAAGCTTAAACCAAATTATGACAACAGCTCCGACTGATCCCCCTCAACATGGAGTTTGGATAGCCAACATAAACTAAGGATCTTGTCTCAACATTATGTCCTTGGCTTCTCCATCAATCCCAACCCTTAAAAACCTTGGAAATGTAATTATGCCAAATGATAGATGATGCAAAGCATGGGACACATAAATTATGAGTTCTATGCCACCCATGCCATGACCAACACAAGAGTGAAGAGCCAATTGCAACATGAAATAATGAGGAGCAGCCAACCAATATACAAATGGGCCATTAACTCAACTGGGACATTATAGCTTTTGTTGCTGAAGGAGAATACACCCAATCTTAAAAATATATATACCTAAATTTCTATTTAAAAGAAAAAAAAACCAAGAGACTCGCACTGTATAAATAAATTTTTTAGTCAATCAAGCTTGCTGAGGAAAAGTGATACCACTACGTAGATTTACATGGAAATTACTTGTCATATATGCATATGAGACTACGCTCTTTCACCTTTAAAAAGTAAGTTTTACGTCTGATATGTTCATAAAAGTTCCAATAAAAGCTAATAAGTTGTGTAAATTCAATTTCCAGCTAAAAAAAAGTTTTGATAAGGGCTAAGAAGTTCACATCGTGTCTAATAAGTTGAGATAAATTCAGAGATTTCCAGTGGATAAATAAAAGATCTTGTGCCATTGCAAGCATCATCAGTATAATCATCTGACCCAGGACGTTCACGTATTGCAGTAGATAAATGTTAAAAAATACTCCAACTAGTCCACAATGCCTCAATAGACAGCCAGCACAAGCTCAGCAGGCAGTAAAAAAAGGACCACAAGCCACCTTTGACCTTAAATTAAATGCTTATATCATGTCTGACATTCACTGTATAGATAACAGTATCTAACAAAATCACTTGTAGTAATAACTCCATAGCTAGAGTATCCATCAAGCATACACAATGATAACATGCAAAAGGCTCTGCTGACAGAGTAAGACTAGAACAGTTAAATGATATCACTAAAAGTATTAACAAAAACAAGACATACATAAAATAAGATATTGAAGCAACATTTGATACTATGATATTCATGAGGTAAAAAAAAAACATTTAACCAAACAAGAATAAGGAAACATGAAATCACAATGCACTCATTAAAAGAACAAAAACAAAATTGAAATAATCGACGGTTGCAACAAAGATAGGAAGCAAACCTGAGAGGAGTAACTTCAAAACCAACTATACGAGCAACGTCAGTTTCCAGATCCTTGTGGTACATCACTTTGAAGATTAAATGGTTGTGGATAAAGTACTTCTCCTCATTAGTCTGTTAGAACAAGTTTCAGCAACAAAATCAGGTATAAGGAGCAGCACAGCATCCACAGATAAATGGAATTGAATAGGACTTACCCCAGAGTACTTTCCCTTAAATCCTACACGAAACCCATGCTCGTAGACTTTGGCTTGTGCGTCTCTCCTTTGCCTTATCACAGCAACTGGAAGGTTGTCCAGAATCCTGTTACACCACAAAAGAATGTGAACAGACAGAATCAAGCCATGGTTTACAACCTTCATCTACACTAGTACTCACATGTTAACTCGATATTCATCATCGATCATCTCCTTAAAATTTTTTGCAGCCTCAGCATCAAGTTTTACACGACAGCCGACCTGACATGCCCGTTCTTCTCTCATCTTAAACTGTAATACCAAAAGAAATGTCAGGCTTGGGAAAGCAAAGATAGCTCATATATATTATAAATAACTGATGTGAGGTCTAAAACTGGTTTACAGTGGAGAAGGAAAAGACACTGAGACCATATTCAAGTCAATTAATAAATATATGTATATATATATAAAAGAAAAGGCAAGCTTACCGTGTACACAGAATTCTCTATACGATCACCACGAAGAACTTCTCCTAAGTTCTCCGCACTGTTAACAATCTTTTGAGGCTTACAATATTTCAAGAAATAGTAATTATAAGGAAGCTGGGTTTTTGTAGACGAAAGCTTATTGACCTTAACTTGAAGGGGATCTCCCTGCAACAGATCCAAACAAAAGATACAGCAATTATTTACTCCTAGATCAAAATAATTCTCGTATGCAGAAACATTTTACTCATTCACAAAATGAACAACAATTAGCCAAAGCCTACATCGCACAACAAATGAAAATAGGACAATGCAATTTAGACCCCTCACCCCAGTTAAGTAAACCACCCAAGTTCCACCCGTTTTATGTAATACTCCTTCTGTCAAAAAATATTTGTTCCATTTTCCATTTTGGGATGTCTCAAATTATTAGCTCCATCCTTTAATAGTATCATTTTTTTTTTTTCTAGTTTTCTCTAAAGTTGAAACCACACTCAGCTACCAACTTTTTTCTATATTACTAAAATGTGCGCCAAGTATCCATGGAGCAACTAATTTTGGGACCAAAGGAGTTATAAGTTAAACTAGCAAATAAGCACCTAATACATTTGAAAGATAATACATTTTCACAAATACATCCAGAAAAACAAATTAACTGGAAGCATTTCCTATGCCATTCTCTCTAAATACTCTGGTCCTCAATGCAACAAATCAAGGATCAGCTTCATGCTAACATAGCGTGGCAACCTACGACTATAAGAAAGTGATATATGTTGCTATTCCTGCACATCGTCAGCTTAAAATATACAGCTGGAGTGAGATAATCACTTAAAATGAAAGATCCAATTAAAATAATAAATCTCTCAAAATCTCAAACATCAACAAAATCCCTTCCCTTAACATTAGATACTGTGACGAATTCAAATGAAAGCAAACCAAAAAAAATTAACATCACAAATGTCTAGATCAAATACCACATATATTCAATCCAAAATCAGATCCAAGAAAAAGTGACTACAACACAAATTAAACAGCTTAGATCCTAAAACCCTAAATCCCCAAATTGATTAAATCAACATTGCACAATCCATAATACATAAAAAAAATGTCCAATAAAAGTGAAGATGTAATCATGTAACGAAAATAGTAAATCACCGACACTGGAAGATTAGAGAAGAAGAGTAACAAACCCTTTGAAAATCTTGAGGTGCAACACCAGGAAGGTAAAAGGAATGAGCTTGTGAGAAGAGGAGAAGAACGCAGAGGAGAGAGAAGATCCATGAGCTGCTGCCATGGATTCCCATCTTCGATCTTCAGATCGAAATCAGGAGAGAAAAAGAGGAGAGAGAAAGAGAGGTGAATGACTAATGACTAACGACTAACGATTGATTGCAGAGTGGTAAAAGGAAAATGACGAGATAGTTTAATATAATTAATAGTGGGAGAGGAGGAGAGGAGGAGAAGCAAAGGTACGGGATTCGTGAATTTGAAGATTTCTCTTGAAAATTTTAGAAACTACTGTAGTTTGTATATAACTCATATACTACAGTATCTAGTGGTTATGTTGCACATGGTGTTAAGTACTCCTTCGTTTTATTTTAATTTACCCACTTCACTTGGGGGAAAATTAAGGAGAAAGTGCAAAAGTATGAGAGAGAAACTGAAAAGGTGGAGAGAAAAATTGAGAAGTGAGAGAGATAAACTAAAGGAAAAATTGACAATAGATGTCTCAACTTTGGATGATAATTTTAAAAAGTCTGAACTATTGATTAACCTGTGTAAGTCTCAACTTTATGGGGTCTTAACTTTTAGCGGGCCTCGGTGACATAAAACTGACAATTTTTTTAAAAATCTCACCTAGTTTCTACATCCCTCCCTCAATTAACTCTTCTGGTGTGACCCAAGTTTTACAAATGATGACCTATTAAGCCAGTTTCAAGTCACTAAGGCCCGCTAAAAGTTAAGACCCCCTAAAGTTGGGACCTACACAGATTAATTAATAGTTTAGACCTTTTAAAAATTATCACACAAAGTTGAGACATCGGTTGTCAATTTTTCCTAAACTAAAAGATGGGTTAAAATATCAAAAAGTGGATGACATAGGTGCAAAAAGATGATAAAGTAGATATGACATGTTACAAAAAATAGAAAAAGCAATAGTGTGTAGAATTAAAAAGAAACAGACCAAAAAGGAAAGTGTGTAGATTAAAAAGAAACGGATGGAGTAATAAATATGAGAATCATGTGGGAATTCAATGGTTGGAGCTCTTACCTCCCAATCTCATGGTCGGGGGTTTGACTCTCATCAATTCCAATTTGGAGAATTTGTGTAAATAATTTAATAAATATATTAGGAAAATATTATAAAAAGACGAAGATGGAAGTAATAATAGAATAAAAAGAATCTAGCTTTGTGAATGTCATAAAAAAAATTAAATGGACATAGTTTTTTTGTTAAAAAAAAGTAAGAAAAAGAAGGTTAGGAGACATTTCGCACGAGGGGAGCTCCAACTTTATCGTTTACAAGAATAGAAGAAAGAGTTGAAACAAATTTGCTTTCCGGTAGACGTCATGGATATTCCAAGACGTGAAAGAAAGTAATAGAGTTTGAATATTTTTGATAATATGAGCAATATGCCAAGGGGGAGACCAGAGACCTCTAACTGCATTGATAACCAAAAATTGAATCAATTAAATGGACATGGTTTACACTAAATTTAGTGTGAACCTAATGCTAGCATGTGTACTTATAGTCTATAGGGGGGAACAATGAACTATGAATATGTGGATTAAAAAAATGGTCATTATGTTATAAAACAATAAATATAAAGAAATGTAATTATAGGTTAAAAATGACTATATGAAAAAAGGGGGTCATGAAGTTAGAATAAACTCTCTCCATTTCTTTTTAGTTTACTCACTTCATTTTGGGGGAGAACCAAAAAGCAATACAAAAGTATGAGGGAGAAACGAAAGGGGGGGAACTAAAAAGTGAGTTAAAATATCTAAAAGTGGATGGCATGGGTGAAAAAAGAGGATAAAGTAGATGGAATATGTTACCAAAAATAAAAAAAAATAACAATGTGTAGATTAAAAAGGAAAACATACCAAAAAGGAAAGTGTGTAGATAAAAAAGAAACAGATGGAGTAGTTAATATATAAAGTTTTTCTATATAATGCCCCTGTGTTTTACGAAAGTCTACGTTGTATCGACCTTTTTGAACTTCATATTATACCCCTAAGATTTCCAAACGATACATAAAGTACCATGTATTCTAAGGGCAAGTAATAGATATTGGGACTTTCTTACCATATGGGTATAGGGTAGGATTTTTTGGCATTGTTGGTTGAATGAGGTTTTGGGTATATTCTTAAGAAATTGAAAGTTGAGTGGGGTTTGGGGTAGGTTTTTCTAGTAATAACGGTATTCTGTGTGATGCTTAGAAAGTTTAGGGATACATTCTGGAAATTTCAAAAAGGTCGGTACAAACGTAGAATTTCGTAGAACACAGGGTCACTATGTAGAAAAAAACCATATATAAAAGAGAAGTAACTATAGGTTGTATAGAATCACTATATGGGAAAAAAAACATTACCATGTTTGAAAGAACAAATTTACATGGTAAATTAGTACTCCCTCCGATTTTTTTACTTGCTACATTTTCCATATATGGTTGTTTCTTTTTACTTGCTACATATCCTTATTTGGGGTACTTGGTCTACTATAAAGTATTACTATTATATTTGTTTTTCTCTTTTTCCACCCAAGAGTACCGCTTTTTCACATTTCCCCATTATTTTACATTAAATGGCTCAAAAAGCACCTTCCCAAAAGCTTAAAAGTGACATTGCCTTAATTGTTGTGCATTATCAAATGTAGCAAGTAAAAATAAACATAGGGAGCATAAGAAATTGTGAGTATATTTTTAAAAAAAGAGCACTATGTTAAAAAAAAAAATAAACCAACGATTTTTAATAAATTAATAAATAAAATTGTCATTAATATCCCTTAGGGCTGCATATATTAAAACTGTAAAGATTATTCAGGTATTGGAATCTCATACTTAAACATGTTAAATTTTCCATAATTTTTACCTCAATACATCTCTCAAGTGTAAAAAAAAAAAAAAATTATGTTTTGGGAAATTAAATAAAACTTTTCCTTCAAATTAACATTAAAACATCATTATTACTATTATATCTTACAAAACGAACTATTAAGAGCTTATTCGGCATCTTTATCACTTTTCAATTTTTCCTTTTATGATTTTTAAATCATAAATAAATATTTAATAACTTAAATAGTCACCACTAATCTTAAAAAACAAACAAACGAACCAACTCTAAAAATTTAAGCCTGTGTGTTTCTTCCCTGAATAAGGTGTTTAGTCTTGAATTTTGTAGTAGATTGGTCTATGCTCAATCTATCGAGTTAGTCTTGTAAATTTAAAATTTTCTTGTATTATCTGAACTTAATCTAATATTATAATTTATAATCAACTTCCTACACCTATTCTTCATAGTCATTTTCTTCATTTCAAACTCTTGAATACTCCACTTTAAGTACAATAAGCTCCGTAGCTTGGTATGTCTATACTACCCATAATTAGTTGGTTCACAAATGGCTTATTATTGCTTAGATCCTAAAACGCGGAAGCTCAACACTTTTCGTCATGTTTAAATCTCTAAGTTTGAGTTCCCATACCCTTCCCCATGTTTAACCCAAGAACCACCTTATTTCTCACTGTTGATCAATGGTGTATTATGGACCTGATCAATGGTGTACTATGGACCTGCCCATCATCAACACAAAAATGCTGCAACAACCCTTAAGTTACCCGCCCCCCCAACACGTCCATTAAGACTATTACCATGTAGCCCAACTCTATACTTTAACAATTTGATCAACCCACCTTCCTTCCCACACAAACCAAATCACTGACAAGCAACCCCGACCTCTCTTGTCTCTTCCATATCCTTCCCAACTCCAATCCTTCCTACTAACATTATGATAGTAAGACTGCACACCATATTACCGATCCCAATCCAAGTATATACACCATAAATGGCACCAAGCTCTAAACAAGCTCCGAAAGACCCTAAATGGCACCAAATCTGCTAGATATCCCCCAAGCCCCTAACTCGTAAAATTACATGACATTTTGTCTCTTCTCAAAGCTCAAAATTATTGTTGGTTATGAATACCTTTTCTTCTCCGCATTAAGTACCATCTCAATTCTCAACAACACTATGAAACAATACAAGGCTTGAATTGTCACTAGAGGATTTCACTAAACTACTAAGCATTGATCACTTTAAAACCTTTAGCTTCATGATCAAGATCATAATTCTACTAATTCTCTCTATAATTAGTTTCCTTGGTTGATCCCTTCACTTATTTGACATGAACAATGTCTTCCTCCAAGGCAACCTCATTAAAACCATTTACATTGCTCAACCCCCAGCTTAATAGACATATCTCATCCTCACTATGTTACTAAGGTTAAATATAGCCTCAAACAAGCCCATAGAGCTTGGTATACAGAGCTAAAACCTTTCTCTATTCCCATGGGCTTAGCAACTCCATAGTTCAAACCGTCTTTCTTTTTCTACTAACATGGCTCATTGTTTTTTACTTATTAATTGGTTCATGTTGACGACGTTATTATCATTAGACCGTTTCATGACCTCCCTTGTTGCTTGTTTTTCTTCAGAGGACCTTGGCCTCTTCAACAACTTTCTTGGTGTTGAAGTTGTTCTAAACTCTCATGGACTGTTTCTCAACTGAACAATAATATTAGATGTAACCTTCTCATTCGCTATAATATACTCCCTCCGTCCCAAAATAGTCTGAACATTTTTCTTTTATGTTTGTCCCAAATTAGTTTGAACACTTCTTTTTTTGGCATGGTCCCACCATTAATATATTATTTCTTTTACACATCTTTGGCCACACTCTACCTTTTATCAATAAAAAGTTACCCAAGTTTTTCTCTCCTTTAATAAAAAATACCCCACCAATTCCTATCACATCTACTTTTTAAATAAAATAACATTTGATAACCAAACTACAACTTATCACGCCTTAAACTACGTGTCCCAACAAGTGTTCAGATCAATCTGGGACGGAGGGAGTACAAAATACGCCTCCTCGTTTACAACAATTAATCCTATATTCACCAAAGCCATTGACCACCTTGTTCTAATCATCTAGAATTTCGTGTGAAGGAATATGTCCTTAGACATCCCGACAATTACTAAATATAAATAGGATTTACGTTATGAAGATAATAAAGTTAATTATTTTAGTAAGGATTTTTTTATTTTAATAATGCAACCTTTTGGCCGTTCGCAACGAATAAGCTAACATTTTAATTATTCCTGAATAATACAACCTTTACACCCAAAGTTCTTAGAGTAGGCTAAATGACCGGCTACTTGAACAATTGGTAATTTACTTTCCTTTTTACACTCATAGCAATCCCTAGACTTTGGACCACTCATCTAACCACCCACCCCATCCATGGAACAACCAAAACCCACCCACCCGCAAAACCCACCCCTTTCCCTGCTTTAAATTTTGACGCCATTTTTTTTTGCTGTTATTTTAGAAAGAGAAAATCAGGAAGGCATTTCCCATCCTCCTCCCCTCTCCCACCCCAAAAACCACCCCTTTCCCTCCCCCACCCCTAAAAACCACCAAACCGACCCCTCAAATTACACAACCTCCTCTTCCACCTCCCAAACTCCTTCACCTTCATCACCCACCCCGACCCCTCTCTCTTTTCTTCCAATCAGAACTCGTCACTCTTTCTTTGCTCTTCCCACACTTTCGACCTCTGATGAGGTGGTTCCACCGCCAAACATCGTTGCCGCTGCATGCCTTGTTCTTTCTCTCGTCTCTGTCATGTGTTGTTGCGGTTGTTATGGCGTGAAGCTTTTGAACAGGTTGAAGATTGATTGTAGGTGATGACTACATTTTTTAGGTTTCTTTTATTGATTTAGTTTTATGGTTTTGTTGCTTGATTGTTGGATTTGGAAATCAGGATTATTTTATGTTTTGATGATTGCTTTGGTTTATGAGTTGGTTTTATTGTTTGTATATGATGGTTGAAGAATTTCGGAGGAAGGGGATTCATGTTGGGGTTATTTCGGGGATTGGGAAGAGGTCTAGGGGTGGTTTCGGTGGTGGCCGCGAGGTTGGGGAGTGGATTCGGTGGTGGCCGCAGGGTTAGGGAAGGGTTTCGTGGTGGTCGCAGATTGTTTCTGTGTAGGGGATGGGCTGGGTGAGGGTTGGGGCTGAGGCTGGGTGGCTCAGGTGAGTGGAGGGTTAGGGAGGAGGGAGAAAGAATAAAGTGACCACTTATTGTTTGACACGTGTCCCTTTTTACCTGCTGAATAAGTTGCATCCGGTTTTACCCATTTAAAGAACTTTTTGTTAAAGGTTGCATTGTTCAGAATTAATTAAAATGTTAGCTTATTCGTTGCGAACGGCCAAAAGGTTGCATTATTGAAATCAGTTAATTATTTTAGTAATCGTATTTTCTTGCTAGAGAATAAACATGATTAATAGGACAATATTGATTGGGCCTATAACTAAAATAGATTAATCCTATGAGGTCACACATTGTAGCACAAGTTGGACAAAGCAATCCAAATCCATTTAGGATTAGGATTGGGCCGGTCCAAAAGGGAATAGGAGGAGAATTAGTTCTCCTAACTAGCCTATGACTCTTCTATTATATATAGGATATAATATTAGGGTTTAGGTGATCGATATTAATCAGTTTCTTTTCACAAGAGAGAGAAAGTGAAACCCTAAACTATTCTCCCTAATCGGCGCGTACACCACCTAAAAGCAAGAGATTTCTTCTCTTCCGTTCTAGCAAACGTTGGTGTTCAACTGGTGCTCGTGGACTGATTAGAGGAGCAACACTTGGGGCTCTCGGATCTTCAAAGCATGCATACAATTGGGAAATCACGCTACAAAGGTTTGATATTTGATCCCTATTGAATGATTTATATGTTTGATTATGTTTGCGATCCTATGATAGATGTTAGGAAATTGTTTCCTGAAATTCCGCTATTTGCATCTATATATTCCTACATCGTGCCATTTTGATCATCTTCAATACCTCTCCCTAACGTTGCATATGCATGAAATAAACTATCTCAACATGTGTTATCCTACAGAACCTCATTTGTATACATGAAATATCACGTATATTACTCAAATGGAACGATTCATCACGGTCTTCAACTTCACTGCAACATATCATCGCGATTACATGCTCCAATTAATGCAGATTGAGTTAATGCTTAAAAAAACACTAATGTTTGTAAAACCAGATACTTAGTTTAGCTTGGTCCAAACCAAATCTCATGGAGCTTAAAGAAACAAAGAGGTATAGCTTCTTCAACAGAAACATAATATTAAGTCGTGTTGAATACAATAGCAGCGGTCCTATGATAATGTTCTTTACTCTTTGAGCTTGGCATGAAATGAACACATTAACCGATGATTTGTGTAATAATCTTGGGGTTGCGCACTACTTTTCCAATCCCTTTTTTCACTCTTGCATGAAGCATCCTGTCTTGGCTTTCTGCTTTGTTTTTTAGCAAGTTCAACTGGGTATAATTCAAGTCCAAATTATTTTTCGGTGATAATCAGTTTACGGATGCATTAGACTCTTGTTTAATTATGCTTCTAACCTTAGATAGACGAGTTTAAAATTACCCAAAGGTTGGTCCTTTTGCGGGGGCTTGATTGGGAAATTGTTTCCTCATTAGATCATAGTAAGGTTTACCAACTTAGTGGACACGATAATGGGTTTGATGATGTATAATCCAAAGGAGGAGATGATATTATGGAATCCTTCCATTAGAAAATAATTGCTACATCCTCCTTGTCCTTTTGACTTGTGTTATTTGTGTTATGGGATTCATCCCTTTAAGAAACGATAACAATGTGATCGCCTTTCAATTCTACAATGATCGATGTTGATTTTCCAGAGACGATATTGATTTCAGTTAATTCACTCAATGATCACCTTTGAAGGATCCAAACTAATCATAAGATAAATATGCATGTTTGGGGTTTTTTTTTCTAGAATAAAATGTATTGGTTGGTATATTGTTCGAAGGATTTGCATATTGGGTTAGAGAGACTCATCTTGTTTCGTTTGACTTTAAAATTGAGAAATTCTTCTTTATGCGACTACTAAAATTTAGCGAGAAATCTTAGAGTGTGCCTTTGTGCTTGGTGAGTCTTTAGCTCCTTTTGGTGCGTTTTCTCGAAATTTTTGCATATAGTTTTTGGAAAAAGGATAGTGGGGAGGATCAATGGAGGCTAGGATATTCTATACAAATTGAATTTTTGTTGTATATTTTGGGATAATGGAGATTTAAGGATCTTCTATGTTCACAACAATGATATCCAGAGTTGGGAACATTGTTTTCATTTAAATTTACAAGTCTTCAAATACAAGAACCGGGAAATGGCCATGTAATCACTTTAATCAAGAAAATCCTTTACCATAAATTGATATGGAGGACATTCCAGTCTAGAGGATCACTTTCAAATGTCAATTACCAGTTAAGTTAGTGACTTGGCTAACTCATGGTCTCAAAACTATTAACCTGGAGGAAGAAATATGGCACATATTTTTGGATATGGGCTTTAGAAGTCCCAACTAAACTTCAAATTCTTCTTTGGCAAATTGGCCATAATAGTCTTTGAGTAAGAGATATCCTACACAAAGAGAGTTGTTCTTCTCGATTCATGTGCTTTATGCAACCAACATGTTTGAAACAATTGATAATCTCTTCTGCTTCTAAGAAAAACAACAGAGTTATGGAACTTCCCTATTATTCAAGGTGGTTACAAAATACAAAGAACTATTCCAAATGTCTCACTAAAATAAATTCTCTTAGATTTCAACAACAAAAGAAAGTTCATGGTAAAATTTATCTTTCTTCGTCGGAATCTTTAAAAGGAATGTAATGCCACCATTTTCAATAATAAGGCTTTAAGCGTCTATAAAATATTTCATTGAGTTCACATTTCTCACCAGGATTGGTATTTTCGTAAACATGACTCTCTTTATGCTTTCGATTCTACCTTGTGGGGGGAGCTTCCTCCTCTCTCCCATCCATCCTTCATTTCTTGTTATGTTGGAGTCACCTTCTACGTCCTTTCTCAAATTAAATTTCGATCGCTTAGTTTGTTCAACCTCAGGAACAACTGGGGGTCATTCTTCACAATTCTGCCGGAAATCTTATCAAGGCATGTACCTACAATCTCAAGAAAACTAGTGCTTATATTGACGAAGCAACAACTCTTCACCGTGGGATCCTCTTAGCTATGGATGAAGGAGTAAGAAACATCATAATAAAAAGGGTGATAATATATTATTCGTCAATGCAATTCAAAGGATCTGGCTGATAAAGGATATGCATAATCTTTATGTGGAAAGGTGGTGTTGCATAAAGAATTTGAAAAGGCGGACTTTTTTCATTAACAAGCACAAAACCTGATCTAACTTGTTATATATGTAAACCTGAACCCAATTCTTCAAAGGATGACTAGACCCCATGCCCACCTAATCCAACTAAACCCGACCATATTTCAAATAGATTTAGAGTGATCCAAAGATCCCTACCTAATACCTAAACTAAACTTATCCACCAAAGATTGAAATCAAACCTGAATCTCGAATTTACCCAACCGACCCGCAGTGGCGGATTTAGATGGGGCGTAGAGGTACTAGTACACCCAAAATGGAAAAAAAAATGTGAAATTATTTATTAATTTTTTTTTTCAAACTTACCGTTGAACGGGAATTTGGGGAACACTGACCACTGTCAAAATAAAAGAAGAAACTGAAATGAATCAAAAACTTGAGTTGTCATTATCACTTTTTACTTTTTCATCCCCCTCCCTTGACTTTTTCTTTTTCCATTAAAACATCCATATATTTTGCTCAGAATTGGCTGCTACCGGAGGCGTCTACCCACACCCACACAAGCTACTGACTTGCCGACTTCCACTAAGTTCTACATCTACTTCAATTTTTTCCTTATTTTTTAAGAAAAAAGGAAACTATAAGTTTTCTTAGGGCCTATTCGGTATTACTGTGGTTTTCTTTTTTTTTGTTTTTTGATTTTCAAAGTCATATGATATATGTCCTATAATGAATAAAAAATTAGTCAAATTTATTGGGAACATGATGATTTTGAAAACTGACAACTAAAAAGTGAAAACTACTTTTTCTGGTTTCCTGTTTTTGGTTTTTAGTTTTCAAAAAAACTGAAAACTGAAAACAAAAAACGATAACGAACGGGCCCTTAATTGTTAAGAAATTAATTGTTAATTGTTAATTGTTAATTTTGATTGTTGAACTTGTAATAAATTAACAATAATTATAAATGAAAAAATGAATTAGTTTGAATTGATGTAATTGTATGATAAATTGATGATTGATGATTGATTATTGGTTTTGATCATATGAAGTATTTGTAAATATAGTAATTAGTTTACCGTACTTAGGGGTGGTAATGAGCCAAGCTTGCTCGTGAACTATTCGAGATCGGCTCGGTCAAAACACGGTCAAAGCTCGGCTCGAGAGGGTTCGAGTCGAGCTCGAGTTCGACTCGGTGGTAACGAGCCAAGCCTGAGCTAGCATTGACTCTACTCGAAAGCTCGTGAACAAGCTCGAAAATTCTTTAAATAAGGATTTTTATGTAAAATATTAAGTGTGTCCACCTGTTTATCGTGTAAACAATGGCTTTTTTTCTCTCCATAAAATTTTACTACCCCAGTTATACTAATGGTTTGATCTTGTCCCAAATTGGTTGAGAAATAAAAGATTAAGCCTATGTTTTTTTACAAAAGGAACAAAATTTAAACCTTTGTCTATATGATGTAAAAGGGTAATTCATGAAGTCCCTCATTGGTGGGAGAATGAAACATAAAGTTTTTGTTCTCTATAAAATATTACCCCAAATGCCTAACTCAAGGTATATGGAGTGGCTTGAGCTAGAGATTCGAGCTTGTATTCGGTGGTCTTGAGCTCAAGTCGAGCCTCGAGCCCAACCGAGCTCGTATTCAAATTTATTGAGCTCGAGCCTATCCGAGATTTTTGAGCTCGACGAGCTTCAAGCTCGAACCGAACCTGGTCGGGCTTCGCCCATTTTCGAGCCGAGCCGAGCCTGTCCAGGCTCGGTCTCGGTTCGGCTCGGCTCATTAACATTCCTAATCGTACCCCTAATTTGAAAATTCTAAATTTAGCACTGCTGACCCTTAATCCTTTATAATGCGACTCACACCCAACCCAATTTAGGTAGAGTCCTAACTCCTAAACACCTAATCAACGTCCACTCTATATTTTGGTTGAGGGGAACTTTACGTAAATTAATTTTTTTTTTCTAACACCAGGTCCATGTGCAGAGTAAAAATTCAGTGGAAAACTTAAATTTCACGAATTCCGTGCCTTTGCTTCTCCTCTCCTCTACTACCCACGCCCACTATATACGCTCCATTTCTCACTTCTCGACAGTTTCTTTTCTCCCACTCGGCAAATTCAATCGCAATTTTCCTTATCTCTCTCTTCTCTCTCCCCTGATTTCGATCTGAAGATCGAAGATGGGAATCCATGGCAGCAGCTCATGGATCTTCTCTCTCCTCTGCGCTTTTCTCTTCTTCGCACAAGCTCATTCCTTTTACCTTCCTGGTGTTGCACCTCAAGATTTCCAAAGGGTTTGTTATTCTTCTTAACTAATCTAATCTAATCTCTTATTGTCGGTTCATTTCTCAAATCATTAGGTCGTTGTTACATTTTGATTTGTTTTGATTAAATAGTGATTATGCATTGTTGATCCGATGAATTTAGGGATCTAGGATCTGAGCTCTTTAATTATTGTTTTGTGATCTAGGTTTTTGTGATTTATGCATTTTGATCTAGGTTTTGTGATGTTAAGTTGTGTTGTGTGTTTGGTTGATTTGAATCTATCGCAAGCGGTTTTGCTGTTTTTAGAGGATCTTTGGTTTTCAGTTATTATCTCACTTTGAGCTGTGTATTTTACCACTTCCTGTAGAATTTTCGATATTTTAGTGCTGAAATTGCGTCATACTGTCATATTGTTATAGTATATGATGAATGTAGTCGGGCATTGTCGTGCCGTGTTACCGCCGAAGCTGATCCTTGATTTGTTAATCCGAGGATCAGAAGATTTGAGTGAATTGGATAGGAAAGGCATCCAGTTATTTCTATTTGTTGCGGCGTGTAGGTTTTGGCACATTGTTGTTCAATTTGTAAATGAGTAAGATGTTTATTCATGCTAGATGTTTTTTGAAAAATCATGCAGTGAAGAAATCTTGTATCTGTTGTGCAGGGAGATCCTCTTCAAGTTAAGGTCAATAAGCTTTCGTCTACAAAGACCCAGCTTCCTTATGACTACTATTTTTTGAAATACTGTAAGCCTCAGAAGATCGTCAACAGTGCGGAGAATTTGGGAGAAGTTCTTCGTGGTGATCGTATTGAGAATTCTGCGTATACTGTAAGCTTGTTTTTTCTTTTTTGTTAAAAATAAGAATATAGTCTCATCAGTGTTTTTCAGTTTCCACTGTAAACTAGTTCTGCTCACAACAGTCGTTGTGATATGAGCCATTTTGCATTTCTAAGTCTATTTTTTTTATTGGTATAACAGTTTAAGATGAGAGAGGAACGGGCATGCCAGGTGGGTTGCCGTGTAAAATTGGATGCCGAGGCTGCAAAAAATTTCAAGGAGATGATTGATGATGAGTATCGAGTTAACATGTAAATTACCTGTGGTCAATTAGGCAAATCTTCTTTTGTTTATAATCTAGCATCATCTTTTCCCCTGAATAAAAATACTGTAGGTGAAGAATATAATCCATGGCTTACTTCTGTCTGCTTACATTTTTACTGTGGTATAACAGGATTCTGGACAACCTTCCAGTTGCTGTGATAAGGCAACGGAGAGACGGACAAGCCAAGGTCTACGAGCATGGATTCCGTGTAGGATTCAAGGGAAAGTACTCTGGGGTAAGTTGTATTCAATTTCATTTACCTTTGGATGTTATTCTGCTCCGTTTACCTAAATTTTTAGTCTGATCTTGCTTTAACAGACTAACGAGGAGAAGTACTTTATCCATAACCATCTTATCTTCAAAGTTATGTACCACAAGGATCTGGAAACTGACGTTGCTCGTATAGTCGGTTTTGAAGTTACTCCTCTGAGGTTTTCTTCCTATCTTTGTTGCAACCATTGATTGTTTCATGTTCTATACACGTTCTTTTATGGATGCAGGGTGATTTCATGTTTGCTTTTTTCTTTGGTGAAATGTTTGCTCATTCTTTGTTTTCCTCATAAATTTAATTGCATCCATGTTGCTTTAAGGTTTCTCATGTTATACATGTTTTTACTTAGTACTTTTAGAGGTATCATTCAACTGTCTTTGAATTGCACTTTGGGGACCAATTTATAGCCTTACTCTGTCAGCAGAGATTTTTGCATATAAATTTTTCACTACAAGCTTTTTTGTTCTTTAGTGTAATGTACTAATGTGTACTGTTTATGTTAGACATAATATAAGTATGTTATCTAGGTTAAAGGTGGGTGAGGGACCTGTTTTAAGTGCTGATCTTGTGCTGGCTGTCTAATGAGGCAGTGTGGACTGGTGGGAGTAGCTTTCAATATTTATCTCCAAAATGAACTGCCTGGGTCAGATGATTATAGCAATGATGCTTATGATGGCGCAGTATATTGTCTTTACCTTAAAATCCCTGAAATTATCTTATCTTTTTAGATACAACGTGAACATATCTAAACTTTTTAGAACGTGTCTTTAGCGGTGAACTGCATTCAATAGCCGTTATTCCAACCTATTAGCCTTTGTCTAAACTTATTTGAGCTTACTGAACTTGAAACTTACTTTTTAGAGGTGAAAGAATGTAGTCTCGTATGCTTATGCCACAAGTAAGCTTCAATTGAAGCTACATAGTTCCATCACTTTTTTCAGCTAGCTTGAATAACAAAATTTAAGTAAAACTGTATTGAGTAGTAGGTTTGTATCTTTTGAATATAGTAATAGATATATAGGTTTTTTTTTTACCCTTAAGATTGGGTCTATTCACGTCCACTAACAAAGGCAAAAATTGCTTTTTTAGTTGAGTTAATGGCCCATTTGCATGATGGTTCGCTGCTCTTCATAAACTCATGTTGCAATTATCTTGTTACTCTTGTGTCGGTCATGGCATGCTTAGAACCCAGATTATGTGTCTCATGCTCTGCATCGCCTAATTTTGGCTTGATTAGCTGATTACAACCTAAAGGCTAATGGGCTGTGGTTGATGGAGAAGCCAAGGGCTCCATGTTGAGACCAGATCCTCAATGTATATTGGCTATCCGAGCTCCAAACAGAAATATATAGACCCTCTTTTACCTATTTTTATATTTGCGAAAGGGGGGTGGAGCATGTAATTACTACCTTACCAGAGCTAATATGTAATTAAGAATTCCAAAGATGAACATCTGTACTTGATCCATCTCCTTGTGGTGCATAGTCTGGATTGGCCAACGCAAGAAGAGTTTTACGGTCTACATATATGTGTATTCTCTTGTGAGTGAGAGGATCTTGGCTTCAATTGCTTTATATGTTTCCATGCTGGTGGTCCATAAGTAAAAACGATTTTTAACTTGGAATCAATGAATACAACTTCTTCTTTTTATCTTCTTCATAAACTTATAATGGTTGAATCTTGAACTTCTCTAATAGCCAAGCTTCCAACTCATGCGAAAGGCAATTGTATTATACCTTGTACAAAAATTAGTTTTACTATTTGCAAGTCAAAATATCTCAGGTAGTTCTGCTTCTGCCCCCTTGCCATTCAATCCATTTTTTTAGTTCTACCCATTTTCTGTTTTCAAGTGTCCTTTTAAGTTCTATCCACTTCCAATTTATTTTCCTCCTTTTCCCTCCTTTGGCCCACGACAGAACCATTTAATTTTTTTTAACCAGTTAATTTGTTTTCCTATTCTTTGAACACTTCACTCTATCTCTAAAACGTGGAAAAAAACCCAAATGGTAGTCACTCTTTTCTGTCCTCCTTGGTTTTATTTCCAGACTATATAGTTTATTTCCATATTAATACTTCGTGTCTTTTTTTTCTTCTTCGGAATTCTATGAATACATATGAAAAGTGAAGCTATGAGCTGAAATATTAAGTTGGACCTTTATTTGTGTGTGTGTGTTTTTTTTTTTTGGGGGGGGGGTGGGAATCGGAAGATTATAGTTAAGCCATGTACGACAGCTGTCATGAAACATGGAAAATGGTGCATTATATAGCTTAGAAAAGGAATATGGAGGATTTGAAATTTTAAATTGGTGGTTTGTTGTTTTGTTGACCTTGACTTGTAAAGAGTTAATGTAGATGGGAAGCTCCAATAGTATTGCCACATATTTTCTCATGTACACCTGCGCATAAGAGATTTCGCCAATTTGGTTTGGTGGCCCCTCCTCCAAATCCCAAGGTAGGACTAAGTTTGAGATTGGATAGAAGAGAGAGAAAGAGTATATTTTGGCAGAGTAAGGGCTCTCCATTTGACGTCATCCCCTTTAGGAATATATGTAGTTTTGGGAGCTCTCCAATAATTTAGCTAAGCGGAGTTGTTGGCGCTCTCGCATTTGTTTAGGGACCTTGTCCACTCAAATGAGGTTATTGAGGGCCCTTTTGGACTCTTGAGCTAGCCAAGTTGAGCATCTTAGGGCCTTGCTCGGAAATCATCTTTAAGAGTATTCTTCTTGAGGAATAATCTGTGATGTCTAGTTTCATTTATGATGTGGCATAGGTCAATTAGTGACAACTCTAACTTTATTAGTTAAAAGAGAATTACCTTTTTTCCCCTTAATATATATGTCTTGACACCATGTGGCTTGATTAGGTCGGTCCCTGCATTTGGAAATCTGGTGAAGACCTTGCTACTTGGTATTATCGGCCTGTTCAGTTTATGGAAACCATTTGATCTTATCTTCAGCCATTGATTCGGTCATATTGCAGACTGTTGATTGAAAAGCTAGAAATTGCATGCCAATCATGCTTGAGGAATTTAGAAATATTCCACATAGTGAAAGTGACTTTTCTGCTATGCGTAAAATATCCTTTGGCTACCTTGTTACAAGGTTTAGTTGGATTGATTCACAAATTATCTGGTTGCCATTTTTACAGAGATCTACTTATTTGAAGAGAATTTTTTTTATCAACTGTAGCTTATTGCTCAGTCAGCTTGCAAGGTGATATGTTTGTTTGAACCACTGAGGATAACAACCTATTATTAGTTTCTATTTATAGCTTGATTAATTTATTGCATTGTCCAGTGCTAGGTCCAAAGAAGTGAATAAGGCCAGATAGAGGATGGAAGCATTCCGGGGAATAATGGTTTTTAAGCACACACACAAACCTCCCTTTTAAACTATATGCAGCTTGATGTTTTCATATTCTTTCCAGGACATTAGGCTGTCATACTATACTGTTACTTAGAAATCGGGTTAATTAGGAGGACACATATATTCAATTCAATTTTCTTGCAACATTTCATCCATGCTTAACTCATATCAACATTAATGAGCTAGCCATTATAGATTGCTTGTTGGTTTCTGTTTCTTTTTAAAAAAAATTCAGCATCTATTTATTGCAGACATGATTTCATTATTCTATGAGCATGCCTCTGAATTGGCTATTCACTAATTCTTATTTACTCCCGTAACAGTATTGCTCATGAATACAAGGAGTGGAAAGATGAAGATACTCAATTGGCAACATGTACGAAAAACATTATTCAAAGTGGCACCCCACCACAAGAGGTTGATGCTGATAAAGAGGTTGTGTTTACTTATGATGTCACATTTGAGGTATGTTCATCTCTAGACATATGAAGTACATATTTTTCATGTTTCTTCCTCGCCTCATTTTTTCTTTTCTGATCTATTCAGGAGAGTGACATTAAATGGGCATCTAGATGGGATACATATCTTTTAATGAATGATGATCAAATCCATTGGTTCTCCATCATCAACTCCTTGATGATCGTCCTTTTCCTCTCTGGAATGGTGGCCATGATCATGATGCGAACACTTTACAGAGACATAGCCAACTATAATCAATTGGAGACTCAAGATGAGGCTCAGGAAGAAACTGGCTGGAAATTGGTTCATGGGGATGCTTTCAGGCCACCTCTAAACTCTAGCCTCTTGTGTGTGTATGTTGGAACTGGTGTTCAAATCTTTGGAATGACGCTAGTCACTATGATGTTTGCACTGCTTGGATTCCTTTCCCCTTCTAACCGTGGTGGGCTAATGACTGCTATGGTTCTGTTGTGGGTCTTTATGGGTTTGTTTGGTGGTTATTCCTCAGCTCGTTTGTACAAGATGTTCAAAGGCACTGAGTGGAAGAAGAACACATTGAAAACTGCCTTCATGTTCCCTGGAATACTCTTTGGCATTTTCTTTGTGTTGAACGCCCTGATTTGGGGGGAGAAATCTTCAGGTGCTGTGCCTTTTGGAACTATGCTGGCGTTGATGCTGTTGTGGTTTGGCATATCGGTTCCATTGGTTTTTGTTGGCAGTTATTTGGGATTCAAAAAGCCACCTATGGACGACCCAGTCAAAACAAATAAAATCCCTAGGCAAATACCTGAGCAGGCTTGGTACATGAAGCCCATATTCTCTATTCTTATAGGAGGCATCCTTCCCTTTGGAGCTGTCTTTATAGAGCTTTTCTTTATACTGACATCCATATGGCTGAACCAATTCTACTACATTTTCGGCTTCCTCTTCATCGTTTTTGTCATCTTGATAATCACATGCGCTGAAATTACCATAGTGCTTTGCTACTTCCAGTTATGCAGTGAAGATTATCATTGGTGGTGGAGGGCATACTTGACAGCTGGTTCCTCTGCCCTCTACTTGTTCTTGTACTCCATTTTCTATTTCTTCACAAAGTTGGAAATTACAAAGCTGGTTTCTGGGATCCTTTACTTTGGGTATATGCTCATTGGTTCATATGCGTTCTTTGTACTGACCGGCACAATTGGATTCTATGCGTGCTTCTGGTTTGTGAGAAAGATCTACTCTTCGGTGAAGATTGACTAGTCATTGCAATAAGGCAAGATTTTTAGGGTTCTATCGAGTGAGTTCACGGCGGGATTCCACTCCAAATTGCAGAAGAACGAGGTAGGAAGATTTTTTGCTGTAGATTTGTATGTTCTTTAAAATCAGTTGAGAGCTTCAGCCCCTGCGGAAAAAGATATGATTTTGCAGGGGCTAGTGTAGGTCATGCCTTGTATTAATGTGCTTTCAGATTATTACTTCTCATAGTATCGTGACTGGATCACATCTTTATATATCATACTGCAATGTTTTTCTTAATTTTAGCTCAAATTGCATTTTTAGTGCTAGTTTGTTATTGGTGACAACTGACAACACAAAGTATTTGTTACTTCCTAGTATTGCCTTCGTGCTGTTACGCTTTCATTAGCTAATCAGTAGAGTAAAAATCATGCTTTCTCTTGTTGGCCCACCATTTGCGGCGAAGTGCATGTTAATATGTATGTTCACATAGATGAGAGATTTAGAAACGCTCAAGCGCTGCGTGAGCTAGCCTAAGATATCACCATTACTGAACCAGTTATACTAAGATAACACCATTGCTAATCCAATTATACTGTCGACGCAAATTTATCGAACTTATCTCTAAATAATATTGCACAAAATTTATGGGTTCAGAGCAAAACCACTATCTCAGTTAGTGATTTTCTGAATTAGTGACGACGTTGCCTTTAGTACGGCCAGCTCAGTTAGCAACCTCTAATTGAGTTAGCCATTTATATTTGGTTTATCGAATCCCTCCTCCATAAGATCAGTAGGAGGTTCGCAAAAAAAAAAAAAATTTGTTACTCTTTCTTCTAGTAGCCTTCACCCTTGAATCCTTCATATTGCCGTAGGCGGGGAGTGCCACCACGCTGGAAATTCTGTTGTGTCACCGGAGCTTGCCATATATCGTGCAGGAGTGACAGTTGCTATCGCTCCAGCTTCCTCTTTGCAAATTCAAATTGTGACCCCTAGATTTGCAAGTTTTGTTAAAAAAATCCATGTTTTGATTATAAAAAATTCCTGATTATTTGATGCTCCAATTGTGCTCATCTGTACTTCTATACGATTATGGGAAATTCTGAATGTAATTGTTTTTTTGAATTGTCAACATCATGGAAGGGAGTTTGTGCTTTTTTTTTTTTTTAAATACTAGTCACAATTAGACAAGGTTATTGGACAGGATAGTCGAATGACTAAAGAGTTAAGGTCAAATTTAAAGGCTTTTTATTGACCAGGGCTTTAATGCATAGCGTCATTATAGTTTATAGGGACAATAAAATACCCCAATAAATATGAATAATAAAATAGATATTGTAAAATAATTACATGTACGGATTCGTTTTCAGTTCATTCATTTTTGTCTCTCTTCATTCACTTGATTTCTTTCCCGTCTATCGACTCGTTATCGGCATGCGACCCACTTGGCCCGACCTGCTTTCGACCCTTTCATGATCCGACCTGCTTTTGACCTGCACTGACCCTGACCCAACCTCCCAATAACCAGGTCTAGTCACAATACTCCATGTAGTTATTCTTGCATCTTTCGTTCTTTACAGAATTGCAATGCTTCACTTTTTAGTTTTTACAACTAGACCAAGTTGACTCAAAACATGAAACCTCATCATATATCCTGAGGCACTATAGTCACTCAGAAATTTGATTCATTTAGTAAAACTCCAATAATCTCAGTCATTGAGATTTGACTAGAATTTCATGTATATCCTTACTTTGGAAACAACGTGACATATTAGAGTGCTATCTATAAGAACTTTTTCGTCCTTCAGTACCAATTGATTTGTCTTAGGAGAATGAACAAAGATAAAGCTTATGATTTTTTTTCAAGTGAAGTAATGTCTATTCAAATACAAATGTGAAGCAGGTTCGATTTCTATTTTACTGTCGGTGATATGATAATGAAGAACACATATATTGTGTACACTTTTTTGTATTTAGAATGAGCAACCTAACTACCCTTCGTAGTTTGTATTGTTCTTAGGGTGTGGAGAACTTTTTGTAATTACTTTTACAATCACTTTTTCTACCTTTTGTATTTTTCCTTGCCTTATTAGTTGCACATTTTGACTTTTTCACTATTTATACGTTAATTGTTAACATATTTTTTTTATATTTACATCTTTTATCTCAAAACAAATCCAACCGTTTGACAATTTTTTCTTTTACTAATATGTAGAAAAAATTGTTAGCGTATACGATGTTTTAAATTTATTTCAATTTGCTTTTCTAACCAATCAACTTTTCATAATCTTATTAATGAAATTTAGAGATAAAATAGTTAAAGTTGTGCATTACGAAATGTACTAGTCAAATTCTTGCATATATTTTGGAACAAATAAAGTATCATGTAAAGTTGTAAACTACTACCAGATTACTCTCAATTAATATATTATAAAATATGAAATTCTTTTCTCTCAGAAAAACTGAAATGAAAATTTTATAACTTTTGATCGTTTGATAATTAAAAATATTAGTAATACATTCCTCACTAGTAAATATATTGAAACCAAAATATTGTAACTCATAAAAACAAAGAACAAAACATTGTCACAAAAAATTCCAAATTTGGGATGTCTTCTCGTATTTATACCAACTTTCATTTATTTATGAATAATTTCAAGTTTGTTGACACTCTTCCCACATTAGTACTTGGTGAGTTATCACCAAATCTTGAAATTAAAAGACATGCGAAACTTGAAATTAATATAAAAGACACGCCAAACTTGAAATTTATGGTGACAATTATTTAGGAAAAAATACCACCTGCATTTTAAATACATGCAACATTCCCAATGCACTATTTTGTTAGACCATACTGACATAACCGTATCTCTTCTTATCCATTCGTTGAGAGAATATGAGATAAAGTTGCTATATAAATAGAGATTATTAGGCAAATTTTTAAGGAAAAATTGATTCTAATCATCCAACCTTTGGGCCATTCGCTCAAAATAATCCCACATTTTGATTATTTTTTAATAATCCAACCTTCTAACACTATCCGCTCATTTTGAACCACAAAATAGGTTACCTGATGAAATGGTAAATTTAATTTATGTATTTTCATTTTTCTCCTTCCTTCTTTAATCTCTCTCCTAATGTTTCTCCTTCTCCCCTGCACCAACAACTGCCACCTCCCGTCGCCGCAAGCTCGCAACCACCCCCCCCACCCCCCACCCCCACCCTCCGCTACAACGACCCCCACCCCTACTAACAGTCCCCATCCCTTCCTCCCCCGGCGAACAACCCCATCCCCACCTCCACCAACACCTACACCCCCACCCCCGGCGGAACAACCCCCACCCCACTAAAAATCAAATCAATTTCAATATATTTTCTATTACCCTACGTTGGTCTAAAACGTTGTTAGGAACAAAGTTCAGACAGACATACGGTGGTGAAATCGATTTGTGGTGGTCTGTGGGTGAGGTCGAGGGGGAGGGTGGTTTCAGGTGGTGGTGCTCGAGGGTGAGGTCGAAGGGGGGGTGGTTGCAGGGTGGTGGGTCCACCGGGGGTGAGGTCGAAGGGGGAGGGTGGTTTCGGGGGCAATTTATTATTAAAAAACCAAAAAAAAAAAAAACAAAAAATATCAAAAAAAAACAAAACAAACAAAAAAAAAAAAACAAACACCAAAACAAAAAAACAAATAAAAAATAAAAAAAAAAAAGAAGGGGTGAGGAAATCGAAAAGGGGAGGGTGGTTTGAAGAAGTGGTGGTGCTCGTAAGAAGGGGTGAGGTCGAAGGGGAGGGTTGTCTGCCGGGCGTCACGCGGGGTGAGGTCGAAGGGGGAGGGTTTCAAAGTTAATTGGCAAATTTTTTTTTTTAAAAAGTATAAAGGTGGACTAGTGGTCTAGTGGCGGGGGGTGAGGTCAAAGGGAGAGGGTGGTTTCGGGAGTGGTGATGCTCGCAGGGGTGAGGTGTGGTGTTGTTGGCAGGGTGCCTTGGTGGTGTTGGTAGTTATATGTTTTAGTTAAGTTAATTAAAATTTAAATTAATTAATTAAATCCGAATGAATCAGAACAAGACAAGTGTGCGATTAACCCATAATCGTGGTCATCAACCTATTTCAACAGATCACGGTTCAAAATGAGCGGATAGTATTAGAAGGTTGAATTATTAAAAAATAATCAGAAGGTGGGATTATTTTGAGTGAATGGCCCAAAGGTTGGATTATTATAATTAATTTTTTCAATTTTTAATATATTTAGAAACCGAGGGATTATCAAACAAGGTTACATACATAAACTTTTCAAAGTTTTTCCCCACCATTTAGCCACATTGAGTTTTTTCAAAACCCCAAACTCCTCTTTCTCTTCTTCCCTAAACCGCCACCGGTTCATCATTCAGACCTTCACTGCTTTCTCTCTCCTCCCCTCTTAAGTCTTAAACCCCAAACGGCCGCCATATTCGAATCTCTTCCACTCCTCTCATTTCATCTTCGACAAGGTTTTATTTTATCTCTCTCCTCCATTTCAACTTATCTGTTATATACTTTTCTTTGATTTTCTCAAGTTATGAATTTTTCATCATCATTACTTTGGTGCACTAGTTTCACATATGCTTTGCTTTTCCATATTGGTTATAAATGTTTCAGGTGTTGAAGATGATATCTTTGATTATATGTAGCTTCCAATTGATCCAATAAGTTTTTTTGCATCATATTCCATGTGGGTTTCAGCCATAAGGTCAGTTTCTGGTAAGAATTTGAGCAGTATATTTCCGAGTATTCGTCGAAAATCTGCTTTTGCAGCTGCCCAATTGAGTTCTTCGTTCTCTGATTCTAGTTCTGATGAACTAATAGTTTCGGCTCCAAATAGTATTGGTAGTGATATAGAGGATTATTTGCATAAATATGATACTAACAGGGTCATTGAAATTCTTAAGAGGTTGAAAAGCGAGCCGAAACAGGCAATTTCGTTCTTTTATAATATTAAGAAACACGGATTTCAACACAATGTCGAAACTTATGTGTCAGTTATTAGAATATTGTGCAGATGGGGTTCCTCTAGATTGTTACAAGACTTATTGTTGGAGGTCATTAAATCAAATGAGGAAGAATTGGGTTTTGACATTTCGGATATGTTGGAAGTTCTTTTGGAGAATCTTGAGGTTGAAGTGACCAGTTCACTGGTTACAGTGATTGATGCTTTTGTGAAGGCTTATGTTAGTTTGGGTATGTTTGATGAGTCTATTGATGTTTTGTTTCAAACACGAAGGCGGGGTTTGGTGCCTTGTATATATACGTGCAATTATTTAATAAACCGCTTGATTGAGCATGGAAAGCTGGACATGGCTGAGGCTATATACAAACAATTAAAGAGGATGGGTTTGAACCCTGATGTTTTTTCTTATAATCTTATGATTAAAGCATTTTGTAAAAAGGGTCATTTAGAGGAAGCAGTTAATGTCTTTAAGGAGATGGAGGATGCTGGCGTAAACCCTAATGAATTTTCTTATGGTACATTAATTGGAGGACTTTGTTCACTTCAAAAATCAGGTGTGGCATATGAAGTACTTAAAGCTTGGAGGTGTTCTGCTGTTCCTTTCGATAACATTGCTTATGACATGGTGGTTCATGGCTTCTGCAATGAGAATAAATTGAGTGAAGCTGAGACTGTTTTGCTTGATATTGAGAACCAAGGGCTGATACCAGGTGCCTATTTCTTTGGTGCTTTAATTCATGCATATTGTAAGAAAGGAAATGTTCGGAAAGCATTATCCCTTCAAAGTGAAATGCTGTCGAAAGGTGTGAAAATAAATTGTGTTATAGTGAGTTCCATTCTTCAATGTCTGTGTTCGATGGGATCCTTTACAGAGGTTCTCAGTCAATTCAAAGCATATAAAGACGCGAGGGTTTTTCTCGACAAAATTTGTTATAACATTGCAGTGAATGCTTTGTGTAAGTCGGGCAGAGTGGAAGAAGCTTTGGAGTTGCTTGAAGAGATGCAGCACATAAACATGGTCCCGGATCTGATTCACTACACAACTCTGATCAATGGATACTGTCTTGAGGGAAAAGTTTTCGATGCCTGCAATGCTTTTGAAGAAATGAAAGCCAAGGGTATTGAGCCTGATATTACTGCTTGCAATATACTTGTAGGTGGTTTTGCTAGAAATGGCTGTGCAGAAGAGGCTTTGCGCTTTCTTGACTACATGAAGGCCCAAGGTTTGACACCTGACGTTGTTACTCAGAATAAAATCATTAAAGGCCTCTGTATAGGAGGGAAGGTAAGAGAAGCTGAAATGTTCTTGAATAGTTTGGAGGAGAAGTACCCAGATAATTACTTCGCCATGATTCAAGGGTATTGTGAGGCAGGACGCACACTGGAGGCTTTTGGTCTTTTCTCCCACTTGTACAAGCAAGGAATCTTCCTAAAGAAGAAGACGTGCATGAAGTTGCTAAGTAGCCTATGCATGGATGGTGAAGTTGAGAGTGCATTTGTGTTGGTTGAAAAATTTCTGGGCTCAGAAGATGAACCTTGCATTGTAATGCACTCAAAGCTTATGGCAGCTTTGTGCAATTCCGGAGATTTGGAGAAGGCTCGGTGGGTGTTTGACAAATGGATAAAAAAGGGCTTGATTCCTGATGCTATAATGTACACAATAATGATAAATGGGTACTGCAAGTCTAATTGTATGTTGAAGGCCATTGAGCTTTTAAACGATATGAAGGGCAGGGGTATTATGCCTGATGTAATTACTTTCACAGTTTTGCTCGATGGTTGTTTCAAATCAAGTTTAAAGAAGACCCATCCTCGTCGAAAAATTTCTCTAGAAAAGGAAGTTGCAAAAATTGAGTCAAGAATTAGGAGTGAGATGTCAGAAATGGAGCTGAAGCCTGATGTTGTATGTTATACTGTGTTGATCGACAAAAGCTGCAAGCTGAATGATTTCGAGGATGCCATGAAGCTGTTCCATGAAATGATGGATTATGGTCTGCAGCCCGACACTGTGACATACACAGCTCTCCTTTCTGGGTGTTGTAAAGTACATGATGTGGACAGAGCTGTGACCCTTGTTGATGCAATGACTTCACAGGGATTACAGCCTGATCAGGTAACCATGTCAGTGTTGGAACATGGTATATTGAAAGTTAAGAAAGTACAGATCAGTCATTGAGCAGGCTAAGAAGTTCAATTGCAGAAAATTAAGTCAACGGATTAGCTCTGTGACAATTGATCAAAGGTTAGTCAAAGTCGTGCTACCTCTTGTGCCTATTTGTAAATTGTTGAAATGATTGTGGCATAGAGCAATCTGATTGTTGCAGAAGGTCAGAAAGCAACAGATCACATGCATGTTAGCTCTGTCGTGCATCTTGGTTGAGTGATAAATAAGTGTGTGGGCCTGTGGCATGTGTTAGAACTACTCTTCATGTGCTAATATTGACTTCATTAATAATAGGTATCGATGTCATACTGATCTAGTATGCTATCACCAACTGGACAGCAATGTAGAATGTGTTGTCTGAACTTGGGAGACTGAATATCATTGATTCAATGTTGGTGATCAGGTGAGGAGCCCAATATGTTGCTTATATATCTTTGACTAGTGCTGCTATTGTTTCCTTTCCTTCCTGTCTTCCTAACTTTGAAGTTTATGCTACCTGGTATTTGGCTCCCATAACTAGTCGGACCAATGAACGGCTTAGGTTATGCTCTATTCAACTTATTTTCAGAAAAATTAAGGAAAATTCAGAGGTGTTCAAAAGGTTCAGATTAATTTAGAGAAGTTCAAAAAATTCAATATAAGTTGAATAGGACAAACCCTTAGTTAGGTTAGGAATAGTGTTAAAGATTATGGCACACCTCTTGAACTGTACCTAGTAGTGATTTTAATAGCAGAGATGAAGCCCTGGTAAGTCATCTGTTGGCCTTATTTGTGTGAAGCTGGTATTCAGTACAAGTTTTAAGTTTCTGTTTCATGGTGGATTTAGAGCATGAAGCTTCGTGGCTCATGTGTTTGATATGTTGATTGTTGACTGCAGAAGCCTCTTTTTAGATGCTTTTACTTTTAGCTTTTTTCTTCCTTACCTAAAAAAGTTTTCTACTTTTTTAATTTTCACATGAAAGCTATCATGTTGTGAGTTGCATTCTGCTGTCAAGAATTATATCTTGATCTTGTTGCTCTGCATGTAACCTCTACATGTAACGTGCTTCTTTGATCTTGTTCTAGTAGGAGCAAAGATAATATAGACAGACAATTCAACTGCACACGTATGCTTATGGGTGTATGTGTTTGTTTCCGCATGCCCTTGTGTATGTATTTATGTGTATGTATGCATGTCGTGTAGGTAGGGGTGGGAATGAGCCGAGCCGAGCCGAGCCCGAATAGTGTTAGGCTCGGCTCGAGCTCGAGTTTCAAAAACAAGGCTCGGCTCGAGCTCGAGGCTCGTCGAGCCTAAAAAATGGAGCTCGGCTCGGGCTCGTGTCATGGAGTGCGAGGCTCGGCCCGAGCTCGTTTGAGGCTCGGCTCGTGCTCATTTGAGGCTCGAGCTTGTGCTCGTTTGAGGCTCGGCTCGTGAAAGGCTCGAGGCTCAAACGCTATCAGTCAATCCAAAAATTTCGGCCCAAAGTATATTGGCTTACAAATATGCAAAGTCCAAACTTAGGCTCAAGATAGTGCCTTATTAATATACAAAGTCCAAACTTAGACCCAAAGCTAATAAGCAAGGCCAAGCTTTGATTGTATACACATTGCAGCAAGTTTGTTTTCTTTATATAGATGTTACTACCTTCCTCCCTATTCTATTTGGCCGATGTGGGATTCATAACAAGCTACTTAATTTCAGTTTTTTTGATGCATATACTTCACTCCTTTTCCTTCCTTGTTGCTACTGCCTACTGCTACTTTACTGCGTCCTTGACTCCTTGTTGCTATAATCCATATGCTTTTGTCTTTTTTAAAAAAAATTCTTTAATTTAATTTGTGTCATTATGCTCTATATTAATGTTTGTTCAAAGAGGCTACTTCACTCCGTCCTTGTTGCTGACCCAAGTTGCTAATGCTAATCAATATGCTTTGTCCTTTTTTTTAATTCTCTAACTTAATTTATGTCATTATACTCAATATTAATATTTGTTCAAAGAGGATTGTAACTGCTTAAGTTTATTTATGATTTCTACATAACTTCTACAAATGAGAATCATAGATTGGTCATTCACATTTGTTAATTACGCAACTTGTCAAATTGTTTTAATGCTGAATAGTTATAGACTCGTAATATAACACCCCCTTACTAGTCTCCTTCTGATACATGACGATGTAGGACAATTAATTTTTTAATTCAACTCTATAAATATCTTGTTGCGGCGGCGGTCATATGCAGCAGCGGTAGAGACTCGGTTTTGTGAGTTCAGCTTCCTTAGGGTTTTCGTGAGTTTTTGAGGTTTTGGGCAAATGAGTTTTGGTGAGTAATGTTTTTAAGTTTTGTTCAAACTTCAAACTGAAGAGTTGCGCCACTGCCCACTAGTATTTGTTTTTTTTTTTTTTTTTGAGGGAATGTGAGAGTATTTGCTTTTTGGTTGTATTTTTCCCTATTTTAATATATAGTATATTTTTAGTGTTTTACCTTTTTTTTTATTAATAAATAATAATACTATTTTTTATATTTTTCTAATAAAAAAATAACTCGAGCCGAGCTTAGCTTAACTCGTGGATCGTATCGTTAGGTGTCCAGCCGATCCTGAACTCGAGCCGAGCCTTAGCGAGCCGAGCCCTGGCCGAGCTTTCACCGAGCCGAGCTCGAACTGTTCACGGGCAGGCTTGGCTCATTCCCAGCCCTATGTAGGTGTACAGTGGTGCTACGTGATTGTGTAAGGCTTAGTCAATCTGCTTCTTCATGTCATACTAAGCTCTAATGCTTCAAGTCAAGGCTCTTGGTGGGCTTCATTCTTGTTTTGATTATATGATCTTCCTTTCCTGGGAAATGGTAAAGAACTTTTATCTTCCTTTCTCCAGAGTATGGTAGATAACTCTTATTTGTTTATTTTTAAATTTTAATATCATCAGGGACATAGAGATTGTGAAACCACCATCACAGAGCGAAAATAATCTAAATTATGACAGTACACAGCATCTTCAAATTCCTGCAACCACTAATCATAGTATCATACTATCTCACATAAGCTTGATATAATACTTCCTTGCTATGAAGTGGCATAGGTTAATCAACAGTAATGACAAAAATCAGGGAAGAAGAAGATGATTTGATTAATAAACTGAATTTACAGGATTTGTAAATGAGATTTAAGCTTTCGAGAGGCGTGATTCTCTCCTAAGTCCCAATGAACTCTTAAAATCTCAACAAAACTCTCATCAATTTTTAACATTTTCTCTCTCCCCTAATATTTTGTATTTATAGAATCTCTTTTCTCATTAAATTTCTAACTTATTCCTGAAGCTAAAGGATAAGACCCAAAGTACCTTCCCCCCGAAATATCAGTTCATTGCATTCCTCTAGTTTTTGTTACTTGCAGCGCTTTGTCTTTCACACTTTCCAATGCGCAACTTTGACCATAAATATCTGTAGTAAAATATCAATGAAAATCATTGAAAAATTTATATTTTCTAAATATAGATTGAGTTGAGTCCAACAACATATTTTATATAAAAATTTGTTTGATACATGAGCCAAATGTTCCCGGTCGAAGTTAGTATGTGAATAGTGTAAAAGTCAAATCATTGCAACTAATAAAAATTAGAGGAAGTATTCATGAAAACCCGGTCCACATTCAGTGGCAGGGCCATGCTGTTGCAAGGGCTAGCATGTGCTACCACTTATACAAACAAAATAAGTTTGAGTTCTTTACTATTTTAGTGAAGGAGACGCGGGTTGGAGAATTGGAACACTGATCAATGTATAAAAAAGCTCAAGGCAAATTGAGGTGATAGGGATCCTAGTGCTCCTCGTTGAAGTGAGACGCATCGAAAGAAAATTCCAATAGAACTAAAGTAGTGAAGCCCTAAGCAACCTCTTGTTTCCCTTTCTCTCACCATCCTCATATTCTCTCCCTCCCTCCTACAAAGTGACTTACTGCCCGTTTGGTTAATGGTCATAATTATGGTAATGGTGTAAAGTAATTCTATATCAATGCCCATCACAAAACATGAGTTTTCCTTTATAAATTTCCATTACCACCCAAAACCACATTCCTAAGTGGTAATGGATGGTAATAAAATTTTAGGAAGAAAATGGATGTTTAGGGATGAGATAACATTACCATGGGAATTTTTTTTTTCAAAGTTATACTACAATGCTTTACTATTACTGCCATTTATGACCAATAACCAAACAGAGGCGTTACTGCCTGGTGGTGGGTGGCTCATGGTTGGTGCCTCGGCCTCGCAGCAATCTAGGACGTAACCTCGTTGTGCAGGCAGGCAGTGGGTAGTGGCTGGGACGCTGGGTGCAGGGCTGCAGGCAGGCCTGACCGTGTGAAGTGTGTTGGTGACCTGGTGGACTGATGTGACCAGTGCCGCTGGCAGAAACTGACATGTGACGGACTGAAGTCTGTCAGTTTGTTTTTCTATTATATTTACATAATACGAACAGGGTTTCTGGTAAACAGACGTAATGCAGGACTTCATACAATAACTTAGAACAACATTCATGGCTTGCACATCACCCCTTGCAAATAAAACATGCCATCAACAAAACTCAACTGAATCAGTTTTAGCCTTTTAGATCTTGATGAAAATAGAAATCACGTGATCGACCATAATTATTAACCCCTACTCAAAATCTTGCCTAAGCCTTTTCTTCCCAGGAAAAAGACCCCAATATCTTGTATTAGTTTCCGATAATAGCTAATAGTAGCCACATTTTATAATGAGACGAGCAAAATCAAGAGCGAAACCATAGGCTGTTAAAACCTTCTCGACAAAGCTCCAAGATAGAGTCCTAGGCGGCTAGCACTGGTATTTCTTACAGGTCACATACCCATACCCATACCCGTGCCCATACCTGATACGATATGTTTCCTGTACGGATATGCGTACCCTATTCTAAAATGTTGACATCTTGCCGTTTTCCGTCCCCGTACCCACACCCTTTCTAATACCCCTTACTTTCATACTCTCACACCAAATTCTGAGCAAGTAAAATGTTATCGTGAATTAAGCACTCTAAGAAGAAAACACTTTGATAATTGTTCACTAAATGACTTATTAGCCCTTGAAGTCTTGAAACCAGAATTTTTACTGATTACCTTTACACATGTATAACCCAAATTCTTCTTGTCTGGTGTGGTCATGCAGGTCCATACAAGCTTGTGTTTATGGTCTGCAGTTGCTCACTGCTTTCGACTATGATACTTCTCCAATTTGAGGCAAAGCAAATGTTCGGGAAGGTAGGAAGGATTGGACCTTTTGGTAAGAGGCTCTGCTTGTATATCTCTTTTATCTGCTTCTCTTCATTGCAGTTTCTATTTGTTAACCTTTGTGATGATTTCGGTTTTTTAACTTAGAAATATGTCCGAAAAGCTTGAGGAAAGCTTATAACAGGAGTTGTTCTTTCTGAAGATCTTAATGGTATGTAAAAACTTGCAAACTTCATCATTTTGCTGAACATATCATCTTGTGTATCAATGATGACAAATAGACAATTAGCACTTTGGTGATGGTCAAAGAGATGGTTTATATAATTTTTTGGAGACTATTACATACCGTGATGTATCTGCCATTACATGTTAATGTTGCAGATGTGTTTTTATACATGTGTTTTTTTTTTTTTTTTTTAAGGCCCTTGCTCGATTTTTTTGTGCTCTCTTTTTTTGTACGAGTCACCTTACTTTGGTTCATCCAGAACCTTGTTCTTGGGTTGTCTTCTGTTCTCAAATCTTAAATAACCTTATTGGCAGTTTGATGATTCACTTGTGTATTTCATCTAGCAATATCTGGTATACTACTCATTTGTATAGATGTCCCCTTCTCTAATAATTTTCATATGTGGTTTTGAGTTATATGTTTTATCGCATTCCATTTGAATTATGCTCTTTATTGCAGATTTCGAAGGCTGGGAGAGGAGGAAGGTTTGAGCTACTTGGTTTTCAAAGGCAGAGGCTGGGATTTTCTTATCTCTTCATTTTGTTTTCTATGGGAATGTATATGCAATGCATATTAGTCACTTTTTCACCCCCAATTGAGTGTTGGCCGGAACTTGGTTTGATCTGGTTCATAGAACAAAATTTAGAGCGCGGACACTACAGATATCGAGTGGAGAACTGGAGTGTCTTTTTCGTCAATTTACCCATATGGATGAAGTGTAAATTCTTGATGCCGAAACTAAAAGCGTAGAATGTAATCATTGATCCAGATTTCTTTTTATACATGTCCAGTTTATCGTTCTAGTACTTTTGCGAGAAAGAGCCAATCAGCCAATTGTGAAAAATCCAAAAACATCAGAAGCATTAATAAGAACCACAATATAAGTTGGGCCTTTTGACACTGGCTAGCGCGCTTTTCTGTGATTGGGCTCGGAGGCACACGTCTCTAATGGCGTGCGATTGAGCTTGATGGCCCATTGGCCCGCCTCAAAAAGACAATGATTTGAGAGAAGCCTTTTCTACAAACCGCCTTAATATGCCCTTTGAGGGGTCCTATATCTTAAAATAATTTGAGGCGGGCCTTTTACCTATGCTTTCTTGTATTTATTAAGTTTTTTTTTTCAAATTTTTCCACGTGACAAATATTGGGTGCATATAATTATTTATAACAACAGCTTCACAAGCAAACTTACCTCGCACATTGCCGCCATGACATTGCCATATATCACTGTTACCAAGTTTCTCTCAAAATATTTCAGTTTTGCATGAAAAAGTAGAGATCTCAAAAGTTCACAAGAAACGACAATAAGACAAAAAAAAAATGGAAAACGGGTCAGTGTTAAGATTTTTCGATGCTTTTATATAAACGGGTTAACTCGTGTCTAACCATTTAATAAATGGGTTAGGTTAGTGTTGAGATTTTTAATCCGAAAGTGATACGATATTACACGTTTAACTTAAACATATACGAAAATTTGACATATTAGCACCATTTAGACTTTAGGGTATCAACTAGTTGTTGGCTTGGACGATGCCCCTAATCATTTATCAATGCGAATTTGAAGTCTTAAATCAAACACTTGAGAAAAGTGAAAAATAAGAGTTATATGCATTGGATTGTGCTTAGGAAATTAAATGATTTTCGAGTTCTTTTTAAATTTTCTACATAGTAAATTATAACATGAATTATTCATCAATATAACTTCGGTTGCATGGAGGAGGACAATATGTCTTGGCTAGCTCAGTCTTACACGCAGAAGCCATGGCTTGCCTTAAGGCCCTACAATGGGTCTCTACTCGTAACATTGCCCGTGTTTGAGTTCTTACTGACTCCATCAATCTAGTCCATGCTCTACAAAACAAAGCTACAACGCACATTCATCTTCAATGGACAATCCAACAAATCAAAGATATTGCTGCTTCCTTCTGTTGATGTGGAGTCCTCAAAGTCAGCAGACAACGAGTTTCCATTGCCCATGACATAGCCCAGAAATGTGTTATTACTTGTTCTACTTTTAGCACTTAATTTATTGTTTCCGCAAATGTAAAAAAAAAAAAAAAAAAAAAAAAAGAAGTTTTGAAATTCAGAAAAGAAAAAAAGTAAAGAGAGGGTCAAGTCAACGAAGGTTGAAAGTTTTTGTGTGAGACCGTCTTAGTAAAAAATTGCTGAAACTAGGTGAGTTAATTGTAAATTTATAAATGTAAAATGGTTAGTTTTAGTTTAATTGTAATAGTTAATAAAATGAATGATGTAGATTTTACATTAAAAATGAATGTTTTAAATTAGACAAGTTATCATGACTACAATAAAATTATAGTTATCGTAAAATTATCCATGATTTTAACATACACTTACTAGAGAAAAATGAAAATCAAATCGATTCCTAAGATTTTCATTCCAACAAATATGCATATAATTATTTAAATAGACCAAAACTTTTTGCTTTTCTAAACCACGGACTATTCTCAACATGTGTCTTCCTTCAATAAAAAATCAATTTTCTGAAATAATAATTAAAAAAATAACAAAAATGTGACAAAAAAAAAAACATAAAAAGGTCATGCCACATCACCACAACCAACCAAAAAAAAAACGTGGCAACTAGCAACTCCCCTGCACCACGTCAACCAAAATCTCTCTCTCTCTCTCTCTTCCCCCCCAATCAATTCTTCTACTAAAACCCCCAACTCCCCCCTATTTTCCCTCCCTCATTCAGTAATCAGTCATTCTCATTGTCATTTTCCCCCACTTTCTCTCTCCTCATTCCCTCAACTACTAAAACCCCCAACTAACCATGTCAGAACACCACCACCACAGCAACACCCACAAACGCCCCTCTCAACAACAACTCCACCCCCACAACACTCCCTCCAAAATCCCCAAACAACCACTTTCACCGCCGCATCACCACCTTCTCTCACCGGAAACCTCCGACAACGACGATGTAGCAGCTGAGGAACTCATCTCTACTCTCCTCGCTTCACCGCCTAACAAAACTACGCCGTTTCAAGTTAAGTTCGTTTCTTACCCTTATTTACCACTTCCTCCCTTTGACTCTTCTTCCTCTTACGTCACTATCAATGGCAATGAAGAAACTTGTGGGTCTTCTTTTTCTGACACTCATTGCTCTCTTATGGCTAGTGTCGATACCTGTGGGGTCCACGTTTCTGCTGATTCTTTCGGGTTTCTTAGGGTTCCAAACGACGCCGTTTTTCTGGCTCAAGAGGATGAGGAGGTCGTTTGGGATTGGGCTCATCTTTTGGGGGAGGAAGGATTGATTTGAGGAGAGAGAATTAGGGTCTGTTTGGTTGTTGTCGTCAGGGGGAATTTATTACTCTTCTTTTGCTAAACAACATGTTTTCGCGTATCAAAGACGTTTGAAGGTGGTCTCACATTGTCATGTGTGTGAATTTTGGGGGGCTTTTACTTTTTACATACTGTTTATAATAGTAGTAATGTAGTAATTTCCTGGAAATTACGGAGGAATAGAAATGTAGATTGTACAAATTGGAAATATATATATTCATAGTAGTATGATAGTATCAAATACTTCGACTCTTAATAGACTTTCGGTTTCTAATTTCGGCACTAATATCTCATTGTCGGATGTTGTTTGATTCATCTAGATTACGAAAATCAAACTTATAATCCCTCTATTTTCTTTTATTTGTTACATTGTTGTTTTCACTAGTTTTTAAGAGATGTCCCTTTCAATTTTTTTTGGTTTACCTTTTGACCTCTTTAGCATTAATGAGGTGGGAAAAGGTGAAAAAATAGTATTCTTGAGTGGAAAAAAAGAGAAATAAATATAATAGTATTACTTTTTGATGGAAAAAGAGAAACAAATATAATAGGATTACTTTTTGGTGGGCCAAAGTTGAAATAATGTAGAAAGTAAAAAAAAAAAAATAGTATTACCTTTTAATGGAAAAAGAGAAACAAATATAATAGGATTACTTTTTGGTGGGCCAAAGTTGAAATAATGTAGAAAGTAAAAAAAAAAAAACAACCTTTTCAAGAAAAATCTAGCAAGTAAAAAAAAGCAAAATTAGTAATTTTTACTAATATGTAAATAAGAATATTAATGATATAAAATGTGCATAGACGTGGAAAAGGAGAAAGGAGAAGTCTGTTGGAGTAGTAGTATGTCAAGTACCTTTGTTGCGCTAAGTGCCAAAGAATTTGGTAGCACTTATGAAAACAACGAGGAAGTATGTGAAGGTAATTTGGGTATTATGTGAATGGGATCTGAAATGTTTTAGTTATAAAATCACTACTAATTTTTAACTATACTTTATAGGTTGATTTCCAATGCGAAGGTTTTATTGTGATTGTTATTTGAATTTTGAAGTATATATTAATATATGGAGAAGAGAGAGTAGCGTGAAGTTTGACGAGTAATGATAGCCAATGAGAGATGTCACTACATGTTGTAAAACGTAATATTGATTTGACACATTTTAATTGATAAAAACGTTTATAATGAGTGGAGGATTCTCACAAGTGATCAAATTTGTGGCTACGTTACTTTCGCCTGAAAAAATATTAGGCGGTGTTTGACAATTAGAGTTTTGGAGCAAAAATAAAGTTTTGAACCACTTTTAGAGTTTTGACTTTGACTAGTCAAAAATTCTAAAAGGGGTGTTTGTTAAGAAAGAGTTTTAGAATGAAAACTCTCAAAATGAAAAAGCTCCTAATAGGAGCTTTTTCTTTAGAGGATTATGTAAAAATATGTTCAATGACTTTTTTGCATCTAATAATAATACTACACGTATGTATTAAAATGTCTATAAATGTCATTTTACACAAACAAATGGAAATAAGCTTTTAGCAATCAGTTAATTGATACCAAACACATTTATAAAAAAAAGTTGTCAAATAAGCAGTCAAATATGCTGAACGAAAAGTTAAAATTCTAACAAAAGCACTAACACGACACAAACACGACTTTTTGTCAGCCCTAATTATCCCTACATACTAAACGCGAGTAAGAGTAAATACAAGAATTATGAGAACAAAATAGTTGATATATTAGGGTGTGAGATAGTTATAGAAAAATAGGGGCTATTAAGTGCTATAAAAAGCTCGATGGACCCTGAGACTGCGGAGGCTAAAGTTTTGGCTATGCCGGCTATGCTTGGGAAGAGGTATAGGAAACGAGATTGCTTCTTGGAATCTCACTGTGAGGGACTCATCAATCACATTTCAAGAGGAGCCACTTATCTAGCAAACCTGGATACTGTCATTCGATTAGTTGGTCACATGTTCGTAGAGATGACACTTTTGTTGCTCATCAATTAGCTAAAATAGTCCCTTTTAGTATTGAAACGTGAGGGAAAATCACTATCCTAAGGAGATTTCTCCCAATGTACTTTCGGACATTTTATCCCTGAATTAATATACTTCCTTCATTTTTTTACATGTTACACTTTCCTTAAACGGAATGGTGCAAAATACATGTTACACTTTTTTTTCTTTCCCAAATTGGTAAGTTTTGACTTGTTAAATTACCAACTTACACTTACTTATAACAATTAACCAAAATTAAACCTAGTTTATTTAACCTCATTATATACTAATCTAAATTAATAAACCCAATAAATAATCCCTTAATCTCTCTCTTCCACCCATCACTACCATTAACCACCCCTCCCCCACCCACCCCCGCAGCCTCAACCCCCTTCCCCCCACCCCCCGTAGCCCCCTCCCCACCATCGCAAAGAACCCCCTTCCCCCCACCCCCCACCCCCACCCCCACCCCCACCCACGCAAACCCCCCTCCCACCACCCCGGCCCCAGCCCCCCTTCCCCCACCACCTTCGAATCCCTCGGCCCCCTCCCCCACCACCTTTGAATCCCGCATCCCCTCCCCCCACCCCCTTCGATTCCCAAAACGTTTGAAATACGGGCAAATTCCGGGCAAGTTTGACGCCATCTACCCCTGCAATTTGACTCCATTTCGGTGAGTGTAAAGGTGACGCAACCTTTTTGAGGTGAGATCTATATAAAATGGCGATGAATTTTTCTAAGGTGGGGGTTGCACGTTCAACAAAGGAAGGGGGAGGGGGTTGCGCGTTCAGCAAGGGAAGGGGGCTGCGCGTTGAGCGGGAAGGGGGGTGCACGCTGAGCGAGGGGAAGGGGGAGGGGGCCGGCTGGGGGAGCGGGAATTGTGTTTGTGCGGTGGTCGAATTGGTGGTGTGCGGTGTCGGATTGGTGGTGCTAATTGGTTGTGGTGGTCGCAGCGGTCGCTCACTGGTGATCCATTTGGTGGTGGTCCCCACTCCCTTTAATCCCCCACCCTTACTTTTACTTAATCCACAATTAAATTTTTGCCTAGGTAACCGTGTTTTTCAAAAGTGTAACATGTAAAAAAAAAAAACGAAGGAAGTACTAGTTTTGCTTTTCCCCTCAAAAAAATAATGAAAATTACTGGCTTACATGGTTTCATCTTAACATTGCTGAGATGGCATAGAGACAAATGAGGAGGTTTATTTTTACTTTCATGCATCTGAATTCTGATGCATCTCAAATGAGTTACGATGGGCTAAAGCAAAAATGTGATTGGCAAAGCTTAATTTTAATAATCTCAAAAACACAAAAACATATGTTTAAAAAGTGACATTAAGACTCCATAAATGATTCATTTAAACGAAAAGGACAACTTATGGCCCGTTCGGTATTACTGTGGTTTTCTGTTTTTTGGTTTTTTGATTTTCAAAGTCATATGATATATGTCCTATAATGAATAAAAAATTAGTCAAATTTATTGGGAACATGATGATTTTGAAAGCTGACAACTAAAAAGTGAAAACCACTTTTTCTGGTTTTATGTTTTTGGTTTTTAGTTTTCAAAAAAAACTGAAAACTGAAAACAAAAAACGATAACGAACGGGCCCTTATATGTCTATGATTTTGGGTTTTATATCTCGAATTTTGAATCTTAACTAGTATTTTTGGCCCGGGCGATGCCCTGAGCAGTTAAAATTATCAAATATATTATTATTCATATAATTGATTTTATTAGCTTTTTCATAAATTTTTATCTAGTGCTAAATTTGAAAGGGACGTTATCGCATGATAAATTGTTTTTTTAAACCAAACTTCCAAGTAATTATTGGGGATAAAAGTAACAATGTCAATGGGGGTAAGAGGATATTATTACCTTAATAAATATGTTAGAGATCAAAAAGTTTGTCTATGTCTTTATAGTTACATATAATTATACGACTTTATTATGTTTTACTTTGAAACATTAAACATTGAAATTGTAGGGGATTGATGGTTAAACTCTTACATTTCATTTCAAAGGTTATGTGTTCTATTCTTAGTAGCTACACAATATTAATATTTTCTAATGACATCTGTTATTTCACTAGGAACAATACAAGAGGGGGGGGTGAATTGTATGTGTAGAAATAAACGTAACTTTTTGCGGAATTGTAAACTTAAACAAAGAAATAAGCTAAAGGAACACAAGGGATTTTTACGAGGAAAAACTTCTTGAGCCCAACAAGAAGAAACAACCTCGACCACTAGGGATTTTAAACTCAACTCCTCCACTAATTAGGCCAAACAACTTTGTTACAACCTAATTCTACTCACGGGCCACACCTTGAGTTCCTAAACTCAAGTTCCTGAACAACTGTTCCCTTAATAGTTGTTCCTCTCAACTTCACTTGAAGTTTTCTCACTTTAACTTGCTTTACTTAAAGCTTCTCTCTTACAGAACTTCACTCAAAGTCCCCTTACCCCAAAAACCTAAATACAATGGATCAAATAAGCTTAGTGGAATTAGAGTAAGAAGGCAAAGAACAAATGACTTTTATGAGAGAATGAAGGCACTGACACTTTACTTAGTTAAACTCACTAATTCACTTGGTCAGACACAAATTAGAACGTAATTAGACATTAGTATTTATAGTGGTAACAACTTAGAACGTGGGATTAAAACATGTATTAGTGATAAAATCATTATCCCATGATGTTCCTTACCCGGAGGAACACGTTCCACAATCAACCCATGATCTCCATGATCACTGTTAAACATGGGAGAGAATTGAGTTACTGCTCCCTTAATTTTAGCAACCACTTAAAGCATTAATTTAAAAATCTGATTTAATTAAAAATATACTCCCTCCGTCCCAGAATAGTCTGAACACTTTCCTTATATGTTTGAACACTTCCATTTTTGGCATGGTCCCACTATTAATATATTATTTCTTTTACACATCTTTGGCCCACACTCAACCTTTTATCAATAAAAAGTTACCCAACTTTCTCTCTCCTCTAATAAAAAATACCCCACCAACTCCTATCACATCTACTTTTTAAATAAAATAACATTTGATAACCACACTACAACTTATCACCTTAAACTACGTGTCCCAACAAGTGTTCAGATCTTTCTGGGACGGAGGTAGTATTAATTATTAATACCAAAATAAAATCCTTTTACCAAAAATATTATCTTTAAAATATTTTCATAAAAACCGAAAAGGATTTTTATTATGTTTATAAAAATAAAATCTTTCCTTAAAAAAGATTTTCCTTAAAATCAGATTTTTCCTTAAATAAAACGGTTACCTAGAATCTAGGCATTATTTACTCAACTGACATAAATGAAGCGTTGTGATGCTTCATCCTAAGTATAATTCCTTTTAATAGTTAGTTCCTTTAACTTATTAGTTCAGCGCCAGTGCGTCTGTTCCTTTCAAAAGAACAAATGATCATTCTCATTCTAAATTGCCATAGTTCCTTACCATTCTTACTCGTTCCTTTACAATGGAACTAGAAACAAAAAGCCTCGCTTTAGTCTTCTTGCTCCAATGCTGCTCCAGTACCAAATTATGAAACATCTTTACTTAGTCTTCAAAATCCAAACTTGATTTCTTCCTTGACTTAGTATTCTCTTTGTTCCTTTCATTGATACCTTGAAATTCATTCACTTAAAGAACTTGTTAGTCCAATACTTAGTTTGTATCTTTGTTCCTTTGTCATCATCAAAACTAGGGTTACAACATCATACTAGTTTTTAGTCCCGGGCGATGCCCTGGGTTATTAACATTTTCATATTAAAAAATATCATTTAATATTGTATAGCTTATTGGTTAAAACTTTAGTATATGAACTTGAGGTCATGTGATTGAATCTTATAAGGAGCATGTTTCTATTTTTTTTTTAATGTGAATAATGATGACATGGAATGAAACAACTAAATGAAGAGTGCCACGTGGCGCGTAGACTTGCTTAGGAATGCTTTTTAATATATTAGTATAGATATAGATAGATTTTTGGATTTTATGTCTCGGGTGTTTGATCTTAGTTTTTGGATTTTTATATCTTAGGTTTTGTATGTTACATGTCTCAACTTTTGGATTTTAACATACTTTTGTTTTAATTTAAACAATTATATGTCTAAATAAAATATTGATGCTACTAAATTATAACTTTCAAATTTGGTAGTCGAATCACCATTTTACTCTATTTAAAATTCAATTTATGGTAAATTTATTTATAAGAATAAACCATTTTCCGACTAAAAAAAGATATAATTTTCACAATAAAAGTTATTATCATAAATACTCTCTTTGTATATGTAATTTTGACACTATTCACAATAAGAGAGAATATTCTAAATTCTTTTCAATTGATAAGAAAAAATATAGTCATGTCGGGTCTTATTTGATTCGTCTCAATGAATAGTTTATTAATATTCCATTGTTATAATTTTTACCAATATGAAATAAAAAATATTTTAGTTCAAATAAGTGCATTGGCAAACGCGCACAGTAAAAGTAGGAAAGATCTAAAAGTATAGAGGGAGTAACAAATTAACAACTTTTGTCTTCAATTTTCCAATGTCTAATATAAATCTTATACATTTTTAAAACTTTTTCCCAAAATCATACTCCTTTACAAAGTGATTCCCGTTTTCCTCTTAAATGGAAAATAATTCCCTGGTTAATGTTCATTAAAAAAGGACACACAAAATAATTTTTTTACTTGCGTTACTTGTAAACCGCTACTTTAGAAGTTTATTTCTACTGCACCTAACGGTTTACCCACAAAGTGAGGTAGCTGTTTATTGTGGTAAACCAGTGTCTCAAGCTTCTGTATACTACGACATAAACAGTTGCCTGAAGTACCGTACCGGTTCACTTCTGGATTTTTTTGAGACACTGACTTTTGCAAATGTAGCCGAAGTGCTAGAAAAAAACATGAAGCCTACATACAAGTACACTAATCCAACCATTTTCATTCCAAAAATATGTAATCAAACAATCTGCAATAATTTCCAACAATCTCACGTTCCCAGAAATATTTCGCCATAACCAAAATCCTGCGATTTTAAAACTTGTTGCTCCGGTGGTCGAGAAGGTTGTTGGGGTCAGAGGAACCAGATGTCGGCATAGAGAAAGTAGATAGAATTCACAGGTTGTGACCATGTTCTACTTCAGTAACATCGCCGATGCAGAGCCCCCTCCTATTTTATGGGCGGAAGCGGTTGCTCGAGTAGGACGTGGTCACATCTTTTAGACCACAACTCCTCAACATCGACTTTCGATTCTTTTGGCCCCCTACAACCTTTTTGACTGCCGGAGCAACAACTTCCTCCGTTTTATTTATCTATAGAAATAAAAAAGTGTTTCAATCTCAAATAAAATAGTGAATGATTTTCCATTTAATAAGGTGTTGGAGAAATTCCTAGCTCAAATCTAGATGGAATAACCTAATAACATTTATTTAACCCATGACATTGAAGGAATATGTCCTTAGACATTCCGGCAATTACTAAATATAAATAGGAATGTTATTATGAAGATAATAAAGTTAATTATTTTAGTAATCGTATTTACTTGCTAGAGAATAAATATGATTAATAGGACAATATTGATTGGGCCTATAACTAAAATAGATTAATCCTATGAGTCGCACATTAGTAGCCAAGTTGGACAAAGCAATCCAAATCCATTTAGGATTAGGATTGGGCCAGTCCAAAGGGGAATAGGAGGAGAATTAGTTCTCCTAACTAACCTATGACTCTTCTATTATATATAGGATATAATATTAGGGTTTAGGTAATAAATTCATTAGTCAGTTTCTTTTCACTAGAGAGAGAAAGAGAAACCCTAAATCTATTCTCCATAAACCGGCGCCTATACCATCAAAAGCAAGAGATTTTCTTCTCTTCCGTTCTAGCAAACGTTGGTGTTCAACTGGTGCTCGTGGACTGATTAGAGGAGCAACACTTGGGGCTCTCGGATCTTCAAAGCTTACATACAACAGGGAAATCACCCTACAAAGGTTTGATATTTAATCCCTATTGAATGATTCATATGTTTGATTATGTTTGCGATCCTATGATAGATGTTAGGAAATTGTTTCCTGAAATTCCGCTATATGCATCTATATATATTCCTACAGTGGTATCAGTTTTGCCTAATTCATAATATTCATATGATCATGTAATTGTATGCAAAGTTATTATTTTTATTCAATTAAGGGAGGATTTATTTATGGCTTGAATTTGCAAAATTGATATTTGATATTAATTTATTGGAAATTGTAAATATTTGATTTAATTGTGATTTATGCTCAAATAATTTTATAAAGTTCCGATTTTTTTATATGAGGGACGAAATAAATTGTTTAATTCACTCTAAAATTTTCGGATTTTTATAAATATTTTTGTTAGATTTAAAAATTACTTATGTTTAATTCGATTAATCATTGAAATAATTTGTTAACAATTAAATATTTGATTTTTAATTTGTTAAATAAATCTAATGTACATCACCCACATAGATCTAGAATAATATGATGGCTGAAATAATTTGATTATTTTTCCCACTAATTTTCGGATTTTTAGCATATTATTTATGAATTTTAGTTAAATTTTATGTTTAATTTGATTATTCATAGAATTTAAGAATAACAATTAAAATTTTTGATTTTATTTGTTATGATAATTCAGTAGATCACCCTAAAAATTATTTTCGAATTTTTCAGAATTTAATTGTTAGTTTTCTGAATTTTGTCCACTTGTCCAACAAGTAAGCTGTAGGCTTAGCTTCCTTGTCGAGCAAGTAAATTAGTATCTTGAGTGTTCTTCAGATGGAGACTTGTGCAACAATGCCTGAATTATAGCTTAATCCCTAGCCTTGGCTTCGCTCCCGAACCTGCACAAAGGGACCCACCCTGGAGGTTTGGGTGGTGGTTCCCCCTCCGATGCTTAAGTCAGTTATCAGGAGTTGTAAGAGAAAGTAGAGATAGAAAGAGAAAGTGAGAGAGAATTTATCAGAGTAACTTTACACTGTTTGCATTGAATGTGTTTTCTCCTGATTTCAGGGGTATTTATAGTGATAGCAAGTTGACAGCTAACCTTAAAAACCGACTCGCAATAGTGGCCTCCCGATTGGGCCGAGGAATCGAGATCATGACACGTGGCGGACCATGACCGGGGGATGTCTATTAACCACTCCCCTTCAGCCATTTGGCATCGCTTTGGGCTCAGGCTATTGGGCCGAGAAATTCGATCCTTTTACCCAACCGAGTATAGCCCGAGAGATTAAGCCTTATTTTTATTTTAACTAGGATGACACGTGTACGGCTCTGATGAGCCCATGTGTCGCTAAGGGAGCCGTAGATATTAGGCTACAACATTTGCCCCTAAAAGGGCTTTCACTGTTGGCCCATCTGACGGTTAATGCCCTTTTACCCAAGGTAGCTTTTTGCTGGCCCGTCTGACGGTTACGGCCCGTTATACGAAAGGTAGTATTTTCAAAATGAAGGAAATGACGCGCCCTTTCTTGTGCTATACCGGTCATATTAGGCTGGGGACTCCCTTTTCGGTCATTCTTGACCGGCTCAGCGGAGGTTTCTTATTCCTCTATAAATATCCTTGGTGTGAAAACATTCAATCATTTACCACCTCGAACAAATTTTTCTAGAGAGAGAGGCTCTGCAATTTTCTAGAGAGAGAGAGAGATCGTCCGGCTTCAAGCATCCTTCACCGAATTTCCCAGGACGTTCTTAGCGGTATCGTTTCTTTGATCCTTTTATTCTTCTTTATTCTTTATTTTTTCTTAGAAAATCAATAAAATGGAATCATCTTCGTCAAATAATCCTAGCCGACCAAGAGCTTGTCTTGACCCTAGAACCGATACTTCAACTTCGGCACATTCTAGAGTTGGGCCTCTTCTGGCCGAGTACATATTTTTTCATAGTTTTGGCCGAGAAAGTCAGACGACCCAGTCTTTACCTGTGCAGGGTAATCTGGCGCGCGTCAAGCAAACGGCCCGTCTAAGACGAAAAGCAATAATTCCATCAAACAGCTCGGATATGGAGGAATCGGCGGGCGAGTGCCGGATGAGGCAAGAGAGGTCCAAAGTGCTCGGTCTTTGGACAGGCCTCCTTTGACCATGAGGCGAGACTTCGAAATAAAAACCGAGACCGGTACTTCCGGCGGGACGCCGATACGGAGGAGATCGGCGAGGGTAATAATGGTAGCGATCCTGAGGCTGCCGAAGAATCAGACGAGGCCTCTACCACCTCGTCAGAGATTAGAAAGCGTTTAGGTCCCCTTTCTGACCCTGGCTTCATTTTAGTTAACCGTAAGTGGTTAGAGAAACTAGGACCGGACCCTAATTTCTTGTCGTCTTTCATGCCCATGCCGGGCTTCTCCTTTGTCATTCCTAATAACGATGCGACGATCCTGAGTGCTCCCAGGAGCCATTTCGCCGTCTATAAACTAGCCTTAGATGCTGGACTGAGGTTTCCTCTTCACGACTTCATAGAACAAGTGCTTTGCAAAGACTACCACATCGGCCATAACCAGTGGCACCGAACGCTTGGCACAACATCCTCGACGTTTATTGCCGTCTCGCGAGCTACGCGGCCTAGCCCTTTCCCTTCAAGCCTTTACCCATATCCATTATGCGTCCAAGGTACCTGGGGCTATGGACGGAGCATGGCTCGGCATCGGCCAACCGTCCGGGCTTCATGACAGCATGGGGGAAATCGTCAAAGATGCACGATTGGAAAGCCGACTTCATCTTTTTACGGGCGTCCGGCGACTATGTCACGAGAGCTACGAGATATTATAATAGATCCGTCACAAATACCGGACGGAAGCGGTCTTGGCCGGAGCCGGGAGGACGAATTTGACGAGGAGGTGGTAGAGTACTTCGAGTGAAGGAGTACTCCCGGACCCGGCCAGCGATCTTTTAAGGGACCGTCTAACTGGATACCCTTTAAGGAAATGTTTTACCAAGACGACTTCTTGGTCGCTGCCGGCTTGCGGTTGGCTGAGGATAAAGGTATATTTAAAATCATCCAAGTAAAACTCTTCGTCCATAACTCATATGACGAACACATATATTTTTTCTTTTGTATTTTCAGACTCGGCCAGACAACGCCTCGAACCATCTTGGACGGGAGAAATCAGCATGTCCCAATTCACGAGATAATTTGTGGAAGGAGTATGCAAAGAGCAAACGCAAAAAAAGGGCGGAAACGTAGGTAAATATATATATATATATATATATATATATATATATATATATATATATATATATATATATATATATATATATATATATATTTTTTTTTTTTTTTTTTGGAATTGGTATCCAATTCTTGGACGTGGGTCACTCCAAGAAGGAGAACGTCCAAACTTGGACGGTCAGCTCCTTGGGCCCACGCTCGTCCAAGAATTGGTGTCCAATTCTTGGACGAGAATCACCCAAAGAAGGAGATCGTCCAGACTTGGACGACCAGCTCTTTGTCGCCATGCTCGTCCTAGAACTGGTTCCCAATTCTTGGACGAGAGTCATCCCAAGAAGGAGAACGTCCAAACTTGGATGGTCACCTCTTTGGGACTATGCTCGTCCAAGAATTGTTTTTCAAATCTTGGACGAGGGTCGTCCCAAGAAGGAGAACGTCCAAACTTGGACGGTCACCTCTTTGGGACTATGCTCGTCCAAGAATTGTTTTTCAAATCTTGGACGAGGGTCGTCCCAAGAAGGAGAACGTCCAAACTTGGACGGTCACCTCTTTGGGACCATGCTCGTCCAAGATTTGGTATTCAATTCTTGGACGAGGCCACGTCTTTAGTACCATGCTCGTCCAAGAATGGTGTACCAATTCTTGGACGAGGGTCATCTCAAGAAGGAGAACGTCCAGACTTGGACGGTCACCTTCTTGGAGCCATGCTCGTCCAAGAGTTGGTGTCCCATTCTTGGACGAGAGTCACCCAAAAAGGAGAGCATCCAGACCTGGACGTTCACCTTCTTGGGGTCATGCTCGTCCAAGAGTTTTGCCCCAAATCTTGGACGAAGAACAACTAAGGGAAGAGATCGTCCAGACTTGGACGGTTACCTCTTTGGGACCGTACTCGTCTGGATTCTTGCATCCAATTTTTTGGCGAGGGTCGGCCATAGAAGAACGTCCATATTTGGACGGTCACCTTCTTGGGGCCATTCTCGTCTCGCATTTTTACAATAGTAGTTATTTCTTTTTTTTTTTTTTTTTTTTTTGACGATCGTCCGATGCCTTAACTTTTTGCGAAAAAATGCTCCTACAAACAAGCTTCCACTCGGGAAGTCGTCCTCGTCCAGGAAGAGGCCTACTGCAGCCGCTGACCAGCCTTCAGCGAAGAAGCCCAAGGGCTTTACAAGGAAGAGAGCGGATAAGTCGGCTCCTGGCTGCGAGAGTGGGGAGAAAAGCATGCCTCCCCCACAAGCGAAGACTCTTAAAAGAGAGCCGTCAACTGCCGGATCGGCCGAGGAGGTAAGGGATGCACACGCAGCTGTGCCGCTCAGTGTTTTGCCGGCCGACTCTGCCGAGGTCAACCCAGAGTCTGCCTTGGCTTTGGTTGCGCCGGGAGGCGATCTTTGGCCGCGAGAACTACCCCGGGTTCGGCGGCTCGGTGGCAAAGCTAGTGCCACGAGATGCCCCTAGGCTGTTAGGACGGCATCGATTTCGTGCGGTGAGTCGTATTACCCCAACATAGTTAGGACGATGCGTGTCGGTGGACGGTCCATGAGTCCGTCCAATAGACAAGCCATCGTCTTCCCTATCAAGATAACTGACTCTCCCCCTCTTTCAGATAAGGGCAAAGGCCCTGCTATTCCCCCAACTCCTCCCACTGCTGATTCGGACGAGGAGTCTTCTCCTGCCTTTGCCAAAATGTCAAGGCCGGGAGAAAGAGCGGAAGGCAGGAGCTCTTCAAATGCTTCCCTGAATCCTACATCAAGGGATTAAGGGGAGCGTCCGCCGGGCATGTGGGCTACATGTCTCAGCTTGCTGCCGAGGTATTGCTTTATGACTGCCTTGTTTTATACTTGTATAAATTTTCGCTTTGCAAATCGTCTAACAACTTGCCTTGTTTTCCTTGCCCCAACTTCTGGCTCGCAGCATGCTAACTGAAGATTGGGCGAGGGAGCTTAGAAAAGAGAATAAACAGCTCGTCCATTTGGCGACTACAGCAGGCGACAAGGCCATCCATGATATTGAGATGGCTAACACTCTCCATCGTCAATCCCTCGGAGGCTTTGGAGAAGAGATCGGCACTCTCGGAGTCCGAGAACAAGAATCATCTTGTTAAAATCAACCAGCTATATGCCGAGCGGGATCGTCTAAGGATGATCATAGACGCTCTCTCTGATGAGTTGAAAGGCGAAAGGGATGTCGCTCTTATTTCCGCCGCTGAGCTGAGAAGAGAGAACATTCTCCTAAGGGCAAGGACTGCCCGTCTGGAAAGGGAGGCGGCCAAGGCCTTCGACGATGCCAAGGAAGGGTTGAAACAAGTCGTCAATACGACCAAGGACTGGGCCGTCAAAGCCTTTGGGATGCTGGCTGAGGAAACTGAGGTCCCCAGCCGTTCGTCGTCCTGGGAGTATCAAGAGAGCGTTCATCGGGCTATGGTATGCGCCGAGGAACCTCCGGAGTTTGAAGAGTCAGACGACGAAGCTGCTGCTGAGGTGGAGACCCCTAGAGACGACCAAGAGACCCGTTCTGAAGACGAAGCCTAAGCTTAGGTTTATTTTCATGCTTCTTTGTAACTCTTCAGCTCCTACTTTGTAATTCTTCACAAATCATATATGAAAGAATATTTTTGTCAATTCCCTGCCTTTTATCTTTCTGAACACTAATTTTGACCAAGTATAATAGCACCTTCGTCCTAAATCATCGGACGATCTGCTTTTCATGAAAATTTACAAAATTTAATCTTAAGTAAAAATGTGACTCGTCCTGAAAAATTGGACGGTCTACAATATGAGTCTTTGATAATTGCATATGCATCCAAGTACCAAAAAGGTTCGTGCCGGGACGGCTTGCCAAACAGAAAAACGACAAGATTGCCATCCGAGAATTGAACGATTACAAATTTTTGGACGAGGGTAACCATTGAAGGAGAACGTCTATACTTGGACGATCACCTTCTTGGGGCCATCTTCGTCTGGAATTTGCCTCCAATTTTGGACGAGGGTCACCCAATGTAGGAGATCGTCCAATTATGGACGATCACCTTCTTGGGGCCATCCTCGTCTGGAATTGGCCTCCCTTTTTGGACGAGGATTACCCAATAAAGGAGAGCGTCCATACTTGGACGATCACCTTCTTGGGGCCATCTTCGTCTGGAATTGGCCTCCCTTTTTGGACGAGGATTACCCAATGAAGGAGAACGTCCATACTTGGACGACCACCTTCCTGGGGCCACCTTCGTCTGGAATTGGCCTCCCTTTTTGGACGAGGATTACCCAATGAAGGAGAACGTCCATACTTGGACGACCACCTTCCCCGGGGCCACCTTCGTGCGGGGCCATCCGGGTTTTTGGACGACCTTCGATCGTTAGCTCGTCCTATATACTTCACGTAATCCCCCGTTCTTGGGCTTAGCTCAATCAAATATCGAAGGGAGCTAAAGTCTAAGAAGGAGAGCGGCCGACTTGGCCGAGCCTTTCGAAGTTGATGGGCGAGCGTTAGATACATGTTCACATAATGTTTTAGCCGGCTTCCTTGAGGGAGCAACACTCGTCATTAAGTAGCGATCCCATACTAGGGTCCGGACTACCTAGCCGTCCGTATTTTTTGAAAGTAAGCATCCTTTACTAAGGGCTTATTTCAGGCCAGCTTTCTCTCAGAGACTATTGACGTTACTTACTAGAGGTTTTGTCAATTTGACGGCCATATATGCATTATTGGCCGGTCTCTTTGAGGGAGTGATGTTCTGCGTAAATGCTAGCAATTCGACGTTACGCTTTTGTTTGTATTTTTTGTCCAAGTTATTGTCACTTTTAGACGAGTAACTCGATTTTAATGCCCCAAAGTGAAGCAACTTGGTGAAAATAAACAAAGAGATAAGATAGTAGGAATTGTATTATATGGATTTTGCTTGGTCGAAAGCCAAGATGCATGTATACAATTCTTTTCTTACTAATATGTGCCGTGGCACTTTGGAGTAACTACAAAGTACCCTACTTATATCCGACGAGGATCCGAGCTAGACGTGGTACTTCTTTAAGTTGTCCCGAATTCCAGTACGCTGAATAGGTCGTCCATCTAGACTTTGCGGGCAAAAAGTCCCACTTGTGTATTTCTCGGACAATCGAGATAAGGTCCTTCCCAATTTGGTGTTAGTTTTCCCAACTCTTTAGCTCGTCCAATCGCTTCCATTTTCCTCGAGAACAAGATCCCCCACCTTTAGCGGTCGTCTAACAACTCTTTTGTTAAACTCCCGAGCCATACGCAGTTTATATAATTGCATTCTTAGCAAGGCATTGCCCCCGACTTACGGGACTTGGTCCAAGGCCGTACGCAATGCGGCCCGGTTGGCTTCCTCTCGTGTATAACATGACTCGTAGGGTGGGCTCCTCGATCTCAATGGGCAAGACGGCTTCGGTACCATAGACTAGCATGAAAGGCGTCTCGCCCGTAGAATTCTTAGCGGTTGTTCTAATGGACCATAATACCAATTGCGGTTCTTGAACCCATTGCCCTTTGGCATTGTCCAACTTCTTCTTGATTCCATTTGATAGAATCTTGTTGAAGGACTCGACTTGCCCATTAGCTTGTGGGTGGGCGGCTAGCTGCAAAGTGAGCTTTGATTTCTCTTTCGACGGCCGGTCTTTCGGCTTAGGCGTTTCGAACCGTGGACCATTATCAAAGACGATTGGCTCGAGGCATGCCAAATCGAGTTATAATGTTCTTCCGGATGAAGCCCTTGACGTCGTTTGTTGTTATTCCTCGCATGGCTTCAGCTTCTATCCATTTAGTGAAATAGTCCACTGCTACAATCACAAACTTCTTTTGCCCACGGCCACGGGGAAAGGTCCTAGGATATCCATGCCCCATTTGGCAAAAGGCGGGGGAACAAGATGGGGGTCAAATAGTTGGACGGCTTCTGATGCACATTCCCATGCTTCTGACAACTGTCACATTTCTTTGCATAGCCTATAGCATCCTCCTTTAAGGTAGGCCAGTAGTACCCCGTCCTTAAAGCCTTTTCGCCTAAGGCTCTTCCCCCAATGTGCGATGCACATGATCCCTCATGGAGCTCTTTCAGGACCTCCAAACCGTCTTCTCTGGTGACGCACTTGAGTAGAGGCCGGTTGAATGACTTCTTGTAAAGTGTCTCGTCCCATAGTTCAAACCACTTGTCTCGGCCTTCACATACTTGGCCTTTTACAGGATCCGAAGGCAATCGCCCGTCTTCTTGTATTCAATGATCGGCTCCATCCAGACATTCCCTCGGCTGAGAAACATAACCTCCTCTTGGTCGATGCTCTTTTTGGGTTTGACTTCCCAAAAGTCTGTTCTTGGTACATCACCCTCGGCCGAGCTGGCCAATTTCGAGAGAGCATCGGCTTGATGATTTTCTGACCTTGGTATTTGGTCGAGAACAAATCGTTTTAGTGGCTCAATCTCATCCTTGATCGATCGCATATATTTGCTCATTGATGCTTCTTTGCATTCAAAATCTCCGTTGACACCGGCCGACAACCGGGAGAGAGTCCGATTTTGCCTCAATTTCTACGGCTCCGGCCGCCTTGCACATTTTGATTCCGGCCAAGAGTGCTTCATATTCAGCTTCGTTATTGGACGCTTTGAATTGGAATCTTAATGCATATTCAAATTTGTCCCCTTCGGGAGATTGACAAATGATCCCTGCTCCACTCCCATTGACCGTGGACGATCCATCAACCATGAGCGTCCAATGCTTCCTTCCTTTAGTCTGGATCGATATTTGCTTTATGGTTGGCCGAGTAAGCTCAACTATAAAATCGGCCAAGGCTTGCCCCTTAATGGCCTTCCTTGGTTCGAATGATATATCAAACATGTTGAGCTCAACCGCCCATTTTAACATTCGCCCAGCGACTTCCATCTTCTCGCAGAACTTGCTTCAAAGGCCGATCGGTATAGACGAGTATACTGTGCGCCAAAAAAGTAGGGCCTTAGCTTTCTGCTGGCCATGACGAGGCCAATCCAAACTTTTCAACATTAGTATACCGGTTTTCCGCGTCCTTGAGCACGTGACTCACGAAGTATATTGGAATACGGACGGATTCTCTTTCAGCCAACAGGACGACACTCACCGCTTGAGCGGATACGGCCAAGTATACAAACAATTTTTCCCCCTCTGCGGGACCGACCAACCTAGGCAAATTGTTGAAGATGATCTTTGACCTCTTTGAAGGGTCATTTCCGCCTCTCGTCGTCCATTCAAACTTGGCTTTTTTCTTGATCGTGGCAAAGAAGTGATGGCACTTGTCGCCCGACTTAGACAAAAATCGTCCAAGGGCGACCAAACATCCCGTCGGCCTCGCACCTCTTTTACCTTCGAAGGAGACTTCATGTCTAGAACAACTTGAATCTTTTCGGGGTTGGCTTCTATTCCCCTCCGATCCACCAAGAAACCTAAAAACTTGCACCGACAAAACCCCAAAGACACATTTGCTTTGGGATTCGGCTTCAGCTTGTATTTCTCGAGAGTTTCAAAAGTTTCTCTCAAATCATCTACATGACTTTCTTCTTGACGGCTCTTGACTCTCATATCGTCAATATATGCCTCCATATTTTGTCCTAACCGTGGCTGAAAAACATCATTGATCAATCTTTGAAAAGTGGCCGGAGCATTACGCGGCCGAATGGCATCCTCGGTCGGCCCGTACGGCCCTTTTTCTCGTAATGAAGGACGTTTTGTCCCGATCCTCCGGCCACATGGGGATTTGATGAAAACCCGAATAGGCGTCCATGAAGCTCGGCAAAGCATGGCCAGCCGTGGAGTCTACTAGACGATCCAACTTAGGCAAAGGGAAACCGTCCTTAGGACATGCCTTGTTGAGGTCCGTGTAGTCCACACACATTCTCCAACCTGCCATTGGGCTTCGGCACCATAACCACATTAGCTATCCAAGTATGGATAGTAAGTTGCTTTGATGAACTTGGATTCCAACAACTTCGGACTTCTTGGTCAACGGCCCGGTTTCTTCCTAGGTCCCAAATGTCTCTTCTTCCGACGAACCGGTTTCGGATTTGGGTCGACATTCAAACGGTGGACGGCTACTTCCGGATCAATTCCCGGCATCTCTTCGACGCAATAGGCAAACACATCTTGAAACTCTTTCAACAAGTGGACTAGACGACCCTTGAAACCAGGAGCGAGCGAAGATCCAACTTTGAGGGTCCTTTACGGGCGAGCTTCATCCGAGACATACTTCTTCGGGGGCTTCTACCGGCTCCGGACGTTCTACCGATAGTCCCATAATGGCCATAACTTCTTCGGACGAGGAGGGTTCTTCCTTGATGATTTCATATTTCCTCTTCTTCTTTGGGGAGATGTTCGAGACGCCTTCCTTGAGGGAGCAAGAGGCGTCCGAGGGCTCTCAATGGTCGGCTTTAATCCGAGGCGTTTTCCTCTCGCCGGTCATCTTCGTCTGTTCTTTCTCTCGCCCCGGACGTTCTCCTTTCGCTATGAACCTTCGTCCGATCTTTCTCTTTTCCGGGCGTTTTCCTTTCGCCAAAGAACTTGCGTCTGGTCTTGCTTATCGGTTTTCCATGATGATGGTTTCGAGTAGTTAGGTAACATTCCCTAGCCGCTTGTTGGTCTCCATACAAGGAGCCAATCTTGCCGTCATCACACTCATACTTCATCAACATCGGGTGAGTTACTATCACGGCTTTGACATGATTCGGGGTTGGTCGTCCAAGAATGACATTGTAGGTCGTCAAATCTCGGACCACCAAGAACTTGATAAACGAGTTCTTGAGGCTTCCTTCTCACCAACTCGGACGGGCAACGTGACCGTTCCCATGGGGTGGATGACTCCTCCCCCAAACCCAATGATGGGATGGTGGACGGGGACCAAGTTCCGTTCGTCAAACCTCAACCTGGACAAACAATCGCACTAATGATGTCCGTCGAACTTCCGGTGTCGATCAGGATTCTTCTCACTCTCAAGTTTGCTATCTTCATTTCTACGACCAAGGGGTCATCATGGGGAGTCCTCAGCCTACCCCCGATCTTGCTCACTAACTACCACCCTTGGGAAGGGCTCGGCCTTCGTCCGATCGCCTAACAAAACTTGGCCGAGCTCCCTAAGGTAGTTTTTGTGCCCTCGATTAGTTGGTCCCCAAAGAAGAAAAACCACCCGAGATTACGAGAACAACATCTTCGTCTCGTGCTTGCACTCTCTTTCTTCTTGTTATGCCAATCATCTCTCCTTGGGAACTTCCTTCCCCCTTGCGGCATGTAGGAATTAATCTTTCCTTTTCGGGCTAACTCTTCCAAAGCTCTCTTGAGGTGCTTACATTCATTAGTCTCATGACCACAATCCTTGTGGAAGTGACAGTATTTGCTCTTATCCCTATTTCTATAAGGTGTTTTCATCTCAGCTGGGGCCTTCAACTCATATTGATCCATGATCTCCACGAGAATGGAATATTGGTCTTTGTTAAACTCAATAGGATTGGATGAGGATGGCTCGGCCAACTTTCTCTTGCTCCTTCTGGACGAAGTGGTGGTCGCAGCTATAGCCCAGGTCTCATTTTTTTTGGGGTTGCTCTTCTTTGGGTGAGCAACCTCTTCAGAGCTTCTTGGACTCGGGATGTTTTGCTTCAAGCACACACTTCGGTAGCGTGGATAAACGCTTCGCCTCTCTCAAAGCCTCAAGCAAGAGTGGAGATTTTCTTCTTAACAAGATCAAACTTGAAACTTCCCGGCCTTAGACCCCCGATGAAGGCGTCAAAGGCTACCCCAAAGATTAAGATCTTGGATCTGAAGTGCTTCTAGGTTAAATCTCTTAACAAAACTCCTAAGGGCCTCCTTAGGTCCTTGGACGACCTTGCCTAGGTGCATGCTTGTCTTTTGTTCTTGCTTGTTGGCAACAAAATGACTAGTGAATAAGAAACTGAGTTCAGTAAAATTGTTGACCGAATTGGGGGAAGATTATTGAACCACTTCCGGGCTACTCCCTTCAAGGTAGCTGGGAAATTCTTACACCAAGTAGCATCGTCCACTCCTTGGACGTACATCCGATGTTTGTAGCGAGACAGTGATCATCGGGATCGGTTATTCCATCAAAAGGCTCAATGGTTGGGAGTTTTACCTTTGGGAAGGGGGCGCCTCCATGATCCCGGCCGAGAATGGGGTAGGCCAGTTGATCCGAAGGGCTCCCAGCTGTCCCTCAATGGGTATGAACTCCTTGCGATACTCTTTCATTACGAGGATTGGATGAAGTGTTGGGCCGGTTTTGGACGCCTATAAACCATGGGCTGAGCCACGGTCTTCTCCTGTCGTGGATGGACAAGAGAGTGGCTTAAGCTTCGGCCTTCCCCTCCGGACGACAACCTCAAAGGAGGGTCTCTCGGGTATGGGGTAGATCCCGTAGCCGAACGTTGCAAAGCCGCAGCCCTCTTTGCCTCTAGATACTCCCCGGCGTCGGTTTCCATTCTCGTGCCCACTAGGATGGACATGGTCCCGGGTCCTCACCACCAGATTCCAGTCCATCTTTCTTCTCTTTCGGTATCCTCTGGGCTGCTTTCCTCTCGCGGTCCTTCTAGAGGGTTCCTGACGAAGCAGTCGACTAGGACCCGGACGATCTACTTGAGAACATCCTCTAGGACGAGGTGGATTGTTAGCACGGCGCTCGGGTTGTGATGAAAAAACAACATATTGCTTTTAATCTGTTCTCGGACGACCTCCGCCATCCCGGTCCGGAAATCATTCAAAACATTCTCCGGATGGGCGGCGATCCACTGGACGATCTAGATTAACCTGGATGACCAGGTTCTTGGCTTGGTCCAGGAACATTGACTATGGATGGAGGCCTATCTCTTCCTCGAGGTGGTCTTTCATGCTCCACCGTATCTTCGACATTAACTTGAAGGCTTCGATTTCTAGCAATGTTGGATGATTGACAATCAGTCATTGTTACGTCTCCCCACAGACGGCGCCAAATGTTTCGTCCACTTGTCCAACAAGTAAGCTGTAGGCTTAGCTTCCTTGTCGAGCAAGTAAATTAGTATCTTGAGTGTTCTTCAGATGGAGACTTGTGCAACAATGCCTGAATTATAGCTTATTCCCTAGCCTTGGCTTCGCTCCCGAACTCCGCACAAAGGGACCCACCCCGGAGGTTTGGGTGGTGGTTCCCCTCCCGATGCTTAAGTCGGTTATCGGGAGTTGTAAGAGAAAGTAGAGATAGAAAGAGAAAGTGAGAGAGAATTTATCAGAGTAACTTTACACTGTTTGCATTGAATGTGTTTTCTCCTGATTTCAGGGGTATTTATAGTGATAGCAAGTTGACAGCTAACCTTAAAACCGACTCGCAATAGTGGCCTCCGATTGGGCGAGGAATCGAGATCATGACACGTGGCGGACCATGACCGGGGGATGTCTATTAACTACTCCCCTTCAGCCATTTGGCACTGCTGGGCTCTGGCTATTGGGCCAGAAATTCGATCCTTTTACCCAACTGAGTATAGCCCAGAGATTAAGCCTTATTTTTATTTTAACTAGGATGACACGTGTACGGCTCTGATGAGCCCATGTGTCGCTAAGGGAGCCGTAGATATTAGGCTACAACAAATAACAATTAAAATTTTTGATTTTATTTGTTATGATAATTCAGTAGATCACCCTAAAAATTATTTTCGAATTTTTCAGAATTTAATTGTTAGTTTTCTGAATTTTGGATATAATTTGAATTTTTGCCCTAATTTTGAATTCTTGTTAGATTTAATGTTTAATGGAGATTATTCATTCAAATCTAATCTCAACAATTCTAAAAATTTGTTTAAGATTTGTTGTTTGATTCAAAATTTCTGCCATAATTTTCGGATTATTAATACCCTAATTTAATCTTAAATCTTTAAATAAATTGTTAATTAAAGATTAATTAGAATTTTGGTAAATTGTTACAAAATTCAAAAAGGAAACCCACCATGGCTGGGTGGCCCCACCTGCGGCGGTGGAGCCACGATGGAGGGAAGTTCCGGTCGGCGGCGACGGCGATTCTTAGGGTGGTGGAGACGCAACTGAACCAAGCACGTCCGACGTGCGTGGCCGCGGCGCGCTTGCCGGGAGGGTGGCGTGTGTTTGGCGCAGCGGGCCGGGCTGGCCGGAGGTTTCGGCGTGGATGCCGGAGACTCGTCGGTCGGTGCAGTGGGTGCTGTGCTGGCGTGTGTGTGCGCTGGTGTTTCCCGGCGATGCTCTCGTGAAATATGTTTCACGGTGCTGCTGATTTTAATTGGGTTCTTGGTTGGCTGTTGACTGGCAGCCTTCTGCTGCTGGTCAACGGTCAACCAGTCAACGGTCAATACTTATAAAAAAAAAAAAAAATTTTTTTTTTAAGGAAAATCTGATTTTCCAAAGTTGAGCATAAATCCAAAAGTTTCCTATTTTGCAAATTTGTGAATAATAATTATTATTGCCATGTTTAAATGAGTAATTGAATTAAAATAATAAAGTTTCCTAAATAATTACTAGCTTAAAATTGTTAAGTTTTATGATTATTATGGAAAGTTTTATTTGCTTATTAATTGTTAATAAGTAAATCGTTTGTGTTTATTGTATTTGATATTATAAATGCGTGGATGTTTAATGTAATATGTATGATATTATATTTTGCATGTTATGACTAGTATGGCCCAAATTAGGATAGTAATTACGATCTGCGAATCGTTATATTTGAATGTAAATTAAATACGATCTGCGAATCGTTTGTATTTTTGTAACTTTAAATTTTAGTTATTTATTTAATTCAAATTATGTAATCGAGCATGAGGATCCAAGGAGTTTCAAGGATGGTGATCCATGGAGATTCAAGGGAGGACACATGAAGATTAGTTATTTTCCTAAGTATAGGGGCCATACTAGATCATTTAATTATTGCTTTTATAATTCTCTTGCATTTATTTTGTTTAAATGCTTACTTCTAAGTTTGTTTGTGGTTAATTGAATCATGTGTTCACTATTAATTGACCATATTAGTAAACTTAGGTCCCCACAAGTAATATTGAGTTTTGATTGCTTTCCCAAACAACACCTATAAAGCCTTAGATCATGAGTAATAGGTTCTGCCAAAGCAGGGTGTTGCTCATTGTTCCGGGGATAGTAGGGTAGGTTTTTGAAACTTACATGTTAATGTTTGGTTTAACTCAACAAAATCATCAAAAGACAAAGTTTTGGGTTTTGAAGCTAAGAGATAGGAGTAAACAAGGAGTTGTTAACCTGTCTACCAAGAATTATAATTAGTTATAATTAGTAAAGTGTTTACTTACCTCAACAACTATAAATTGAAGGCAGGGCCAAAGTCCGTTTGATTGTAGTGGGAGGGGATCTTGATTATTTCTTTATTCAATAGGGCACTTTCATTTTGAATAAAGGGTAGTAGTAATTAAAATTTGTTTAATTATTACTTTATTGATAAACATTGTTTGAATCTTGCTTTATTATTTGTTGTAGTAATTATGTCTAGTAACAACAATATCAACACCAACAATTCTACTTGTAATTTGCGCTCCGTCCTTTCGAAGGACAAATTGAATGCTGAACGTTTCATTGCAATTGAAAGGGATTTGGGAATCGTTACACCAAAACCAAAAGTTGCTGATGAGCACTATTGTTACATCTGTAACAATGTTGGTCATTGGAAAAGTAATTGCCCAAAGTATCTGAAGGATCAAAACAAAGGAGTTTCTAGTTCAGATATGTATGTTATAGAAATTAACTTAGCAACTTCTGCTTCTTGGGTATTTGATACCGCTTGTGGTTCGCACATTATTTGTAATATGCAAGGCCTCAAAAGAAGTAGAACATTGGGAAAGGGAGAAGTAGATCTTCGCGTTGGCAATGGAGCACGAGTTGCTACATTGGCAGTGGGAGTATATAGTCTACTTTTACCTTCAGGATTAGTCTTAGAACTTAATAATTGTTATTATGTTCCTGCTATCACAAAGAACATTATTTCGATTCCTGTTTTGGATTCCGAAGGTTATTCATTTACAATAAAGAACAATTGTTGTTCTGCGTATTTGAATGATATGTTCTATGTCTCCGCTAAGTTATCAAATGGTTTGTATGTGCTAGACTTAGAAACCCACATCTATAACATAGACAGCAAGAAACATAAAACAAATGATTCAAACCCTACATACCTATGGCATTGTCGATTAGGCCACATAAGCTCAAAGCGCATTGAGAAACTTCATAAAGATGGAATTCTCAAATCATTTGATTTCGAATCATTTGATACTTGTGAGTTTTGCTTGATGGGGAAAATGACAAAGTCTCCTTTCACAGGTTCAAGTGAAAGAGCCAATGACCTTTTAGCCCTCATACATACGGATGTGTGTGGACCTATGAGTACGTTGGCTAGGGGAGGGTACAGTTACTTCATTACTTTTACCGATGATGTGAGCAGATTTGGATATGTTTACCTCATGCGGCATAAGTCGGAATCCTTTGAAAAATTTAAGGAATTCCAGAATGAAGTACAAAACCAACTTGGGAAGAAAATTAAGGCATTACGATCCGATCGTGGTGGTGAATATTTATCTCAAGAATTTGGTGATCATTTGAAGGATTGTGGAATACTTTCACAATGGACTCCGCCAGGAACACCACGATTAAATGGCGTTTACGAAAGAAGGAATCGAACTATACTTGATATGGTTCGATCCATGATGAGTCTTGCTTGATCTTCCTATTTCATTACGGGGATTTACGCTTGAAACAATGCGGCATTCACACTTAACGAGCACCATCCAAAGTAGTGGAAAAGACACCATATGAAATGTGGACAGGAAACGTTCCAAAATTGTCTTTTCTAAGGATATGGGGTTGTGAAGCTTATGTAAAACGTTTACTTTCTGATAAGCTTTCACCCAAAATCCAATAAATGTCTTTTTGTGGGTTACCCAAAAGAGACTAAGGGATACTACTTCTACAACCAAAGCGAAAACAAAGTGTTTGTTGCTCGTAATGGTGTCTTTCTCGGAAAAGGAGTTTATTTCCAGAAAAACAAGTGGGAGAAATGTATATCTCGAAGAAGTTCGAGATGAGCAACAAATGGATGAGGTTAACACCTCATCAGAGGCGGCCCGGCATGAAAATGCTCAGGAGGTGGTGCATTCAATTCACGTACCTCCTACCGTCCCACTTGGAGATACTCCATGCGAAGTCACTCAACCTAGTGAGGTAGAAACTTCTTCTGTTGTTCCCCAACGTAGGTCTAGTAGGACCATCATTCCGTCAAAGAGATATATTGATTTCCTTTTGACTGAAAGTTCTCGAAATAACGATTTTAGAATCGAAAGAGCCTACTAGCTACAAAGATGCTTTGGATAGTCAAGACTCCGAAAGATGGCTTGAGGCCATGAAATCCGAAATGGATTCCATGTCCGAAAATCAAGTATGGGACTTGGTTGATTTGCTCGATGGGGTAAAACCCATTGGATGCAAATGGATTTTGAAGTTGAAAACAGACAAGGATGGAAACATTAGTGTTTTCAAAGCAAGGTTGGTGGCGAAAGGTTTCAAACAAATTCATGGTATTGACTATGATGAAACCTTCTCACCAAGTAGCCATCTTGAAGTCCATTAGGATAATCTTTGCGATTCTTGCCTTTCATGACTATGAAATATGGCGAGATGGATGTCAAAATCGCTTTCTTGAATGGGTTCTTGAAAGAGGATGTGTACATGACACAACCTCAAGGTTTTGAAGATCTACAAAATCCACGGAGGGTATGCAAGCTTAAGAAGTCCATTTATGGACTAAAGCAAGCATCAAGGAGTTGGAACCTCGGGTTTGATGAGGCGATCAAGAAATTTGGCTTTCTCGAAATGAAGAGGAATCTTGTGTATACAAGAAGTTAAGTGGGAGTAGTATTACTTTTCCGGTCTTGTATGTGGATGACATACTTCTCATAGGAAATGATAAGACCATGCTTGAGTCGATCAAGGAATGGCTTAAAAATTGTTTCTCTATGAAAGACCTAGGAGAGGCTGAGTACATATTGGGAATAAAGATCTATAGAGATAGGTCGAAAAGGCTGATTGGACTTAGTCAAGAGACTTATATTGATAAGGTTCTTGCAAGGTTCAAGCCGGAAAACTCCAAGAGAGGTTTCATTCCCATGCAACATGGCATAACACTTGGCAAGACTCAGTGTCCTTCGAGTCTTGATGAGGTCAAGCGTATGAGTAATGTTCCCTATGCTTCGCGGTAGGATCCATTATGTATGCCATGATATGCACTCGACCGGATGTTGCATATGCTTTGAGTATATGCAGCAGATACCGATCAAATCCGGGAGATGCGCCTTTGGATTGCGGCGAAAAACATCCTTAAGTACTTGCGAAGGACTAAGGATAATTTTTTGGAATATGGTGGAGATGATGAGTTGGTTGTTACTTGGATACACCGATGCAAGCTTCCGGAGTGACAAAGATGATTTCCGATCGCAATGCTGGTTTCATATTTTGTCTCAATGGAGGAGCTGTGAGTCGGAAGAGCTCTAAGCGAGTACCATCGCGGATTCTACAACAGAGGCCGAGTATATTGCAGCAGATGATGCAAAGAAAGGAAGCTGTTTGGATCAAAAAGTTCATTGGTGAGCTTGGTGTAGTTCCTAGCATTGAGAATGGCATTGAGTTGTATTGTGAATACAATGGTGCCATTGCTCGATCTAAGGAACCCAGATCGCATCAAAGGTCTAAACATGTGCTCAGGAAATTCCATCTCATTCGAGAAATCGTTGGTAGAGAGGATGTGAAAGTAAGCAAGGTTCATACTGAGGATAACGTAGCAGATCCTCTGACTAAACCGCTTGCTCAACCTAAGCATGAGTGTCATACTAGGTCTATGGGGCTTAAGCATATGGGAGAATGGCTTTAGGTTGTTTACTTCATGTTTACAATTGTAAAGACATTTATTATGCTTTGAATGTTTATCAATAAAATTTCGTTCTTATTTAATTGCTTGGTTTAGTATTAAATAAAATGTCCAAATAATTTGTGTTTTCAAATAGGATTATCGAAAACGTTTTGATAATGGAACCCTATAAAGTGAACTGAAAATCACAATTTATTTAAAGTCCCTAGTCTAAATCACTAAATTGGACATAAGTGATTTATTTAAAAGACTAGTATATAATTAATTGATAGCGCAGTTCCATGGGCTATGGAGACATAGAGATGTCTAATTGATTATATGGATGTATAGTCGATACATTGAGATTTGACCTAATTAGATTCTAAAAGTAGAATCAAACTACTATATTTAGTGGATTCCTTAGACATGAGTATGTCTTAATAACCACAATATAATTAGTTTAACTTTGACACCGTTAAACGCCGCGCCGTAAAAGGAGGTTATAAAGGCAAGTGATCGGGTGGGCTAAGAATTGAGTGGGAGTTATGGTCATACAAGAGTGGATAAGTCCTCCTATAAAATAGGAATGGTGTCTCGGGCCTCTTGATGAGCGAGAACTGGAAAATTGCATGGCCATGCGGAATAGGATTAAGGAGTTAATCTTTATTTGAGCAGTTCGAATTCAGCGATCAAGGAACAAAATTTGAGAATAACATTGTGTTATCAAATTTGACATTAAGTGACTTAAGGAATTTAACATTGCGCTCTTGTCTTCGGACAAGTGGGAGATTGAAGGAATATGTCCTTAGACATTCCGGCAATTACTAAATATAAATAGGAATGTTATTATGAAGATAATAAAGTTAATTATTTTAGTAATCGTATTTACTTGCTAGAGAATAAATATGATTAATAGGACAATATTGATTGGGCCTATAACTAAAATAGATTAATCCTATGAGGTCACACATTGTAGCACAAGTTGGACAAAGCAATCCAAATCCATTTAGGATTAGGATTGGGCCGGTCCAAAGGGGAATAGGAGGAGAATTAGTTCTCCTAACTAACCTATGACTCTTCTATTATATATAGGATATAATATTAGGGTTTAGGTAATAAATTCATTAGTCAGTTTCTTTTCACTAGAGAGAGAAAGAGAAACCCTAAATCTATTCTCCATAAACCGGCGCCTATACCATCAAAAGCAAGAGATTTTCTTCTCTTCCGTTCTAGCAAACGTTGGTGTTCAACTGGTGCTCGTGGACTGATTAGAGGAGCAACACTTGGGGCTCTCGGATCTTCAAAGCTTACATACAACAGGGAAATCACGCTACAGAGGTTTGATATTTAATCCCTATTGAATGATTCATATGTTTGATTATGTTTGCGATCCTATGATAGATGTTAGGAAATTGTTTCCTGAAATTCCGCTATATGCATCTATATATATTCCTACAGACATTGTTGTAAATAAAAGAAGTATGTTTTGAAAAAAGATTTAAAATGGATTTATTTAATAAAATGTAATGTTGCATGATACATGACATGATGTTGTACGCGAAAGTAGTAATGTTGTTTAAAAAATGACAAATGTTGTTTAAAAAATGACAATGTTGCACAAAAAATTAAATGCAGATTGTTGTGTGATTGAAATAAAACATTTTCCACCCATTTGGTATTAGGTAAGCTCAATATATTAAATAGGAATATATTAAATGAACAAGGTATGTTTTCTTCCCTTCATATACAATCCTTTGAACTTATTACTTTTGGACATAACTTATTTAAATCTATTTGAACTTACGTGGGTTGAACTTGGATAACTCTTGTTAGCCTTGAACTTATCTAAATTTGACTTTGTTGGCCCTGGATTTTAATTTTTCGATTAATAGCTTTAAATTTGACCAATCATAAACTATAAGCTCTAAACTTAAGATTTTAAACTTTTTTTTGGCATAGGAAAAACAAAGAAGAGAAACTAGATACTAGCACGAACCTTAACAATAACAAACTCAAAACTGTTTGACAAAGAAATTAAATTAAAAACAAAGTGTTGAAGTTCTTTAGGAGCCTTTGCGTGATGTCGCAGAGCACTCACAGCAAGCACGATGTCCGTGAGAATAAGCACATCTTCTTCCTCCCCAAAGAACTCCTAGAAGCTTCACAAATAGCAATGAGTTTAGCATGAAGAGTGGACAAAGCAAAAACAGGCACAATATTTTGAGAGATCACCTGGCCACGAGACTTCCCAACCCATCAAACAACATCCTTCCACCAGTTGCCCCTGCTCTACACAGTTACATTCCCCCTAACCAACTCCAAGCTAGCCATTGTAACCCCATGCTTACATGCGCTCATCCCCTTCTCCTCCTACACCATCAGATTTCCTCGAAAAGCCCACACATTAGCACAAGCCAAAATGGACAACAAATCAACTCGAGCACCCTTAAAACAAAATTTATTCCTAGCTAGCCAAATAACCTAAAGAATAGCAATAAGGAGGAGTTTGGTTCATGAAGGGGAAAGGAAAAGGGTTTAAGAAAGAGAAACAAGGAGAAAGGAAAAGAAAACCCTTTGATTAAGAATGTTGTTTGGTTTGAGAACTCATCTTCCTCCTCTCACTATTTTTCCTCACATTCTTCCTCTCTCTCCCAAGTACCACGACTCCTACCCCTACCGCCACCCTCTCACTGCCACCATCAACGCTGCCTTCTCACTGCCGCCATCAACACCACCTTCTCATTGTCGCCCCTCACCACCACCACGTCACAGCCACCCTTTAACAGTCCTCCTCCTCGCAAATTCGAAGGTGCACACGGTTGCACCTTCCTCTAGGTGCGCACAGTACAAAACGGTACCGTTTTATTATTCCAAAGAACATTTGCAATGTTGGATTGAGCATTTGTAGGACCACCTCAATTTCTCTTTCCTCAACTTTTTCATCTTATGTGTCTTGCAAACTAATAAACATCCAGTTTATTCCAATGAACATTGTAGTATAATGAACACACACTATTGTTGATTGAACACTTACAATTTCGGAATGAACATTTATGAAAAATTTAGTGTAATAAACACATTCTTTCTGTTGAATAAACAATTGCAATTTTTGAATGAACATTTTCGACTTATACTAAAATTCCATATGTTTGGGAATTTCAAAATTGCCGCTCATGGTCAAAATTCAAATTTCAAAATATGTTTGAAATTTACTATTGTTCCACTTGTGGAAAAAATTTCAACCGCTCAGGTCAAAATAGGCCTTACAGATCCCGTTTTTGGTCAGGAGCGGTTGACAAAAGTCAACTGCTCCGGTCGAAAACAGGGTCAGGTTCCCCATTAACTGATCCAGTTTTTCACAAAAACCGGATCAGTTAAGGCCCCCACAATTATTTTTTTTTTTTTTGCATTTTTTCATTCTTTATCGATACAAAACCAATAGTATATATCAATACTCATTTTGTTACGCTTAATTGACTACAATCAAAATTTAAACATTCAAAGCTAACAATTAACAACAAAACTTAAGAAATGACAACATTAAAATCAGAAAATACAAAATTACAAAATATAATTACCAACAAAATTACAAAAAAACCAAAGAAACGAAATTCAGGAGATTACAAAATATAACAATTACAATTACAAACTAAACTAATACCTATAATCGAAAATCAACAAAAAAATCAAACTAAAACTCAAAAAAAAATTACAAGAAAATAAAAGTATGAACGAAAATCAAACGAAATTACAAGAAAATGAAAATTTAAACGAAAATATAAAATAAATAACAACAAGAAAAATCTAAACATTATTTTAATCAAACCCAGAACTGAAGAGGAGAGCGAACGAGATGTTCGCTGGTGGTTTAGAAACGGTTGAGAAGGAATAAGATTCGAAGCTTCGCCATCACCGGAAACAGAACATCATATTCGAAGCTTCGCTAGTGGCAATTTTTCAAAACGAACAAACCCTAAAGAATCCAAGTACAACGAACGTCGTCGCCATCGCCGGAAACAGATGAAGAAGAGTAAGAATTTGTCGTCGTAAGTTAAAGAAGATGGTAATCTTAAAAGTGTTCGAAGTTCTGGAGTTTGTCTTGTGGTTGAATGATTGAGCATTTTCGGAAACATTTTGGCTGCGTTGCGATCGCCATATGCACTTGGCTTTCAGTAGGCGTGAGATTAGAGGGAGATGAGAGAAGAGAGGAGATGAGATGAACGACGAGAGGTCTGAGTGAGGAGAAAGAAGAGGGAGTGGCGTGTTTGGGCTAGGGTTTGGAGAAGTGAAGTGAGGAGGGGATTGAGTGAGAAGGGGATTGAATGAGGAGAAGGGGCGTTGAATAATGAAAGGGGAGGGAAAGAAGTTTGGGCTAGGGTTTAGAGAGGGGCGCTAAAATGTTTTTATAAGGCCCAGGCCCACCAACTGATCCGGTGGGATACAAACCAGATCAGTTAACAGACTTAACGGATCCGGATTTTGTAGAACCAGATCCGTTCTAGTGTGACATTTAGCCTTTTTTCTACTAGTGTTCATTTCTCACTTCATTCAACCTACTGTTGATTCAAATTGTTAGTTTGTTCATCAAAGTTCTTTAAAATGTTCTTTCAAATTACTTATATGTTCATTATGATGAATATTTATGTTGTCATTATTATTCTTTGTAATGTAAATATATGATTCTGCAATGGACAAAATACTATCTATAATGAATAACCCAACTGAATAGTTATATAATTATCGAAAAACAAGTAATTACAAAAGATGGTAAATTCAAAATGTAGTATGTACCCAAAGGTAGAAATATAACCAAGATAATACATTATGTCTCATATGAACATCAGAGTATTACAAAAGAACATTTATTGCTAACTAAACACTATTGAGTTCATTAAGAAGATATTCTTGCTTCTGAGCTTCCTCCCATGTATTTCCGATTGATTTGATTTGTGAAATTTCGACACCATAACATATCATAGTTATATGAACCAGTCCAACTGAACTGATACAAGAAAGAAAATAACATAGTTAAAATAAAATTCTTTAAGTTTATAATACAATGAACATAATCTTTCAAACATACAATGAACAAATTTTAATAACAATGAACATGCTCCCAGACACACAATATATTAGGGCTGTTCATTTCGGATTATCCGATCCGATCCGAAAATTCGGATATCCGAAAATTTCGGATCGAAAAAACCGCGATCCGAATCCGATCCGAAAAGTTTCGGATATCCGAATTTTCGGATATCCGAATTTTCGGATATCCGAATTTTCGGATCGGATAATCGGATTATCCGATCCGTTTTTTCCCCTTTTTTGTACAAATTTCGCATTATTTAATTCAACATTTTTTTTAGGCTAAATTGTTTACTAGTAACTTAATAAGTAGTAATGGCCAATTTAAGTGGCTTCATTGAGTCATAAACTCATAACTCATAAGAAATAATTAGTTAACTTACTAGTTTACTACTATAAAAGTTGAACATCCAAAATATGTAATTAACTATTACATCCTAACTTCTAGCTAGTAAGATTAATTGATTAAACATCCAAGTTTCAAAAGACAAACATAAGTACATAACCATATCAACTTGTCCAAACAACAAAAGTGGACAAATAAAAGTCTTCCAAAGTTTCACCACAATTTAAACAAGCTCATAAATTTCGAACATCATGCAAATGTATCCAATGACTCATCAATTTCAATTGTTGGTTGCTCCAATGTCAAATCTTTCATACCTACAAAAAAATAAAAAGAAGAAACAAAAAAATAATATTAGCATAAAAATGAAATAAAATGTAATGCTAATATAGGAAAATAATATAATTGTAATCAAACTAACCATCTTCCATGTTTTCCAATTCAAGCAAGCTTTCCTCTATCACAAGAGGCTCATGAGAAGTACGAAGCCAATCTTGAGAACAAACAAGTGCCTCCACCATTCTTGGAGTTAAAGAGGTACGAAATGAATCAAGCACACGTCCCCGGTGCTAAATGCGGACTCCGAAGCAACGGTAGAAACCGGAATAGCAAGTACATCCCGGGCCATGAGTTGTAGGACGGGATATGTCTTAGCTCTATCTTTCCACCATAGTAAAATATCAAAGTTAGGATCATTAGGCTCACACTCATCACTCAAATATTTTTCCAACTCATTCTTCCTCTCACTAGTTTCCATCCACCCCTTCTCCTTTTGATATTTTTGAGTCATGAATTGCTCAAAATTCATAACTCTCTTCTTTTGTCTAACCGCATCATTATCCAAATTAGGTGTGGAGGAAGTGGAACTTGATTCTCTCTCTTTCCTTTTTGATGAAGGCATGGAAGAAATATAAGAATCAAATAAATCCCTCAAAGTAACTTTTATCTTTAAGGATAAAAGGTTAACTTGTTCACCCCCATAAGAAGATTCTACAACCCAATCAACATAACTCAATTTGTGTCTTGGATCAAGGACTAATGCAACAAACATCAAGATATTGATATTATTAACATTACCCCAATATTTGTCATGTTTCGTTTTCATTTGTTTTGCCATATTGCTTATGCCTTCATCCTCATCCTCACAATATTGTGAAAGCATTGTACCAACACCGAAAGCATCATGCACATAAGAATTCGCGGTCACATAACGAGATCCGGATAACCTCAAAGTGGCATCATAAAATATTTGCAAAAAAGGCAAAAGCACATCAATTTTACTCCAATCATCCTCATCCGGCTTACCACCAAATTTCCTAAGTTCTCTAACACATGCATTATCTCGAGAATGCAAATTAGTGAAAGCTTTTTTAAATTTCAAAGCCGATTCAAGCATCAAATAAGTTGAATTCCATCTAGTATCAACATCCAAACACACAAGACTTTTAGTTTCCAAACCCTCTTCAATTGCACATGCTTTAAATTTTTGTAGTCTAGCCGGAGAAGACCTCACATATCTCACACTACCACGAATTTTCACTACGGAACTATCAAGATCTTTCAATCCATCTCTCACTACCAAATTCAATATGTGAGCAACACACCTCATATGCAAATAATCACCATTTAGCAAACAAGTTTGATGATGATTCATTCTTCTTTTCAAATATTGAAGAGCTAAATCATTTGAACTAGCATTATCCACAAGGATGACAGTCATTACCCTCTTAATCCCCCACTCATTCAAGCATTTTTCAACCGCCCTACCAATAAGTTCCCCACTATGGCCGGCAATTGGGCAAAAATTGACAATTCTTTTATGCAACTTCCAATTTTCATCAATAAAATGAGCCGTGAGACACATATAACTCAAATTTTGCCCAGAAGTCCATGTATCAGTTGTGAGACAAATCCTAGAAGACAAGCCTTTAAAATATTCTTTTAAAGTTTTTCTTTCCTCAATGAAAACCTTATAACAATCTCTTGTTATAGTAGCACGTGAAGGCACAATAAAAGTAGGATTAATTGCCTTACAAAAAGATCGAAAACCCTCACGCTCTACAAACCTGAAAGGTAACTCATCAACAATTATCATTTTAGCAAGTTCTTTCCTAGCAAATTCTGCATCATATTCCCACAACCTTGGCACAATCTCAGTTGAGCCATCTTCTTTAGTAATTGTTTGGGATTCAAATTCTATTAACCTTTGCTTTCTATCCAAATTGGCCGAAAACTTTTGACATCTTTGAACATGATTTTTTAAAGGTGTAGTTCCATTCGTGCCTTTACAACCAATTAGAGTTCCACAATGTTTACATTTGGCCTTTAAAGGGTTATTAGTATCCAAAAAATGATCCCACCATTTAGATTTTTTCTTTCTACCAGGAGGTTGAGAAGAAGAACCACTTACATTAGGATGTAATGGTGGTTTTGTTTGTTTGCTTGAGGCCATTGAGGAAGCACTTTTCTTCCTCTTAGTTGATGGAGCTTTCTCTTCCTCTTCCACGCTCTCAACTTCATCATCATCATCCGATATGCACACATTTTCTATGTTTGCACCCATCTCAAACTCATTGCTACCACTGAAATTACTAAATATATTCAAATAAGATATATATTTAACAAAAAAAACAAAACAGGAGGCAAGAAACAACAATTTGAATTGACAAAATAAACTAAGGATGAAACCAATGCTAATTGAAATAACTAGTTAACAAAAGCCACTACTAGTTATTTTGGAAGAAAGTCAATGAAATTTTTAACTCAATATCTGACTACAGAAATTGAGAAAACTATCAAATCTGAAACGATGAATTGACAAAATAAACTAAGGATGACAACTTATACCTTGCAATTAAAATCTCATCACTAGCTTTGGTTTCATGAAATTCAAGAGGAAGTATTAAGTTAGACCAAAAGCAGAGCAATGTTAACAACAACAAGCAGAGCAATGTTAACAACAACAAGCAGAGCAATGTTAACAACAACAACACGCACAAACAACAACATCCGCCACTGACCCACTGTCGTATGACAACAGCAAAATACAAAAATCAGGCCAAATCCCTCAAAAAACGCTACAAAAATTCGAAGCATACAAGCAGTAAAGAACTCGAAAATTTCGAAGCACCAAATCCCTCAAAAATTCGAAGCACCTCGATCCCACAAAATAGGCAGCAATAAATAAAAAAAAAAGCAAGAAAAGCTACTGACTTGATGTGTTATATACAAAAAAATAAGTTATAACAACACCAAAACTCAAAAATCATGGATTATATTTATAAAATTGAAATAGAAAACAAAAAAGAGGCAAAAATAAACACAGAGATGAGAAGAATTAAGAGTTGAGACAAAAGAAAACTCACCTCATTTGGAGAGAATGATGCGCCGGAAGTGAGAGAATGATGAACTGATGATGCGCCGGAAGCCGAGAGTGGAGGCGGGAGTGCGTGGTGGTGACTGTGAGGGTGACGGCGGGAGCGTGGCCTACTGGCCTGTGAGAGTGGAGAGGACAAAGGAGACTAGGAGAGAGTGTTTGAATGTTGCCCTAGAATCCTTAGAATTAAGGAAAAAAGAAGTAAAACGCAAAGTTGCTGTTCAGCGCAGCAGCCCATTTCTATTTTCTGTATTTCTAAAAAATAAAAAAATTCATTAATTTTGAAATTTTCGGATATCCGAAATATTTTTTTTCCCGATCCGAATCCGATCCAAAAATTTTCGGATATCCGATCCGAAATATCCGAAATCTTAAAAATCGGATCGGATATCCGAAATTTCGGATCGGATCGACCGGATCGCGGATCGGATCATCGGATCGGATTTTTTTGAACAGCCCTACAATATATATATGACCAAATATAAAGAGCATGTGACTAAAATGATTTAAGTAAATACATGTTAGAATACAATGAACATTGGCCTAAAAATGTGCATATTGTACTTGTAAATAGTACAATAAACATCATATAAACATAGAAAGAACATTTGAACAAATATCACATATTTGTAGACAAATATATGATAATCAACCCATCATTAATTCATATCATTTCGTTGAATATATTATAAACACATAATGAACATATGACTGAATGCAACGAACATCTGACCAAGATGTGTTTCAGCGAACATATGCCAATAGGACCATGAACATATGCCATAATTCATGTTATTAATGCAATTTATGTGTGTCGAACACACTATGAAGATATGAACAAATGTACCTAACATCTGAACAAACAAATAATAAACATATGGCTAGATATAATAAACATATGACCAACACGAATTCAATGAGTACATTCTAATAATACAACGAACATATATTTACAGTTTAATGAACATTACCTGGTTTTTGCTGCCTTTGTTCTTGATGTCAAACTCGTTCACCCGCTTTGTTCACTGTCTCCTTCGTTCATTGGGAAATCAATTGCAAGGTTGTTTTCATTTTTACCATCAAGATCTTCACCAGAAAAGAGGGAAATGTTAAAAAATGTTCTCTTTTCTTATCAAATGCTTAGATTTAATACCTTATGTTGTCGATTTTGTTTTGCAACTCATTGTGTTCATCTTCATGTACGGAAATTGTGCAAGAAAATGAAGAATCTGAAGAGTTTAATGAGAGAGGTTAGAGAGGATTTAGAGAGATGTTGGAGGATTTGGGAAGAAGAGTGAGAAATTCTCTGAAAATTTATGTGGGATAATGAAAGTAATGAATTATAAAAATAGGTTTTATATTTTTCGGTGTTCATTGGAGATCAAAAGATGTTCATTCTGTGCGTTGTTGGTTTAATGAAGCTTCGTTTTATGGTTTGTTGACCTGCGTTTTGACTAGTACACAACTTCCATTAGGTACACCCGTGTGCACCATCGATGAATTGCCTCCTGCTTCCTTGTTTTCCTTCTCTACCACCATTAGTCACATTTGAGGTTTTAAAGGTCAAATTCGACCATAAAAACTTCAGATCTGAAATTTTTATGGCCGAATTATTTTACCATCTAAAGCCATAATCAAGGATTGGAGTTGGGTTTTTTAGTTGGGCTGAGGTTTTTTCGTGTGGGTGGGTTTGGATGGGGTGGTGATTTCAGCTATGTGTTGGTGGTTTTCGGTGCATGGGTTTGTGGTTTCTGCTATGTGTTGGTGGTTTTCGGTGCATGGGTTGGTAGTTTCGGCCATGGGGTGGTGGTTTAGGCCATGGGATGGTGGTTTTCGATGCATGTGTTGGTGGTATCGGCCATGGGTTGGTGGTTTTCGGTGCATGGGTTGGTGGTTTTCGGTGCATGGTTGGTGGTTTTGGTGGCACATGGTAATTTTGGTGGTTGACGTGGTGCTTTCAAAGGACGGTAACGGTGGTTTTGGTGGCGATCATGGTGGTTAGGGTGCTTGGAGTGGTGGTTGATGTGGTGGTTCAATTGTTGGGGTGGTGGATTCGGTGGTTGATGTGGTGGTTCTAGTTATTGGGGTAGTGGTCAATGATTGGTCAAGGCCACCATGGGGTAGAAGAAAGAAAGGGTAAGTGAAACCTTGGGGGAGGGTGGGGAATGAAAATAGAGTACTTTGGGAGAAAGGAAAGGTAAAGAGAATGATTGATATGTCTTAACAAACAACAGGTAAGTGAATCAAGCTATTTGATTCTCTAACCCTTTCCTCAAAATCCCAAATCAAATGCCCCCTAAAAGGTCAAGGAACTGGAACCAACTAGGAACAAACATATATTTGAAGTCCTTGCTGATTGGAAGAAAACTTAGTATTGTTGTTTCGGGTAAAAACTTGTGAGATGGGGGAGTGAGTCAAGATGAGGGGCCGATGACCGTTGAGAATAGCCAAGTGCTCGAATGATATCGCTGAGACCTGCAAGAATGAGGGTTAGACTACCCCGGGGGTGTTTCCGGGATCGCTCCTCCGACGCTCAAGTCAGTTAAGATGCTTAACTCTAAGTATTGAGCAGTTGGACTAGAATTTATTACCTGTTCATTGATGAGACATTGGGTATTTATAGTGTTGTGGATTCCCATAAAGGAAACATTGATGGGATGGGCTTCAGGGAGATTGTTGGCTATGTTGCCTTTTCAGGCAATAAGCCTTTTTGCCCCTTGCCTGGGATCCCTAGGCACCCTGGGATTAGGGTGACAATCCTGTGAGACCCATTGTGCCCCCTGCTCGGGGTTTGGTGGTCCTTCCCATGAGGACCGGACCTAGAGAATATTGGGCCCAAACATTAGCCCCACGCGAGATGTGTGAGAGAGGGCTTCCCAGAAATCGCATGTCTCGCGGAAAGTTGAATCTGTACTTGGCCGGGGTTGGACCCATGCATCCTGAGGGGTATTTCAAAGTGCGTTGGAGGAGGTCAGCGGGCCCCATACGTCCGTGGGGCGTTCTTGACCTCGCTCGAGATGTCTCAGGGGCTAATGAGCCCCATGTATCTCGAAGAGCGTCCTTGAACTTGCGCTAGATGTTTCAGGGGCCGATGATCCCCAAGTGTTTTAAGGGGCGTCCTTGGCCTTGCTCGAGATATTTCAGGGGCTAATGAGCCCCATGTATCTCGATGGGGGTCCCTGTACTCGCTCGAGATGTATGTCTCAGGGGCTAATCAGCCTCATGTATCTCGATGGGGGTCCCTGTACTCGCTCGAGATGTCTCAAGGGCTAATCAGCCCCATGTATCTCGAGGAGGGTCCCTGAACTCGCTCGAGATGTCTCAGGGGCTAATCAGCCCCATGTATCTCGAGGGGTGTCCTTGAACTCGCTCGAGATGTCTCAAGGGCTAATGAGCCTCATGTATCTCGAGGGGCGCCTTTGACCTTGCTCGAGATGTCTCAGGGGCTAATGAGCCCCATGTGTCTCGAGGAGGGTCCCTAACCTCGCTCGAGATGTCTCAGCAGCTAATGAGCCCCATGTGTCTCGAGGGGCGTCCTTGGCCTTGCTCGAGATATCTCAGGGGTCAATGAGCCCCATGTATCTCGAGGGGCGTCTTTGACCTCGCTCGGGATGTCTCAGGGGCCAATGAGCCCCATGATTTTTTCACCAAATACCCCTGACAAATAAATTTATTCATCAAATACCCCACTTTTTTCAAAATTCACCAGATCCCCCTGACCTATGAAAAAATTCACCAGATACCCCTGACTTATTAAAAAATTACCCAAAATGTCCTTTTGGCTAACGGACGTTAGTGCTCCGTTAACTAATTAACCTAAAAACCCTAATTAAATCTAATTAAACCTAACTAAACATTAATTAAATCTAATTAAACCTAACTTCCTCTCTCCCTAACCCAACCCCAGCCCCCCCAAACCCTAGACCTACCCAAGTCCACCACCCGACCCCAGCCCCACCCTCCCCTTCCCCCCGCAGCCAGCCACGCAGCCCCCTCCCCTCCCCCCGGCCCCCGGAAACCCCCCCCAAAGAACCCCCACGCAGCCCCCTCCCGTCGACCTCCCTCGCGCCTCTCCCTTCATCACACTCGTCGCTTCAACACAGTCCCCCCTCCTCGATCTGCCGGCGCCTCCCCTCTCTCGACTTTTCGGTTCACGTCGGTTCTACACTCGTCGGTTCAAAGAAAGGCTCGGGATTCGAAGGGGAGGAGGGGGAAGGGGAGGCGCGGTGGAAGGGGGGAGGGAAGGCGCTGTCGAAGGGGGAGGGGGAGGGGAGGCGCGGTCGAAGGGGGGGAGGGGAGGGGGAGGGGGAGTGATTTTCCCATTGGGGAAGGGGAGGGGGAGGTGCGGTCGGGGGGGAGGGAACGATTTTCCGGCGGGGCGGGGAGGCGCGGGATTCGGGGGGGACGGTGAGGGGGGTGGTGGGACTGCGGTTGTTGTGGGTGGGGGTGGTGGGCCGGGGTGGGTTGGGGGGTGGTGGGTCAAGGGTGGGTGGGACTGGGGTGGGCTTTTAGGGTTTTTAGAGTTAGGGTTTTTAGGGTTTAATTAAAGTTAATTAGGGTTTTTAGGATTAATGACTAACGGAGTTAACCGCCGATTAGTCATTTGGGCATCCGGTGAATTTTTTTAAAGGTCGTGGGTATCCGGTGAATTCGAAAAAAAGTGGGAGTATTTGATGAATAAATTTATTTGTCAGGGGTATTTGGTGAAAAATCCGATGAGCCCCATGTATCTCGAGGGGTGTGTGCTGGATCTCTTTCTAGAAAACGCTGGGCGAACACTCGTCGAGCCCTTCGAGAGATCGTTGAACCATCGCTCTGGGTATTTTCGAGGGTCGATAGGCCCTGCGTGCCCCGAGGGGTGTCCTGATGCCGTTGCGCTTGACGGGTATCGACTCCAGTAGTTGGGGTGACTTGGAGTATCCCTCGCTCGATCTGGCCGAGGTGCCTAATTGTAGGTCTTTGGACTTAGCTGAATTTAGTCAACCCACTGAGCTGGGATGGATTGGTCGGGCCGCTAAGGCTTGTAGCTCTGGTTAGGGTGACTGTTGGGCCTAGTCTAGGGCCCAATGGCAACCTTGTTGCTTCTGGGAGTTTCCCAAGCCCGCGATATACCAACCGTTTCATACGGTGTTTGTTTATAAATAGGGGGGACCGTGTCATTTGTCTCATTCACGTTCTTTGGATTATTGCTGCGCAAGAGATTTTCTCCTCGAGGTCACACAAGTCGACCGGCGTTTCTCATCAAGGTGCAGGATCTCGAAGGTGTTTCGGATAAGGTACGACCCACTTCCTTTCCTTTCTTTTTAGTAATAAATGGACCCTTCTGGACGGGATCCCCTCTTGATAAATAACGAGGATTCTTTGTCTGGCTCGGATACCCCCGGCACTACTCGAGCCCTTGTTCGAGGGAGTGTTAATTAATGGGGTGCCCTGGTGTCCGTAGCATTTGACTGTCCCGATCCCTCGCGGGTGCTCGACGCTTTACCGTGCTCGAGCGACGGGGTTTCAATAATGTGCGATGGGGGAAAGGAGATAAATAATCCCCCATACGAGTAGAGATGGAAATGGATAGGGTTCGGGGCGGGTGGACCATCACCCGCATCCATCACCCGCCTCCATCCACCCCACCCGATCCATCCATCACCCGATCAAACATCCACCCGAATCCATCCATCCATCACCCACGGGTGAAACGGATGGATCGGGTGATAATCGGATGAACTATGTTAAAATTACAAAAATAAAGAATACATAACATCAGACCAACACAGTAGCATCAAATAATAGCAACATTAAAATAATTAGCATCAACAGCAAGAAAAATGGAAAGACAGTAGCACACATACAAAAAAAATACCACACAGACCAACATAGTAGCATCAAAAGAGACAAAAAACAACAGCATTTAAACAGAAAAATTGCTCCGGTGAAGCAGCACCACCCCCTCTCTCGACGCCGTGTTGTTGCCGCAACCCAGCGCCACCCCTTTGCCTCCATCCTCGCTGCTCTCTCTCCTACAAATTCTTCCTCATAATTAGTTAAAATCTAACTTGAGTTCGAGAAGGAAGCTCCGGTGAAGCAATGCAAATGCGAAAACGACATTGTAGCAAGAATGAAAGCAGGGGTACCTCTAATTTGAAGCTCCGGTAAAGCAGCGGTACCTCTAGCTCGAATTTAAAGCTCCGGCAAAGCAGCGGCAGGCCGGCACTGATGAAAGCAGGAGAGAGTGAGATAAGAGTGAGACTGTGAGAGAGTGAGTGAGATGAGAGTGAGAACTGAGATGAGAGTGAGAAGAATTGAGAGGAGGCTGCTGCCTGCTAGGGTTAACTTGCTTTGTTGCTTAGTTTGGGCCTTTGGACTGGATTTTGACAGTGCACAAATGAACCTTTAAAAATGAAAAGGCCAAAAATAAAAAAAAATTATATTTTTTTTTACTTTAAACGGGTGACGGGTCGGGTGGTAAACGGGTGATGGGTCGGGTGATGGGTTAAAAAAATATCACCCGAACCCGACCCGCATCCGCCACCCGATTATCCGTCACCCGGCTATCATCCGTTTAAACCAGGTTTTTCACCCACTTAATAAGCCGGGTGGAGCGGGTGGCCGGGTGATCCACTGGATATTTCCATCTCTACATACGATGTGATCGTTGCTCACCCTCGGGCAATTAGGAGTTACTTAGACCATCTTCTCGATGGCCAGGTTGTTCGAGTAATGGAGGGCAGCAGTGGAGATCTTTCCCACGAGCCGAGCACTAGCGGTGGAGAAGAGGAGGCCCGGATTCAGGGCAAGGGCATCGCGCACTTCTTCGTTCGAGGACCCTTTATGCAGTTCCTATTGGACAACCTGCGCTTTCTCGAGACGTCATACTGGATTCGACATCCGTACGCCTTGTATATCCCTGAGCCCGACGAGACCGTATGCACGCCTCCGACGGGTTGCGTGGCTCTGTATAAGGCTTACCTCGAGTTAGGGTAAGGTTCCCCGTCCACCCCTTCATCGTCGAGGTGTTGCGCTCTTATAATCTGGCTCTCTGTCAGTTGATGCCTAACAGCGTAGGCTCGCTGGTTGGGTTCTTGGCCATATGTGATATGATGGGGGTCGAGCCATCCCCGGGTCCTCCCGCGGAATTTAACGAAATTGGTGGTGCTGTCTGCGACATCGAATGGTGAAGGTTGGTACACCTTCCAGGCTCGCTTTCCTTACAAGATCGTGGGGACCATGCCTTCGAACCAACATAGCTTTCGCACGGAGTTCATGTACGTGTATCGAGCAGAGCAGTGGGACTATCCCGTTGTTCCCTGTCTCGAGGGTCCGAACATGGCTTTAAACAGTCGGTGCCCCTGGATGTCGGAAGACGAGGCCACGCTCCCATCTACCGCCGGACGATCACTTCGATAGTCAATGGTGATCGAAAGCAGGTCCCCACCCATTGGAATCCTAGCGCAGAGGATCTGAGTGATGAGCATTTCCTCTCTTCGATGGGATTGAGCCTGGCTTATCCCAAGGGTAGGGCCTCCGCTGTTAGGTGTCTATTTGTCTTGATCAACATGTATCATGGGCTAACCTTTATTTGTTTTGTGCAGTTATTGCCCGTCGAGAGCTTAGCGAGGCCATGCAGAAACGGCTGACGGCTAACCAAAAGGTGCAGGAGCAGATATGCTCGAAAGTGTCGAGGGGGGAAACTTGAGTTCCTCGCCCTCCCAAGTTGACTTACGTTTCTCGATCTGACCATTATGCCTTTTGTTTTGTGTTCTAACTTCTGTTTTTTCTGATAGGATCCGGTGAAGAGGGCTCGTGTTCGTCCTCCTTCGGCGGCAGCTATCGTGGCCCCACAGGTGTTGGGTGAGAGGGGGAGGACAACGGCCCTCGAACCTCCCTCTAGATCCACGATGGCTTCCTCGAGGGCCGTGGAGGCGCAGGGGGAAACCCCTCGCCACGAGGAGGCCCCTGTCAGGAAGAGGGCAAGGACGGAGGACTCGGATCAGACTTCGAAGCCCTTCATTGAGCTTTCTGGGGTCGAGAAGGCCAGGCGCTTCGACTTAGCTTTAAAGCGCTTCCTGACCAAGGCGGATGTCGAGGTCTGCCGAGCTTTAAGCGAGGAAGAGGAGGTCGAGGGGCTTCATGCCTCCTGGATTAATGTAAGTCTCCTGTTTGCTAAGGTTCCACTCTATTGTGGCTTTTCTACACTTACTGCTTTGCCTCTTTTCAGTGCTCAGTTCGAATGGCCGTCATGAGCCATCGTCATACTATCAGCTTTCGCCGACTCCGGGAGGATCTCGCTCAGCAGAAGGAGCTCGCTTTGAACTACAAGCTCGAGCTTGAGGCCACCCAAAAAGACCTCGAGGAGAAGGAGAACAGTTTCACCGTCCGAGAGGAGGGGTGGAGGAAGAAGATTCGAGATGCCCAGAGCCAGCGAGACTCGATTAATAGGCAGTTCGACTCTTCGAAAGACGAGTCCTCGACCTCCAGGGAAAAGATCATCCTCGAGTGGCAGAACTCCCAGGCTGGTAGGGAATTTGCCGCGGAAATGGGGCTCGAGGGGCCGATGTCGCGACAAGAGTCACTCTTGCCAAGCTGCGGGAGGCCCTGGCTAAGGTCTCTCCCTCGACCGACTAGGCCCTGGTCGAGAAGGAGTATGAAGATATCGTGGCCACAAAATTGGAGGCTGACTCCCCCCAACTCTTGAGGCTCCTGCGGAGGGAGTCTAGGCTCGTGTTGAGGACGAAGATGCCTCGGGCAGCGAGGATGAGGGTGGTGAAGACGAGCTCGATGACTCTTCCAGTTCGAGGACTCGCTTGGATACCGAGTTGCTCTTCTGATGATGCCGAGTAGTTCTTGTATACATGTTTTTGCCCTTTGTATCTAGCTTGGATGTAGCTCTTTGTAGGATGTATCTTTTTATCTTTTGATTGCAATGAAAGAAACCCTTTGCTACTTGTCTCGTGTTTTCCTTCGAAGTCTATTTTTGTTGTGATCTTAACTATTCTTGATGCAAAATTATCTTCGATTAGCGCCTGTAAGGGGCCGTTCCTCGAGCTAGATCTTGCCCTCGAGTTGTAGACCACTTCTAGCGCCGTTGGTTTGCTCGAGTATCCTTTAAACTACCCTTGGGAACAAAGCCCTTCGCTGGGGCTGGGCATCGAGGGGGCAGCGCCCCTTCGTAAGTTGTAGCCTGGGATGGTTTTTTTGGTGCTGAGGGTAAGACAGTCTTTCCCATGCTTTGAGTGCCATGGGGGCTTTGGGCCCTGTACACGTGGCAGGCCCTTAGGATGATGGGCTTCTGCTTTGGTGAGGCCCATGAGGGCAGTTATTATAGCCTTAGAATTCGTGATTTGCTTTTCTTATAAGTATGAGGTGTTTCAACGCTGTCATTACACCATTTGCACCTTCTTCCTTCAAACTTTCAATCTCGACCATCCTTCTTGCCTTTATTACGATGTCTCAGCCATTGATTACTCCCGAGGCTCTTCGAGCAGCCAAACGCCGCCAGCTGGCGAAGGCTGGTTCGAACTCCGCCTCTGCCGTCATGAGGTTGCCTGACACCTCGAAGGCGGTTAAGCTCGAGGCAGCGTCCTCGATAGAGGATGTGACTTTGGTTTCAGCCTCTAAGGCCCTTCCTCCCTTGGATCCTAGGAGGCCCTCGAGGCCAAGCCCGAGGTGAAGCTTCCTTTTCCGCTTGTTTTCTGTTACTTCGTGCCGGGGGTGCAGCGAGGCCCCAGCCGAAGAAGCCGAAGGTCGAGGGGTCATCCCCCTCGATTGCTGCTGTTCCATTTTCCGCCCTCTCGAGGGCAGATCTGGCAGGGATGTTAGAGAGGGCCTCCGCGTTTTTGGTGGCAGCTGCCGATGAGACAGCATGATGTAGTACCGACGGTCAGGAGCTCAAGGCCCTGAAGGCTACCCTTGTCGAGGTATGTGCCTGTTTCTTTCTTTTTCCTTTTACTTGGATGTTTTTTGTTGCTTATGTTGGTTCGTTTTTCGCAGCTCTCGATCAGGGTGTCTCGCTCTTGCCCATCGTCCTCGGGGCACTTTGTTCGCTTGAAGTCAAGGACCAAATGTCCTTCGATGAGAGGAGCTCCCTTAACAATCAGATCCGGATTGCTGAGCTGAAGCTTTCCGAGGCCGAGGGAGCCATCAAGAAGGATCAACTGGACTTCCAGGAGAAGTTGGTCGAGGCCCAACATACCATCGTGGACCTCACTAAGCAGAGGGACTCAGCCAGCAGGAGGCATCGTCAGGCCTCGAAGGACATGTAGGAGGCCCTGGCCAAAGCGGAGAAGGCAGACAAGAGGGCTACCGATGCCGTCAGGGAGGCTACTGCTTGTCGAGAGCTGATAATCGAGAATTGGAAGCTCTCCGAGGACGGGAGGATCTTCTTCGAGGATGCCTCCCTTCAAGCTTCCGAGGTTGGCCGCTCCGAGGCTCTCAAGGACGTTGAGCTATCCTTGAAAAGCTGTCTCCTGGCCTCTCTTGGCAGGAAGTGGAGGAGGGAGTTGTTGCCCTCTCCCAAGTGGAGGCTGAGGCTCCCCGAGGAGAGGTGACGCGGAGGTCGCCCAGGTCGAAGACCAGGCTCCTGCTGCTGCCAATCTCGAGGGCTGACGTCCTCGCACCAATGATACCGCCTCCCTTGTCTTCTTCTTCCTTTTGGCTCCTACAAGGGTTAATGTTATTCCCTTATAGTTTAGTTCTAATTTCTAGATGTTCCTTATGTGTGTAACCTTGACATCTCAATGGCATGTACTTCCTTTGATTAATAAAATTTGTTATTTCTCCCATCGATGTATTTCTATTTTAACAAGTTTATGCCTTTGAAATTTTCTTGTATATGCCTGGTATAACTCGATAGGTGTATTACAACTCGATAGGTGTATACTTAAAGTGCATATTGAGATGTTCTACTTGCAAAATTTGTTGAGTCAGTTTGATATAACTCGATAAGTGTAGTACAACTCGATAGGTGTATGCTTGGATTGCATGCTTCGATATATTCTCGTAAAATTTGCTTAGACAGCTTTACAAAAGATGGCTTATCATTTTGCCAAGGATAGGTGTACATAATAGATGCCCCTAATTTCGAGGATTGAAACTTTGACATGTGCTACTTCGAAGGCCGGTCCTGGGCTTATACATAAAATTTTATGAGATTGTCCGCATTCCAAGGTCGGGCCATGGGGAGCCTTCCTGGTCTTCGAGGCGGTACGTGCCTGGACGAACGACCTTAGTGATCTTGTAAGGTCCCTCCCAGTTAGGCTGCAGTTTGCCAAGGCGATGTTCCCTGCATGTGGCTTCGAACTTCCGTAGGACCTAGTCGTTGACTTGTAGAGGTCGATGTTTGATTCGTCGATTGAAGAGCCTGGTGATTTTGAGTTTGTATGAGATAGCCTTGAGGAGTGCATTACCTCGAGTTTCAGGGAGTAGATCGAGGTTTATGCGCTTCTCTGCTTCGTTGCTGTCGTGTTCGTAGAAGGTTACCCATGGTTAGGGGATACCTACTTTGACAGGCAGCACGGCTTCGCTTCTATACACCAAGTTCAATGGTGTTTGTCCTGTGGCTTCTCGAACTGTTGTCCTCGTGGACCACAATATCCCATGCAGGTCATCGATCCATAAGCCTTTGGCTCCCTCTAGCATTGTCTTCAACCCCTTGACGACTACTTTGTTGGTGGCCTCAGCCTGTCCGTTGGTCTAGGGTCGACTGACAACGGAAAATCTGGTCTCGATGCCAAATCGAGAACAATACTCTTTCGTTGGCCCACTGTTGAATTGTCTCCCATTATCCGATATGAGGACACGAGGGACGCCGAATCGAGTTATCAGATTACGCCAGACGAACTGTTGAACTTGCTTGTCGGTGATGGAGGCTAGTGGTTAGGCCTCGACCCACTTTGTGAAGTAGTCGACAGCGACCAACAAGAATCTCCGCTGGCCTAATGCAGGGGGAAAAGGCCCCAACAGGTCCATGCCCCACATGTCGAAAGGCAGAGGGGCCTGGATAGTGGTTAGGGGGCTGGCTGCCTTATGGGGTAAGTTGGCATGTATCTGGCATTCCTTGCACTTCTGAACTAAATTCGAGGCATCTTCTTTCAATGTTGGTACCCAGCTCGAAGGGCTTTAGCGGCGATGGTCCCGGCTCCCTGATGGCTCCCACAGGCTCCCTGGTGTATTTCTCGAAGTACATAGTCGCCCTCTTGCGGGGTGAGGCACCGAAGGAGCGGGTGGGTGAAGAACTTCTTATACAATTGTCCTTCATGGAACACAAACCATCGAGCTTGCCTTCTTACTTTTTCTGCCTTTAGCTCGTCCTCAGGTAGTACCCCGTCCCTTGCAAATGGTACCAACTTATTCATCCATGTGGGGCTCCTGTCGAGGGTAGCTACCCCTCTGTTGATGCTGGGGGCATTGAGTACCTCCCACATTATGGGTCGGGGTGACAAGTCTTCGGCGGAGCAGGCCAATCTTGACAACGCATATGCCTGTAGATTTTATGACCTTGGAATGTGAGTGATGGCGAAGGTGGTCAGATTGCTTACTTCTTCCTTGATTTTCATGAGGTACATCTTCAAGCTGTCTTCCTTGGCTTCGAATTCCTCGGTCACTTGTCCTACGATGAGCTGGGAGTCTGAGTGGGCCTTGATGTTTCGAGCACCCGCTGCCTTGGCGTAGTTGTAGCCCGAGTAAGAGAGCTTCGTACTCGCCTTCATTGTTAGAGGCAGTGAAGGCGAATTTCACGGCGTACTCCGTTCTGTTCCTTTGAGGATCGAGGATTAACAAGCCGGCCCCGTACCCTGCTTTCGAGGACGACCCGTCGACGAATAATTCCCAGGGGCCTTCCACGATAGGCTCGGGCATTGAGGTACATTCAGCGATGAAATCAGCCAGCGCCTGAGCCTTGATAGCCCAGCGGGGTTCGAATTCTATATCGAAATCCGACAGCTGGTTAGACCAATCCGTAACCCTGTTCGACTGGTTTTTACTCTCGATTACCTTGCGGAGGGGCTGACTTGTTAATACTTTGACGGGATGAACTTGAAAGTATGGCTTGAGTTTGCGGGTGGCGACTACCAGTGCGAATATCATTTTTTCGATCGGGGGGTACTTAAATTCTGCACCTCGAAAGGCGTGACTGATGAAATAGACGGGGTGTTGATTCTTTTCTCTCTCAGCAACGAGGACGGCGCTAAGTGCATTTTCTGACACAGCCAAGTACACGAACATCATCTCTCCTGGTAAGGGAGAGACGAGTTTAGGAAGGTTGGCTAGGTGCGCCTTTAGATGTTGGAATGCTTCATCTGCTGGCTGGTCCCAGTCGAAGGTCGGTTGCTTTAGTTTCCCGAAGAAGTATAAGCTTTTGTCTCGCCGACCCGGACAGAACCGCCCTAGTGCCGCCATACAGCCGGTTAGGCGTTGGACTTCATTGACGGTTCGAGGGCTTTTCATCTCAATTATGGCCCGAACCTTGTCTGGGTTAGCCTCGATGCCTCTCTTGTCGACTAAAAACCCGAGGCACTTTCCTCCCTTTACGCCGAAGACACACTTCTTCGGATTCAGCTTCATGTTTTGGGCGCGTAGGGTGGACATGGTTTCTCTCAGGTTAGACACATGTTCTCCTTCTTGCTGACTCTTGGCGATCATGTCGTCGACATAAACCTCGACATTCCTTCCTATATGATTTTCAAATATCTTGTTCACGAAGCGCTGATAGGTAGCACCAGCGTTCTTGAAGCCAAATGGCATCACTTTATAACAATAAACCCCTGAATTTGTGGTGAATACTGTGTGAACTTGATCTTCTTCTGCCATGGGGATTTGGTGATATCCGGCGTTGGCGTCCATAAAGCTAAAGAGGGCATGTCAGGTGGTCGAATCGACGAGTCTATCGATTTTGAGGAAGCGGAAGTCGTCCTTTGGAGAGGCCTTGTTCAGGTCTGTAAAGTCGACACACATTCTCCACGAACCAGTTGATTTGCGGACCAGCACCACGTTAGCCAGCCACTCAATGTACTAGCATTCTTTGATGAAACCTGCTGCTAACATCTTTACTTCCTTGGCTGCTGCTTTACTTCTCTCGGCACCCTGATGCCTTAGCTTTTGCTTTACAGGACGATGTCCCTCTTTGATGTTAAGGCGGTGCACCATGATCTCAGGATCGATGCCCGGCATTTCATCGACCGTATAGGCGAATACATCTTGGAACTCACAGATGAAGTCGATGATCTGAGCTCGTGCCGCTCGGTATCTCGTTTGATGATTGATAGGCTGTCGTACACCTGTCAAAAATAATTCCTGCAAAACCTTCTAACAATATAGTAGGGTAAGTAGGGTCGAATCCACAGAGAGATGGTTGTTTTAATCTAGCTTCTAATGCATGGAGAAACTAAACAAGATCAGGAATAATGAATTAAAGTTCTAAACTAATCAAACTACGAAAATCAAGCTAAAAAGGATCTAGGGCAGTGGTTCACCATGTTCATAACTATAATCTATCAAAATATCATCAATGATTCAATTAATCAGATATCTAGAGCACATGTTAATCCTACGGTCGGGCCTTAACGCTCTCAAATCAACATATGCTAGTACGGTCGCTCAACATAATTAGATTTGCTAATTGTAGGTAAGCCTCTAAAGAGAACTATCTCTCGATCTATGACTCGATATTAGCAATATTTAATCAAACAATTGATCAGATTGCAAGATTAACAATAAAAACACTAATCAATTAGAGATATCAATAACTAATCAAACCATTAATAAATATCAACCAAGAATCATAGCATATAAACATGGATTCCCAAACCCTAGAATATAAACTACTCAATCATGAAATAAATAAAGAAATTTAAATCTACAAAGAAAAGCATGATCAAAGAAATCAATGAAAGAAAAGAGATGAAAATTATAAACTCATGAATTAATGAAGAAAAGAGAAACTAGGGTTTGCCATGAAAAACTAGAGAGAAAAGGAAGAAGGAAACTAAAGCTAAACCTAAGAATACAAAATATAACGTCAGAAAAAGAGGTCCCTTGGGGAGAGAGAGAAGACCTATGTCCTATTTATAGTTTTTACAAAACCGGCTAAAAAAAGCATATAAACCCGTCTCGAGAAACCGCCCGGTTGACCGGGCGAATTCCGCCTGGTCGGGCGACGGTGATTGAGGAACTACGACAGAACAGCAAATCCGCCCGGTCAACCGGTCGGGCGCGCAAGCGATTTTGGCTCCTTTCTCGCCCGGTTGACCGGGCTAACATGCCTTGCATCATGTGAAAATTTCATTTCGCCCGGTCGGACGAAACCGCCCGGTCGACCGGGCGGGAAAACAGCAATTTTGCGTCAACTTGCGAAGGCTGTATCCCGTCGAACCAGAAGTCCATTTGGGGCGTGTGACCTATCGTTGGAAAGCCCTTCAAGTCTAGTTTCCAACAAAACTGGAATTTCTTGATTCTAAGAAGCACATCAAAAGTTATGATCATAAGAGTATACATGACTCCTTTTTTCACATTTCTTCTAATGATTTTCCGCTTCGTTTTCGCTCAAACTCGTACTAAGACGTATCTATACTATCCTTATGCATCGTAGCTTATTTCCAAGTGCTCCTAATCCTCAAGCTCAGCTAAATATACTCCAAATACGTTCTCATTACCTGAAATTCATCAAAAACAAGAAAACATACCGAATAGGAGTAGAATAACATAACTTAAGAATATGATGCAATAATGAATCTAAATGCTCTAAAATGCAACCTAAATGCACCTTAAAACTATATATAAATTTGATTTATCAATGATCCTTATCGTTCTCTCTCTTGTATAATCGATACACACTTCCTCATCTCCACTGGCGGTCCGGTGCTTTCTCTTCCTTGGGGTTGGTGTGTTATCATGTTGGTGCTCATGTTGTTGACATAACATTCCCGAGCAGACTTCAGGTCCCCGAACAGTTGGGCGAACTTACCATCGTCGGCCTCGAACTGCAGCAGTAGTTGATATGTCGATATGGCAGCTTTTACCTTGTTGAGGGTGGGACGCCCAATTATGACGTTGTAGGGGAGGTCGACGTCGACGACGAGGAAGTCGATGAGGACCCTTCTCTCCCATTCTCGTAGGAAGCTTGACCGATCCTAGAGTGTGGACAGATTGCCCTCCAAATCCTACCAACGGTTGGCTTATGGGTAGGAGGTCACTCTCCTGATATTTCAGTTTGGCAAGGCAGTCCATGGTTATGATATTTGCGGAACTCCCGCTGTCAATAAGCACTCGACCTACCCTCAGATTGGCAATTTTCATCTCGACGACCAGGGGACCGTCTTGTGGAGTTTGGATGGGTCGACAGCTGTCCTTGAAGGTCATGGTGGGGCAAGGGTTAATGTTTTGGCCGTGGTCCGCCGTCCCGTGTTTCAGGGTGTAGAGGTGCTTCTTTCGAGAGCGGCTGGTTAAGCCACCCGAAGCGTACCCTCCGGCTCCTTATTCCTCTCTGCGGGGTTCTTTAAGTATCGATTCAACTATCCTTCATCTGCCAACTTGTCTAATGCTCTTTTGAGTTCTCTACAGTCGCGGGTGGTGTGTCCGCAGTCATGGTGGTACTCACACCAAAGCTTCTTGTCTCTTCTGTTGATGGAAGTTCTGATGGGTGTTGGTTTCGGCAACGCGCACTTTTCCTTGATATCGAGGTATATCTCCCTTCGGTTGAGGTTGTACCGAGGATCGTAGCCGTTGTCATCCACCCGAGGCTTCTTCTCTATTTCCCTCCGAGAAGCTTCTCGAAGGGGGTCATTTCTAGTCCCACATTCATTTTTTCTTTTGTTAGCGTTGGGTTCATCATGCGTTTTACAGATGTCGGATGCTTGTATGAACTTCTGGGCGAGATTCATTGCTTCAGAGAAAGGGAGGCCTCGCTCTCTGCGAGCTTTAGCTTGAATCAGCTTGATGGGTAGAGGCCTGACATCAGAGCTGTGAATGCCACACTATCTTGTAGGTCGGAGACTTTTAGGGACACTTCATTAAATTTCTTGATATAATCTGCCAGGTCTTCTTCTCTGCGTTGTCTTATCGACATTAGGTGAATGCTGGTCTTTTGATGTCTTCTTCCTGCAATGAAATTTTGCTTGAAGGCAGTCTCGAGGGAGGCGAAGTTCGAAATACTGCCCGGGGGTAATTCCGCGAACCAAGTGAGCGCGAGCCCCTTCAGTGTAGTGGGAAAGAACTTACACCAAGCTGCCTCGCTCCCTGTCTGCACACTCATTTGTGCCTTAAAGGCAGCGAGGTGATCGACGGGATCCGTTGTTCCCCCATAATGCTCGATAGGTGGGACCTTCACCTTTCGAGGGTTGGGGGTCCGCATGATTTCTTAGCTGAAGGGCGTGATGAAGCTGAGGTTCCCGAAGTGGGCGTCAGATTCCCCGTTCGTCTCAGAACTGCTAACTTCGTCCTCGTTGTACTCCCGGGGTCCTTTCTTGCGTTGTCGAGACCCTTCCCTTCTTTGGCTGCGGTTCGAGGGTGCTGCTCTCTCTTGTCTCGAGAGCTCGGCGTTCGTCCAGAATTTCACGAGCATCTCGATTACCGTGCCTGAGAGATCGCTCGTTGATGATATACCAGGCATCCCTCCGGCCAGGAGGGTCTCGGGGAGGAGTTCGAGGGGCTCGAGTAGGATCCTGGGGGCTCAAGTTGACGCTTGTGGAACTGGGTCATCGAGGGGAGGATTGCGTCCGTCCTTCCCCGTAGTGAGTCGTGGGCAGGTGGCCTATTGGATGTTCCCTCTCCTCCGTTCTGGAGGCTGTAAATGAGGGCCCTAAGACTCCGCTCGAGGCTGTCGCTGAGGCGCTCTGCCAACTGATGCAGGTCCTGCTGGGTTACATGATTTGGGCTGGGTTGCTCAACTCGAGGGAGGTTTCTTCTCTCTCGAGGTTGTCCCCGATTGGCTGCGCTGGCTGCCTCTCAAGGAGTTATTTCCTCAAGGATATGTTGATTTCTTTCTGAGAGCACGGGGGCCTACGAGGGTCGCCCGCTGTTTCATCAGCTACCTCGGGATGGGGGTTCCCTCTTCGAGGTGGTGAGTTTGGAGATTGCTGGGTTCGACGGGATCTCCGAGCATTGGCCATGGCTTTTTGTTTGGCAATCCCCACAGACGGCGCCAACCTGTTTCGGGTAAAAACTTGTGAGATGGGGGAGTGAGTCAAGATGAGGGGCCGATGACCATTGAGAACAACCAAGTGCTTGAATGATACCGCTGAGACCTGCAAGAATGAGGGTTAGACTACCCCGGGGGTGTTTTCGGAATCGCCCCTCCGACGCTCAAGTCAGTTAAGATGCTTAACTCTAAGTATTGAGCAGTTGGACTAGAATTTATTACCTGTTCATTGATGAGACATTGGGTATTTATAGTGTTGTGGATTCCCATAAAGGAAACATTGATGGGATGGGCTTCAGGGAGATTGTTGGCTATGTTGCCTTTTCAGGCAATAAGCATGTTTGCCCCTTGCCTGGGATCCCTAGGCACCCTAGGATTAGGGTGACAATCCTGTGGGACCCATTGTGTCCCCTCCTCGGGGTTTGGTGGTCCTTCCCATGAGGACCGGACCTAAAGAATATTGGGCCCAAACAATTGTCAAGTAACTGGAACCTACTAGGAACAAAAACACTCCTTGACAAAATATTAACATGTTTGTAGTGGTTATACTGAACGGGATTAACCGTCAAATAGGAAACAAAAATATTATCACGAACAATTTGGTTGGATGACAAATGATGACAAATGACTTATCAAGTACAAATAAGCAATGAATTATGTAGAGTGTCCTATATCATTTGAGTAGCAAGACGATACTCTGATTGACTGATTCAATGAAAAATTGGAAAATCTTAGGTTGCTTTTAAAATGCTACGAAACAAGATTATCTCCCGACTGGGACATTTTGTTATTTATGAGTGTTTTTCATTAGAACATTTGGTCCATTATTCTTAAATAATAGGTTTACCTATCTTATATTCCCTTCGTTTATTTTTAATTTACTCACTTTAATTTGGAGGATAACCAAGGAGTAAGTATAAAAGTATGAGGGAGAAACTGAAAAGGTGGAGAAAGAAACTGAAAAGTGAGAAAGAAACTAAAAAGTGGGTTAAAATATTAAAAAGTGGATGACATGGGTAGAAGAAAAAAGAGCAGAAAGTTGATGGGACTTGTTATCACGAATAGAAAAAGCAACAATGTGTAGATCAATAAGAAACGTACCAAAAAGAAAAATGTGTAAATTAAAAAGAAACGGAGCGAGTACATGAGTAAACAACGAATATATATGGGCGAACCTTAGAGTATGTCCAATGGTTGGACTCTCAAGGGACCATGAGGAAAAAGAGTATTAAAAAATAATAAACAATGAAGAGAGAGAAAAAAGGGAGGAGAGAAGGTGTTAAACGGTCAATCCCAATTCCCAATGAACTGTTTAACATCTTCTTTTCTCTCAAAATTTTTGTTGGTTGTGACAAGTGGCAGAAGCTTATTTATGGGAGATGTGATGTATCTATCCAATGGTTGTAAAGATTAGATCTGGACTGCTGATATTTGAATCGTTATTTATAAATAACGGTCATATTTAATAAATAAACTTTAAATTTTTAAAAAAAATTTACCAACAAATTTATTTTTCTCTTCTCTATAAATAGAGCCCAATATTGAGGTATTTCCATACATATTCATATATCTCTTTTTCATTAAACACATAATTTTTTATTAAATGAAATAATTTTCTTGTACTTAATTTTTGTGTTCATATAATTTGAAGAAGGTTTTCAAATAACTTCGATTAACATAAATAATTAGTTATAATACAAATAAAAAAAAATTATAACATTTCATCATTATTGTATTTTAATTACCCCAAAATGATAAATATGGTGAAGAATCGGGATGAATCAAATAATAAGGAGAGAGAAAATATAGTGGGTTATGGTAAATAATAGAAGAGAGAATTTGATGACCCCAAAAGTTTAATAAACCCCTTGAAGGGTTCAACCATTGAACATGCTCTTATAGTTGTCTTACTTTACTCTCTTTCTCTCTTAGTTTTATTGTATTTCTATGTATCCGTTTTCATTTTTTTCTTAGTTCAATCGAAGAGCAAAGGTAGTAGTAAAATCAAATTTAATAAATTTGCATTTTTGGTGGGTGGATTAAAATAATCAAATGTTGCATCTAAAAAAAACAGGTAGTAATAAAATCAAATTTAATAAATTTAATTCGATAAGTTAAGATGAATAAACGCATTATAATCGTCGCCTACACCAAAATCTATGCATGTACTAAATTCAGTAATACTAGTAAATTAAACAATGATAGCCGCGACCCACTATGGAAAAAAAATTGTCTACCCAAAGTGAGTAATCTACTCACTTGAGATATACACTAGGTTTGAAGCCCGTGCTTGGGTGTTTATTTTATTTTATTCCAATCTTTTTATTAATATTATTGTTGATTTTGTGTTGCTGTGAAATAAGATTTTTCAACACCATTGTATTTACATACTTCCTCCGTTCTTTTTCTATTACAACAATTACCGCTTTAGGTAGTTTCACCTTTTGGAACCATTCCACTTTTGATAAGAAAAAGTAAATACAGTTGATAATATTACCTTTACTTTATGTTAATAAAACCATCATTAATTACCCAAATTGCTTAATAAAGTTGTGTTTAATTTATTAAGGATTTATTTATCCCCCTACTCTAGTTAACTAAAGAGGTACCTCTATGCTAAACGAACCATTTTTTATTTCCTTAAAACCCATGCCCAAACCAATTGTTGAAGTAGAAAAAAAAGGGAGAAAGTATTTGTCATTATACTATAATTTCTAGATTTGTTGTTGTGATATATAAATTTTATAATTTTTAATATTCAATTGAATACTATAGTTAAGCTATTATTAAATGGTATCTCAATAACAGGTATGACTGCTAATACAGTTTAAGATGAATAATACCCGAATGATACTTTAAGAAAGTAGAGGGTAATAACTTAATAGATGCAGGACAGAAAGAATAGAGAAAAACATGAGTGCCAGCCACAATTTCTACTTTTAATATAGCACATAAACACTAACGCATATAGAATGGAAGATGGGAAAACCAAAATGAAGATTATAATGATAGTATCATGAAGAAAATTAATTAAATATAAAACTAACCTCTATTAATAATCGAAAATACAATTTAAGAGAAAAAATATATCTTCATTAATCATGACCATATCAAGTCTTATCAAATTTCCCCCTTTTTTATGATCCGTGACCTCAAATAGTCTAGAAATGTGAACCTCGATTTCCAAATAGTTTTAGTAGAATTAAGTTAATGGAGAAAAGAATAAGATCTGAGATATAGATATAGATATATGGAAAATAAATAAATAATTATGTATACAATAAATATTATAAGAATAAAATAATTAGTCAATTGCGTAATACCTATGCAATCTCGATGACAAACTTTCATTTGATCTTCATGTAATGCCATCATGGAATGCTATCGTTTCAAAACTATAGATATGATTTTTTTTATCTTCATATGACTTGATTTTTAAAAGTATGATTTCAAAAGACATAATTACTATTGTCACATATTATATGCTATTTTTATATTTATTTTTATAATTATTTAAAATAAAGAATAAATAATACGTTATTGTTCATCTAAATAAATATATCTTCATAAGTTGAAAAACTATATTGTATATGGATCTTATTTCGAAGCATATTTCGAGCACTCTCCAACGGTAAAAAAAAAATTATACTATTGCGAATTATGTAGCAAAAGTTATATTTAATTTACATAGTATAATAATTTAGGTTGTTTATTTAAAATTAGACTGTAATATTCACTCATCCAGAACACCTTATATGTACTTATATCTATGTTGAACACCATTTTCTTTCAAAAAAATAATTGTTGAACACTATTTTAAAAGTTAATAAGAATGACATGGCATGCTTAGGTGGAGCTCTTTATAATATTCTAAGGTTGTTTTATTTAAATCAAACTCTAATTTTTACATAATCCAAAACTCTAATATATATGTAACTTTATCGCTATAAATTTTAGTTTTTGTTGTAACAACAAAGTTTCCTTAATAAATTTTGTTGCAATACTATATTGTTTTGGTTTAGTTGAGTAAGGTTGAGGTTTTAAAAGATAATATGTTTAATCCTGTAAATTGGACCTATAATCAAATGTTATAATCACATGTAATACACTATACTTAATACTTATAGCTATTATTATATTTATCTAAAAAAAGACTATAGTGTCTTACAATTCATTTAATTTAATATAATTTCATGAGTTGTAAAACTATATTAAAAATAGATCCTATTTTGAAGCATATTTCAAGCACTCTCCGCTGATAAAAAAATTATAATATTTTGAATTAGGTAGCAAAAGTTAAATTCAATTTACATAATATAATAATTTAGGTTGTTTATTCAAACGCAGCTCTAATTTCCCCCTATCCAAAACTCTTTTATGTATTTAAATATATGTAGAATTCTATTTTTTTTCAAATATTTAAAATAAACTAATGACATGGCAATCCTAAGTGACACTCTCTATTTCATAAATTATAGAACTATATTGTAAATGGATCTTATTTCGAAGCATATTTCGAGCACTATCTAATGGTACAAAAATTGTAATATTCTAGATTAGGTAGCAAAAGTTATATACAATTTACATAATATAATAATTTAGATTGTTCATTCAAAACGAAACTCTAAATTCTGCTTATCCAAGACTCCTTATATGTATTAAAATTTATGTACAACTCTATTTTTAATAAAAAAAATTGATGACATGACAATCCTACATGGCGCTCTATATTTCATAAGTTGTAGAACTATATTGTAAATGGATCTTATTTCGAAGCATATTCTGAATGCTCTCCAATGGTACAAAAATTATAATATTCCGAATTTTGTAGCAAAAGTTATACACAATTTTCATAATATAATAATTTAAGTTGTTGATTCAAATACAAACTCTAATTTTCGCTTATCCAAATCTCCTCCTTTTATGTATTTAAATCATGTAAAACTCTATTTTTTAAAAAATAAAAATATAAAATGATGACATGGCAATCCTACGTGGCGCGCTCTATGAGCTCGAAATCTTGAGGAGCTCTCTATGCTCCTGAAAAGTTCCTCCTTTATATATATATATTGATATTGATTAATAAATAGTGGAATATAATTCAGCAGAATTGATTATATTTTTATTTTCTATTTTTAGTGGGGTCCAATAAGTATATGTTCTTTTCCCGCAGCCATAAATTTTTCGGTTTTATCTTGTTGCATTAAAACCCCTGTTCTTTTGGATTGTGTGAAAGTAAATTGAACCGAGCTTAAACATTAAAGAATCTTGAACTGAATTGAAAATAAATTTAAAAAAAAGGCCGAAGTGTATCTTATATTAAAAAAAAAAAACTCCACGACTGTAGCTCCATCCTCTCTCTATTCTCTAGTCTACGGTTTGGCATTATCTAGATAAACGTGTTTTCTCAGGAGTCTGAAGGTATATATCATGTCAGATCACCTTTTGTCCTTTCCTTCAAATAATGTGTCCCTTGCCATAATAAAAAGCAATAAAAAAAATTTGTCCCTTACAATTTGTAAGGAAAACAAAAATATTTTTTGGGCATAGCACCAGAAACAACGAAATGAATGAAGAGAAGTGATCCGAGGCCCACGAGATATGGGCTAGTGAAATTTCATCCCACCTCCTTGGTCCATGATGCATTGGTGAGAATTGATTGTGGGCTAGATTAGGTTGGACCTTGCTCAAAAACATTGATCAATTCGGGGCCAAAAATCAAAGCGCATTTCTGCCAAAATATTGCAAAATCGGATTAGAGTTGGATTGGGTCTTAACTTTTAAGGACGATGTAATCTTAAAACATATATTGGGCTAAACATATGCCTAAAGCTTGAAAAATAGACCAAAATTTTAAGAAGAAAACTTTAGAAAAAGTAAGAAAAAAGAAGTTGTGGAAAGTTCTAAATATATAAGAAAAGTTCAGACAAGTTCGGATTAAATAAGATAAAGTAAAGTCAAAATAAGGAGACGAGAATACACCCTAATACATAGAAAGAAAATAAATTACTAACTAATTACGAGTTATATAAATAGTTTATCAAACTTTAGTGGACGAATTCAGAGCAAAGGTGGATCTCCTTAGGAGGGTAGGACCCAAGCCCTTTGGTCTCCATATTTCTTCAAAGATTCACCTCAAGGATACTGTATTATCGTTCGGAATTTCATCCTCTTAGGAAAAAGAATATAATCTTGTAATTCCTTAAGGCTCCCCTTGGTTGACTGGCAAAACATATTTAATAAAAAATGATTTGCAGGGTAAACCTGTTTTTATTTCATTTATTACTGATAGCTTACTTGGAATATAAGAGACTAGCATTTTTTGCACGCTATGCGTGCGTCTCATATAAACGTTTTTCTTTCAATTAGTTCTTCATCAATGTTACAAAAAATTTGATCCTAACGTATACTTATAATTACTTTTAACTTTTTAATATGTTATCTATACTAATATATTAAAAAAGCGTTAATCTAGTACTATTATGTTATTATCCATTCAATCGACAATCAAAATGCATGGAGGAGGATTCGAACACTAGACCTCCTAAGTCGAAAATCTCACTAATTACCATCTTAACTAGCAATGAGTTCTGAGATATCTCTCCATATTACTCCCTCCGTCCCAAAATATAGTTCCCGTTTTCATTTTGGGTGTCCCAAAATATAGTTCCCATTTCCATATTTAGCTCCACATTTTTCCGTAATTTGTCTAGAAAAATTGTGTCCCATCATTTATTTACTTCTTGAATTTTGTTTTTTGTTTTGTTTATTCAACCCAAGTGTTACAATTAATGCTCTTTCACCAATTATTCTCCATTCTCTCTCCTAAAATCATCTTTTCCCATATAACATTTATTTAAATAAACAAAATATCTTTACTATCCCTCTTAGATTCTACTTGCATAAATTACCGTGAAAAAAGGAAAATGGGAACTATATTTTGGGACGGAGGGAGTAATATGTGAATCCCTCATTAAAATATGAAAAATTAATGAAAAAAGACAGAAAAAAAGAGTTTGAAACTTTCTCAAATACAAATAAAAAATAAAGTACTCAATGTATGGAGTCGGGGCATCGCCCGGGCCACACACTAGTTCTGATCTTAAATCAATGCTTCGTCTGTTTTTTTAGTTATTTGTTAATTATTATTCAAATATAGTATTGAAAGAAGAAAATATAAAGCAGAACAAAGCTTGTGTTCAAATAAAGTAGAAGAATTTGTGTATCAAGTTTAATCGTTGAATATTAATAAAGTGGAAGAGTTTGGTTTATATAATAGAGATTACACAATAATAATCAACATTTAGGTTTTAAAAAATTATCAGTATATTATTAATATGAAATTCAATTTTTTTTTGTGTCAATCAAATTGTCAATTTAATTTTTGATCAGAGTTTTTCACACATATGTAAGAAGAGTAAATTATTCTCCTTAATTTAATATTTAAATGAAATTTCAAATTCAATTCCATTGTTAACTTGTTCAATATATATGGCAAGTAGGAAGAAGAAAATATTATTTAATATATATAACAATTTAAATTCATTAAGGGTATATTAAACTTTTTAGAATGGGACACCATCTTCCTCCCCCGTCACTTAGGGTCTGTTCTCTTCGGCATAAAACAACCGAACTGAATTGAATCGAACGGGCGAATTGAATTGAACCGATTGAATTAAATTATAACTAATTAATAATAATGATTATCTGAACTGAACTGAACTGAATTGAACTGAACTGAACTGAAAATAAGTTGGGAAGAACAGACCCTTATATAATAGAGATAAGGAAGGATAAAAATCAACGGAAGAGGATGATTGAGAGGAGTGAAATAAAAAGATAAGAAATGAGGAAAAAGTGTCCGTCTTTCCTTTGCAACTATGTTTTCCACGTTAATGATATCAAATTTCCTTCATTTGAAAACTATTTTTTGCCCTCTAATTTTTGATAAATCAAATAAAGGAAAATGAAAACTTTACTTTTATGAAGAAAATATTCCCGCCCAATCAAACACTCTCTAAGATTCTATTCTATTCAACCTATATTAACATGTCTGAACTTATCTAAACTTATCTAAATTAATATGAATTTATCATATATCTTAAAATATTAAAACTTATTAGGACTTAATTGAACTTGTTTGTAACTTATCTAAACTTATTATTTGATATAAGCCAAAATAAAACCTTGTTTCGCTCACCTAAAAGATAATTTTTGTTGAATAAGTTCAGTTTAGTATAAACAAGCTTATAAGTTTGATTCAACAATAATAACTTCATTTATGTTTAAATCAATAAATTATATAAGCGAAAACGATAGAGAATTAATAACAATAAGTTCTGTTTAATTGAAAAGTTCAGTTCACTAAAATTAACTTCACTTCAGTTAAGTTCAATTTAGTAAAAAGTAGCCTAAATCGATCCGAATGAAACGTAAAAGTAGCTTCCAGAAATTTGGTTGGGTTTTCATTCATAGCTAACTTTCTTTGATAAACTTGGATTATCTACGCCCAACTCCAAATTTTGGGCTTGTTATGAGGTAGATATCTGAATATCACATATATATCCCTTCACCATATGTATGTGAATGTTTTTGAACCAACTTTTAATTGCTTTTCTTTATTCTCAATTTGAATAAAATCTGCAAATAAAGTTTCAAATTTGAATGCTAATACAAGTCAATGCCGGATTTGTGGAAAAAAATACATTTTATATGGTAGTTTCCTACAAATTTTCCTTAATTATACCCTAAACATATCACACAAATATTTTTGTATGAAAACATTTAATCAACTTTTGCAGTTTTGCATTTTTTTTTTTTTTTTTTTTTGATTTTGCATGGCACAGTTTGCATCTAATGCTAAAAAACACCCCAACATAATGATCCAAGATAACTCACTCTATCGTTTTTTGCAGTTTTGCATGGCACAGTTTGATTAGTGTCCAAGACATATTGGTAGCACGAAACTCTACATATGAAGGTTAAATCTTAAAACCCCATACCTCTTAGCTTAAAACTAACGCGGAAAAACGTGCCTGCAAAGTCAACATCTACTCTATATATCAACATTATTAATACTAGACAGTAGACACTACTTTACCTCCATGGACCATGGTAATTGGTAACCTGTGGCATGGTACCCTTCAGTGTAGGCCTAAAGAGACAACTGTGTGGCTCAAAGAGACAAGAACCTCGAGAAATAGTTCTTCAAACAATACCAACAAGAGGGTTTCTTGATCTATAATAGTGGGAGTTCAAATTTTGGACTCTCACAAGCACAATTTGGTGATTTTTGCTACATATTATACTCAAATTAAAGTGGTTAAATTGGTACCACTTTTAGTACTAATTTAACATTTTTATTTCAGTACCAATTTTATGCTGAAATGACCAAAACCAATTGGATTAGTACACTTATATGTTAAGAGTTCATCTACCAACGATCGTAATTCCTATAAGACAGAATCACCTTATACTGTAAGTTCACTAAGGTAATCACAAATTCAAAATGCCATGCATTTGCTTTATTTGTTTGTATGAAAAATATTTAACTACTCCATCTAATTTATGAAGATCTTCATATTTTTTTTAGAAAGATCTTCATATCTAATATAGCAGAATAAACTAAAGTAAGGAAAACAGTAAGTGTAAAAGTGGAACTTTTTTATTATTTAATGGGAGAAAGATTGTGGGTGTGAGAAAGTGTAGAATTATGTAGGTCCCATTATCCCATAAGTGGATAAAGTAGTGTGGAAAAGTTGCAAATCTCTATTGAATAAGGAATAAAGTAGAAATAAGAAAATCTTTTGAATATGGTCTTAAACGGATTGTAGGATAATTTTAAAAACAAAGGACTAAGCAATTAAAAATATTAACTATATTATTTTTAAGGTGATTTTTTAATGCAAAAACTAGTTTCCCCCGTGTTGAACCCTAGTTTTGATGATGACAAAGGAACAAAGATGCAAACTAAGTATTGGACTAACAAGTTGTTTAAGTGAGTGAATTTCAAGGTATCAGTGAAAGGAATAAAGAGAATACTAAGTCAAGGAAGAAATCAAGTTTGGATTTTGAAGGCTAAGTAAAGATGTTTCAAGATTTGGTACTTGGAGCAAAGATTGGAGCAAGAAGACTAAAGCGAGGCTTTTTGTTTCTAGTTCCATTGTAAAGGAACGAGCAAGAATGGTAAGCAACTATGGCAATTTAGAATGAGAATGAGCGTTTGTTCCTTTGTAAGGAACAAACGAACTGGCGCTAAACTAATAAGTTAAAGGAATTAACTATTAAAAGGAACTAGACTTAGGATGAAGCATTACAACGGTTCATTTATGTCAGTTGAGTAAATTATGCCTAGATTCTAGGTAACCGTTTTTATTTAAGGAAAAAAAATCTGATTTTAAGGAAAATCTTCTTTAAGGAAAATATTTTATTTTTCTAAAGATAATAAAAATTCTTTTCGGTTTTTATGGAAATATTTTAAAGATAATATTTTTGGTAAAAGGATTTTATTTTGGTATTAATAATTAAAATGTTTTTAATTAAATCGATTTTCGAATTAATGCTTAAAGTGGTTGCTAAAATTAAGGAGCAAAGAACTTAATTCTCTCCCACGTTTAACGGTGATCATGGAGATCATAGGATGATTGAGGAACGTGTTCCTCCGGGTAAGGAACATCATGGGATAATGGTTCTACCACTAATACATGTTTTAATCCCACGTTCTAAGTTATTACCACTATAAATACTAATGTCTAATTAAGTTCCAATTTGTGTCTGACCAAGTGATTTAGTGAGTTTAACTAAGTAAAGTGTCATTGCCTTCATTCTCTCATAAAAGCCATTTGTTCTTTGTCTTCTTACTCTAAATTCCACTAAGTTTAATTGATCTATTGTATTTTGGTTTTTGGGGTAAGGGAACTTTGAGTGAAGTTATGTAAGAGAGAAGCTTTGAGTAAAGCGAGTTAAAGTGAGAAAACTTCAAGTGAAGTTGTGAGGAACAACTGTTAAGGGAACAGTTGTTCACGAACTTGAGTTTAGGAACTCAAAGTGTGGCCCGTGAGTAGAATTAGGTTGTAACAAAGTTGTTTGGCCTAATTAGTGAAAGAGTTGAGTTTAAAATCCCTAGTGGTCGAGGTTGTTTCTTCTTGTTGGGCCCAAGAAGTTTTTCCTCGTAAAAATCCCTTGTGTTCCTTTAGCTTGTTTCTTTGTTCAAGTTTAAGATTCCGCAAAAAGTTATGTTTATTTCTACATATACAATTCACCCCCCTCTTGTATTGTTCCTAGTGAAATAACACCCCGTGTACTTTTTACAGGCTACTTTTCTTATGTGTTCTTATATTTTTTTTAATTTTTTCGATAAGGAGAGATAATTGGCCCGAAGATCAACCCCTGTCAGGCTACTAGCCAGTAGGGCACACGAGCTCATAGGCTGAGGAGGTAATGACGGGTTCTCTGCCCCTGCAAGGATGGAGCAACAAAAGTTTTGAGAATTCAAGAGAAGGTCACAGCGAGACGAGCCGCTTATCATTACAATAGGTGTCAAGTGGAAATGCAGTATGCAGACGAGGCATCCTAACAGGTCGATAGACATGAATCTTGTTTCTACATGGCCTGATTAACAGCCCATAACACAATAGGCCTAAAGACCTACTGCTACCACAAGAGAAATTCCCAACATATTATTGGATGAGGATTCGAAACCCTAGACAAAGCCCTGTAATCCAAGGTGGTAATCCACTAAGCTACTACCTCTTCCTCATTCTTATGTTTTTTTTTTGGTTGGGGGTTTTTATAGGGCTATTTTTTTCAACATTTGCTTTGACTTTTAGTTTTATTTAGAGATTGCTCATTTCTGTATTATACTTTTTTTTCCAAATTTTAAACAAGGTAAAAACATTTAGCTCTTGTTCTTTTGAACTGAACTGAACTGAACATAATTTGTCTGAACTAAACTTAATTTGTATGAACGAAACTGAACTAAATTTGTGAAAGGAATTTGTCTGAACTGAAACGAACTGATTTGAACCATGAACTGAAATAGCCTGAAATGAATTGAACTAAATTTTCATTAATCCAATACAATCCAAAATAACACAACCTTAGTAGTCGAATTTGGTCTTCGGTTACAAAAAATGTGATGTAACCTGGTGATAGAATGATGATACTTTAAGAAGATGGTCAGTGTATTAAAACCTTTAAAAAAGTATTTAGGTCATTTAATTTGCTTAGAGCTTACATGGCGTCATGCCAATATATAAAATAAGAAGAAAGTTATGAATATGCAATCGTTTCTCAATATTTGATAATCTATATTTATTGATATTGGGTAACTAGTAATAAACAAGGGTAACTAATAACACATATTGGGTAATTTATTCCTTGTACGAAAAAAAGGAAAAATGACAGGTTTAATTTTTTTGAAACATGTTAACAAAATAACATAAAAAGCAGGCAAATATCTATGTTTTTTTAATTATTGAGTATATGTACTTTTGTAGGGATAAACTAGAGGAAATAAATTACCATTTTTACTACAAAAAAAGAGGTACTACTAGCTAGTAGAGTATTTGTTACGAACTAATAACCTGTTTTTTCAAGTATGTGAAAAGGCTAGTACCAGATTTGTTGGGTAGTGGAATTACTGATCCAGGCCATGATCTTAAATCGGTTAGATGCAGATACCCACAAATTCGGGTCATGTCATGTCATACGATACCCATTTATATGATTATTTCGGGCTGAAAATTCATAGGCGATTGTGTTATTCTGTTGTTGCATTAGTTACCAATTACTTACCATGTCCATATTAAAGTAAATTAACAAGAAGTTTCCTTTAGAAGCACTTGAAACTGAACTTTAATATTACTCTTAAAAAAATAAAGAACATGAAGCACTAGATCAAAGGTACATTCGCCTAATACTAAATCACAATAGATGAGCTTAATCACACGTGATTAGTATTGAGATCCCACGAACAACCCACATATGAGTGCAAGTGTTGTCATATTGAACATGAGGAGGAATAATCAACTTAATAAGATTGAGGAGTTACTCCTTGAGCTTTTAAGTTGTCCAAACTCTACTCCATTAATGGGTGCGGTCCAAACACATTTAACGTTTGATTTAATTTAACATGGTATCAGAGCCTAGGTTGGGCCCCCAATATTTTGGGTCAGAATCGTAGACAACTCACATGTGAGGGGGAGTGTTGAGATCCTATGAACAACCCACATGTGAATGTAAGTTGTTGGCACATTGAACATGAGGGAAAGAATAATGTGTAAGTTATCCAACAAAGAACTGCCCACATGTGAGTGTAAATGTTGGCACATTGAACATGAGGGGAAGAATAACGTGTAAGTTATCCAACAAAGAACAACCCACATTTGAATGTAAGTGTTTGAGAAGTTATTTCTCCTACTGTCAATTGGTTGGCCTCCTTTGGACTTGTAAGTTATCCAAGCAGTCCTCCATTAACGTGTGTGGCTCAGACCCATTTAACATTTAACTAAATTGATAAGCGTGTCGCGCACCTGACAAAGATAATTCCTAACTAACATCATATCTATGTAGTAGGGCAAGTCAAGGTCGAATACACAGAGACAAACAATATCAAACAATTGATATCTTGACTCAAATTAACTAAACACGTGACAAACAACGGTGAAAATGATGTTAAGTTAAACTAAACTATGGCAACTAGCAATAACACACGAGATAAAATCAATTAATAAAAGCATCTAGAATTAAGTATCTCCACTAGCACGAAAATACATGAATAGTTCCCATCCCAATAAACAAAATCAATAGTCCAAAAGGAGTAATGCACCCTAAAAATACCAAAGACCTTTCCCGAGTATCTATGGCTACTCTAATCAAGCAATCATACCTATTCCTATGAAATTATACAAAAAAGAGACATTAAACATGGCATCACAAACAAATTCCTAGTAATACTATCTACTTATTCCCATAGAGATATTCATACTTTTGATAGAATCAACAAATCCATCTAGATTCAATTCTCATTGAAAGCGAGACATGAGGAATTAATTCAATACCATCTATCCCTAATATGATAATGAAATTTAACACAATTTAATCAAGTATGGACAATTAGTCATATTAAATTGGGATTAGGGAGGAATTCATGCATCAACCATCACTAGGGTTTAACTTAACCCTAGATTACGAAACTACTCACTCATAATTGAAATGACAAAACAAGCAAGAAGTAAATAAAAATACATGACAATAATGAATTAGAGGGAATTAGAAAATTTAGTCTTTTACTTGAATGAAATCGATCCAAAGTAGCCAAATCGTAGATCTCAAGGTTAAACAATGGAGTTTTTCCTCAAAAACCTTCTAAAAACTAATATTGTATTCTCTAATAATGAAAAGCTACCCAAAAGAAGGTTTAAGAAAACCTAATTATTGTTTAAAAAACTAAGAAAGGAAATAAAGTTTATCACGGAAAATAAACGGGAGAACATCTCATACGATCGTGCAGAAACCTGCACGGTCGTGTGTCATGGTGCACGGCCGTACAAAATCTTACTCGGCCGTGCAAGCGAGACAAAACATTTTCTTCTTTTCTTCATAGATTTACACGGGCAAGCAACAATCTGCACGGTCCCACAACTCGTCCAACGGGAATGCACGTGGTCCCGCACAAAACAAAAATTCTTCAAAGATTATCATCTCTTCAATCCCAAAGAGCTCGAACTCATCTCCTTGCCTCCGAAAACCCCTATCTAGACCATCTTCGAACCATCTTAGTCTCTCTTAGCCACAACCGGCCACAAAGACTTGAAAATCACAAAGAAGAGGCATAAGTATTTACGATGTTTCAAAAGCTACTAAAATCATGCAAAGACCTAAGATGCACTAAAAACTACATGAAAATGAGACTTAAAAGCTACTTATATGCAAACTAAAAATCGACTTATCATAAATCTAACAATTAGTTTTTTCATAACTTTCTAGTACTTTCATGGTTCTACTTCGATTCCTACATTCTCATTTAATGCCATTAAATACCCTTCTACAAAATTCCTTATAGCTGATGCAAGATACGTGCATGGATTACTTCACCAACTATCTTTATTTGATTTATTAGGATGGTTGCATGGTTTTACTGTACTCTTAAAGTAGAGGTTTTACATGTAACGAAAAATATGTCTTTTATTATGTTTGTTAGTTAAATTAGTTTATGTCGTTGAGTCATTTTTATTTTAGTTGGTTGTAATAAGAGCCGAAAATCTGAGTTGTAATAGCTCTAGGGTTAGGTGTGTGATTCTAGGCATTTTAGGAAAGTCTTGAGCATCTTTCCTTATGCTTGAGTTTCCTCAAATTGAGCTAGATTCTAGGCTTAAGATTAGGGGAAACTTTCTTTAAAATATTTGCTAGTTGGCGTGTGGTGTAATGCCTTGGAGGGCAAGGGTTTCTTGCTGCCCTTATTATAAATAGGCGCCTAGTCCATAATAAAAAGTGGAGAATTGATTTGAGAATTGTGATTCCTTGTGAATTATTGTTGTTTTTGCCGAGATAGCGAAATAACACTGTTGAATTTAGCCGAGATAGCTTTATTCTTCAAACCTATTTCAATTCATATCGAGATAGTTGAATTATTCATACCCTTGTTTCTTACTTTCATCCACAAAAAAAAACACAAAACACAAAAAGAGTCTGAATCAACCTCGAAAATCATATCAAGTGGTATCAGAGCAGTGTTACGAGAACGGAGCGTGAGGGCGCGTGTGAGCTCTAAATCTTGATTTTCTTGGTTCATTGGAAAGCTAACATATAGAGCTACGTTGTGTCAAAATGTCAGGTTATTCTAATCAGTTACGAAGTCACAGCAACCCGAAATATTTGAGTAAACTTTCTGTCAGATTCAATCAGTTCTAAGGTAAACTTTAGGAAACTCGTTCTCCTAGTATATAACGAATTTTTGAGAGTTTCTTGGCTTAAATTGGACTACTTTTTGTTTAGTTTAAGACTGTAAAGTTTCGTAATTTTTGAAGAACGTTTGCTAATTGATTGAACAAGTTTTTGATAATTGGTCAAAACCGACATATTCTGGACCAGTTTTGGGGCAATTGAAACTGCAAACAATTGGTTGGGTATTTGTTGATGAAATTTTGATCGAGTGTTCCAGACACATAGGGCTATCTTGTGTTAAAATTTCATTAAATTTAGAGGTGTTTTACTTAGGTTCTAAATCTCGAACTTTTTGTGAAATTTCTGGGAAGTTTACTGGAAAGATTGCAGTTGGTTGTTGTTGTTTGGTTCGTATGGATATATTTGATTTATCATATGATGAGCTTCGTGAGAGGTTATACATAAAACCTCTAGGTCGTTCTAAAATTGTAAAAGCACTCCGTGTGGGATTAAGGCATGGTTTACATGATCTTTTTGTGGAAATTGTTAAACCTGTCGAATGTTCCCCATGCCATACATTTGAAGCGAGTGCTACACCACCTTCTTATGTTGAAGATGAAGAAAATATTGAAACTATTTCTTGTTCTAAGGATAAATATTTGATCTTTGAATTTTCTCATGTAGAAGATGAATTCAAAACTGAATCTTTGGCTTGTACAACCATCAAATTAAAGTTCCGATCTTTGCTATTCCATATGCGCAGAAAGCTACAAAAGAGTGTTGGGTACAACAATATGCAGCATCTTCTTGCTGCCCTTATTATAAATAGGCGCCTAGTCCATAATAAAAAGTGGAGAATTGATTTGAGAATTGTGATTCCTTGTGAATTATTGTTGTTTTTGCCGAGATAGCGAAATAACACTGTTGAATTTAGCCGAGATAGCTTTATTCTTCAAACCTAGTTCAATTCATACCGAGATAATTGAATTGTTCATACCCTTGTTTCTTACTTTCGTCCACAAAAAAAAACACAAAAAGAGTCTGAAACAATCTCGAAAATCATATCAATAGCAATATAGCCTCATAAGCTAATTGCACATATAAGTTGAAAACTGATGGAGAAAGCCATATCGAGTGAGATAGAGTAAGAATTGAAGATGATTATAAGGCCATAATAACCAACTTACAACATCATAGGCTAGAAAGAAAAGAAGGAAAAAAAGGTTTAACTGGATTTTTATGGTGAACATGATGAGAGGAACTAAAACTTAATAAGTTTAATTTGAAATGTTACTCATCCTATTGTCAATTTGTTTTAGGATGAAACCTCCTTTGGACTTGTAAGTTGTTCAAACACTCTTCCATTATCGAGTTCGGCCTAGACCCATTTTATATTTAACTTAATTTAACAATTAATTTTTTCATGAATTTCTAGTACTTTCATGTTTCTATTTCAATTCCTACATTCCCATTTAATGCCATCAAATACCCTTCTCCGAAATTCCTTATAGCAATATAGCCTCATAAGCTAATTGCATAGATAAGCTGAAGAGCGATGGAGAAAGCCACATCAAGTGAGATTAAGCAAGAATTGAAGATGACTACAAGGCCATAACAACCAACCTCCAACATAATAGGCTAAAAAGTTTGACCGAATTTTTTGGGTGCTCGACAATCTAAAATTTGTGACAACTGACCTAAATATCCATGATAATTTCCTAGTATCACGTTTTGTAATACCTCAATAATTCTCCCTTGTTTAAAATTTACTTTCTAATAAATAATAGACAATTATCAAAGCATTATCGGCACGAGTGAAAACATTTCGACCTTTTTAGAATTTTCCAGCATAAAGTAATAAAATATTTCAAAGCAAAAAAATAAAATTCAAACTAAAGGTTTTACATCTTGGAACTAATCATCGCCACCAAATCAAACTATGTCAATAAATAAAAGCAACAACTAAGTCAAACCAACAATCAGCTATAAAGTTTAAGACAAAACTTAAGAATAATATTTAAGAAACTTCAAGACAATCCAACCAACAACCAACAAAAAAATAAAGGAAAAATTGACGTAATGGGGGTTCAATTATGAGCGGTTCTATTTAATAGATCCCAACTATCAATAATCCAGTGCCAAACCAAACTATTGTATGACCCATCTTTATGTGGGCCTAGTAGGTCACTTAACTTGTTACTTTAGGTCAATGAGGTCACATGACACATTCAGTGAACACATGATTTAAAATCCCAACCCCACTCCTTATTTTTTGAACCTAGTTCTCCCTTTGTGTTATTTCTCCATCTCCCTTTTCGTATTTTGTCCTTCGAAAATCCAAGGTTGCCCTAAATTCATCTGGATCTGGCTGGTGAATTCAAAAGCATATGGGCGAGCAATTGTGAAGTGTAACCACGATATTCATGCGAAATTGAGAACTGTCAAAAGTAGTGGCAATGTTGGAAGGAAATTCTACGGGTGTTCCTATGGCCTGTAAGTGTAGGCTTGATTAGGGAATTTTTTTTCTTTTTTTTTTGTATTTAAAATAACTTGTAGTGTTTTATTGTTCTTTTAGGCAGCAGATTGTGGTTTCTTTTGATGGGAAGTCAATGAAGGAGATTTAGAGGACTATCAATAATGTGAAGACCTACAAGTGAAGTTGCTGGAACAGTTCACAACCATTACTGATTTAGAGTGGCAATTCAAGGTTGTTGTAGATAAGTTTGGGAAATTGAAGACCAAGAAGGAAAACATGGCTTATGAAGTTGAAGAAATGAGGATGAAGATGGCCAAAATTCGTGCTGAATTGACTAAGAGTAATGGAGGGGAGAGGTTTGCTATAAAGGATTTGTTTGTACCCTCAATTTAGTTTGTTGTGGTCCTTCTTTTCATGAATTGATCATCATAGTTTGATGTAGGTGATTACTTATGTGATGGAAATGTTAATGTTATTTTGTGAAGGGTCAATAATTTTGTGTTACCCTTAGACTCATTATTTTGTAGTATGTATTTTAACAATCAATGAAAAGAAGTTGTTTACACTACTTAAAGTTTGCATCTTGATTGATATTGAAAGACTGATTACAACCAATAGTTTTCATAGCAAAAAATCATTGTTCACCACCACATTATACAAAAAAAGAAAGCCAATTTTGGTGTTTATAATAGACTACAAAGACTGATCAGACTACATTTATATCCTAATGAAGTGGCATAACTCACATTCAAAGTTGACATCCAACAAATGGTCAGGTGTTGCTTGTTGATGCTTGACAGCTGCTGAATGGACCTTTATAGGTTGAAGCTATTGATTGAGAAACCTCCTTAGGACCACCTCTTTGACTTCGAGCCTACACATTTGGTAAGAAGGGAAAATGAGTTATGTTTCAAAGGAGAAAAGATGTTCCAAAACGTGTTTACATTAGTCTATAGTCTTACATTCACAAATGTTGAGCCATCATCACCAATGTACACACCAACACGCTCTTAGAATCTGCATTTGTCCTAAAGAAATAGTTAAGTCACATAACAAGAGAAAACACTTACACAATGTGAATATGATTGAGCTTAAGAGTACTTACCCTTCCACCTCTAGAGTCCCTGCCTCCCCTGCTTCCATATCACCTCCTGATCCCATAGCACCATCACCTGAACCCCTAACTGCTCCTCCTGAACCACTAACATCACCTCTTGAACCTCTGCCACCAGTTGCTGAACCACTACATGCATCCCTGTCCTTATATGATAAACCCCTAACTCTCCTTGACCCTCTGCCTCCCGTAATCACCCTTCCACCTTTCCCTAACCTGCTTGGTTGAGCAGTTGCAGTTAAGTGTTCACTTTTGTCGGGTTGACTTGGTGCAAGCTGAGGGAAATATTTGATTTCTTTGGAGCTGCTTAGGAAGCTTCATCTTAGACATGTTCTTTTATTGTGAGTTTTGCATCTATAAATGTTGCAATTGATTTCCACTCTATGTTTAGTTAGCCTTTCGGGTTTCTGAGGGTTCGCATGGGAATCCTTTCTTTTGTTTTTTTCTTGGTCTCCCTATTCCAATCTTGATAGGGGGAGGATTAAGAGGAGAAACAACGTTAGGCCAGTGTTTTCACCAACAATTGGGGTATTGAGCTTGCATAAGACTATAGGTATGTGCCCCTCTTGTAATAATCTGACACAAAGTCTTTAACATTCTTTTTGGAGAAGAAAATGCAAGACACTACACAACAAGGAATGCCACATAAATCCCATTTCCTACAAGTGCATGATTGTGCAGCTAAGTCAACTGTCAAACTGTCTATCCTATGGTTCACTTATAAAGTTGTGTTAGTGGATGAAATATGTAACATCCCGACCCTTACGAAGTCGAGCTTATCGTCATCAATGTGCATTAAGGGCCAACAATTTTCCTCAATAATCAACACAAGTTCTTCTAGCGCATTTTTTCCTCACTCATGCGCACCCTGATAAACTTCCCAAGAGGTCACTTATCCCAAGACTACTCCCAACCAAGCACACTTAACTTTTAGAGTAACTTAGGAAATGAGGTCCCAAAAGGAAAAATGCATTTTGTTGGTATAAGTAGCCTGCTAAATCCCTTTTAAATCAATCATGAGGGGTATTACAGAATACATATTCAATTGGCATCCTCTTCTTTTTACTTCTCTAACCAACATTGTATCCTAGGGCAGATCTCAGCCTTGCTAGCCTCCATTTCCTGTCTCTTCACCACCAATATTTGTATACGTGCCACCTTAATGTCCTCCAGCATGTAGATGGTGTGCTTTGTCCTAGCAGTTATAATATAACCATTGAATGTCTCAGAGAGATATACTTGTAATACAGTAACATTTACCTTAGTTTTGATGTCTAAGTGTGCTATACAAAAAAACATAAGGGTTGTGCACTTTGAGAGCTTTTGAGTCATCAAGGTTAATTGTATTCATTTCATTCAAGACGTCATTGTAGTATGCCAAACTGTATGCCTTTGCTGCTTTCTAAAACAATAGTTTTATTTCATCACCCTGAAACTCTCTGTGCCAGTGGGAAAATATATGCCTAGCACAATGCCTACACTTGTAGTTTGAAAAAAAACATATGCAATAGAACTTAAAATTGCCTATTTAAACCAATATGCAAGAGAAGAAAATGAATTCTCATTAGTATGGAATCAAAAGAACTAACTAATGGATAAGACAGTTTACAAAAAATGCTTAGAAAGTAACTTACCAAGTGGTCATCTAATTCAGTTGTCAGTCCTTCGCCCTAGCCTAGCCCCACGATGAGTTGTTTTCACCTTCTACTATGGCCGCCCAGGCAACTAGATACATCAGATAATTTGCATCCATCCCCATAGTTGCCAATAATTGACCACCGAAAAAGGTCTTCAAGAAGCAAGTATCAATGCCTAAGAACCTTATGCATCCCTCCAGCCACCCTTTTCTTACACCATCAAAGCAGATAATCAGTCTCTAAAATACTGGAGTTCTACTCCTCCTTGGCCTCTCATCATTCAACATCTTAGTGACAATCTCTACATCACTGTCTCTCAAAGCCTAAAGCTATCTACCAAGCTTAGCATAATGTTCTTCCATAGAACCATGAAGCAGTTTATGAGCCTTGTAATTCACCTTATAGTGCCCTCCTTATGGTAACACTGTATGCTTGTCTGACTGTGTCAATAAGAATTGCTTTGCAAGATAGGTTGATGTCATTTGTCTGTTGGCTTCTATGCTCTTGGTGCAATTGTGCTCGTCATCTACAGATTTGACAATAAAACAAGCTCTCCTTAAATCCCAGGAGCCAAACAACTTAAAAGTCGCGCACCCTGTGTTACACTTACTCCATTCTCCCCTGACTCATTCTATTATTTCTAGCAAAGTACAAGTTCCTCCCATAAGTCATGGTAAACCTAGACACAACACTAGTAATTGAAAACCTTAGTCCAACTTTCCACACAAAGTTGCTAAAATTTGTATCATCACTCACTAAAAGTCCAATTCATCTCCTTCTCCTACCATTAACATATTCATCACCACTATTCTCAAGGGTATGAATGTTCATCCTCACTGTCGCCACAAACCCCTCATCATTGTGTGTGTTAGTTTCCCCACTAGTAGCACTAAAATTTCTAAGGGCCAATCTCTCTTATGTTGCACCTAGGGTTAGCAACGAGTCGCATCTGGACCGGGTCCTTATGGACCTAGATCCAGATTCGTTATCCGAAGCAGGATCCAGATCCGCCCCGGATCTAATGGGTCAGAAAATATTGGAGCCAGATCCTGATACCGTGGATCCGAGTCCAAAACGGACCCAAAACGGGTCGAGTCCATATAAAAAATATTCCCTCTCTCGCCTCAACAAAAACCGTTCTCTAGTTAAACAATGGAATTTAACCAACTTATTCCATTCTTCTACTATTGTCAACTCACGTACTCCCCTCTTCCCCCACTTTGACTCAGTCTATTCCCCATTTTTTCCATTTATTGAAGATCCCCCACCAGTATGCTCTCTGGTCTTACTCACATAAACTCACCATGGCCCACTTTCATCTCTTGAATTTGAATATCAGACAACCAGAATCCAATTACCATGTAACTATCATCAACTTGTTGCAGTGCACACTACTATTTCTTTTTTCCATTTGAAGCTTTCAAAATCCCTAGCTTTATCTATCTAGTTTAATATCTCTCCTCTGGTTGTACAAAACTGCCGGAGTTCTTGCTGGCACTGCTGCTACCATCCGTGAAGTTCGCCTCTGCCGGGGATGGTGGTGTGAAGGTTGGTGGTGTGGTTGTCGTGTGGTGCTTGTTTTTGGTAGATGGAGGAGAAAGTTAAAGGAGAGTGAGAGTGAGGGGGTGAGACGGTGAGTGACGACTGGGAATATATTAGGGTTTAAATATTAAAACTAGCATTTTAAAAAAGCAGATCTACGGATCCAGGTCTGCATTTTGACAAATAGGTTCTAGATCCGACCCGGATCCGTCAGTTCTAAATTTTTGTGATCCATATCTTATAAAACGGATTTAGATCCACATATCTAGGCCGGGTCCAAGATCCATTGCCATCCCTAGTTGCATCCTTGTGAAGATGCTTTGCCATCTAAAATAGCTTAGTATTCGTGCCTTTCACTCTATCCCTAGCTAGCCTCAGCTCATCATCACTACTGTCCGCATCACCTAGTTATTCTATGTGTTTTACAAACCCTACCTCAGGTTCTTCATCCCTTTCTTGATCACCCAATTTCTCAGGCTCCAGATCAACATCATCCCCATCATCTTCACTGGAATCCCTAGAAGATGCTTCGTACCCAGGATCTATCCCTTCTTCCCTAATCATCTCATTCAAGGTCAGTGGGCTCTCTGGTTTGCAATCATACTACTCACAATAATCATGTGGAAAAGTTTCTTGGTCATAAATGACTTAATCATTAGGATTTATTCATGTATTGGATTAGGTGCAGTTTGTGTTTGTGGTTCAAGTTCAAATTGTGTTTGTAGAGTTGTTTGGGAAACAGTGTAAGAAAAAGGAGATTCTTCAACAGTAGGTTTATTAGGGGTAGGCAAATCTGGTCTAGGTATATGTAAGAGAAACTGAACCTCTGCTAAGGTGTCCTTAATCCTTGGACTTGACTACATGTATTAACTTCTTAGCAGGAATCTTTTTCTTTTTGCTTTTGACTACAGTAGGGACCATTGTCCACATGTGCTTAGTTTAGGTGGGTTTTCTTTGGTTCGGTGAGTATTATAGTTGGGCTTTTGGGGGACTTATCAATTAGGTTATTGGATAGGGTTGTAGTTGAGTTATTAGATGGGATTGTGGTTGGGTTTTCAGATGCGATATCAGGTGGGTTTGTAGGAGGGTTGTAAGTACCACTAAAAGGTACTGCTCCATCCTTTTCTGTCTTGTTGGGTTTGCATGCCCTTCCAACAGCCCAACAGGTTCTTCAATCACCAATGGCTTGTTTATGCCATGAACCACATACAAATTCAAGAACCTTCTTTTTAAAAGTACCTTTGCCATAGCTAATACCTCCGCGTCATTGTAAACCCTCTCCTAGCGGTGTTAATGAGGCAAGTGGCTCATAAACTATTCGAGTTAAGCTCGGTCAAAATTCGGTTAAAGCTCAGTTTGAGTGGGCTAGACTCGAGTCCGAAATCAACTCGAAACCCTAACGAGCCGAGCCTGAGCTACCTTAAGTTCGACTCAAAATTTCGCGAACAGGCTCGATAGTTTTTTAATTAATAAAAATAATTCATTAAGGTTTCATATAAAATAAAAAATTAATTAATTAACTATGGTGAAAAGCAGTTGTGTTGATAATCATAATACTTTCAAAATTTGAGATGTTGTATCGCATTTCACACTTTAATGTACTTGATTCATGAGTTTAAAATTATGGTTTTTTATTACTCAAAGTATTTATACAGCAGTAGAGAACAAAAGCTACGTACAACAATAATGTGAAGATAACCAACATCTACGATCTTTCAAAAAAGAAACATTTACAAAAGATAAGTATAAAAGATATTTACAAAAGCAAGATACTTATATCTTTTGCTAACCACCTGAGATAGGATATTCAACATCAATAAGCCAAGGTATAACATTAGCCTAACTAACGCTCATCCCCAACATGTAATTGGCTTATTCGGTGTAATGTGTCAAGAAGCTTTCTTCACGCTTGGCACTGGAAGCCATGTTGGAAGATGGGAGTAAGTGAAAGTAACTAAAAGAAAAGAAATTTGGTTTTCGGGTGTCCCACATCGGTGGAATAGAATGAGGGTATGAGTTAAAAGCTTTATAAAAGAAATCTTTCACTTTCTAAACCTCTATAGTAGGCCTGCTACTTGCTTAGCCATGCAAATAACAAGTGTTGGTCATGGGGCCTTTGAATTATGAAGCGTTTAGGCCTCATGTAATCTATCTAACGTTAGACTTGCTTAGGTTGAAGCTTGAAGGTAAATTTCGCGATTTTCGAGTCTGTCAAACTCGAGCCGAGTTTTAAAATTTGAACTCGAGCCGTGCTCAATATTTCAAGCTCGACGAGTTTCGAGCTCTAGCCGAGCCCAATTAAATTAAATGTGTTTTGAGCCAAGACAAGCCTAGTTAGATTCAGTCTCGGTTCGACTCGTTGACACCCTTACCCTCACCAAACCGTCATCTAGTGTTTTTACCAAGCACCAAATAGAAAATATGTTTAATTACCCTATTACTATCACATTTTTTAGCCATTTTCTCAAGAAACCACTAGCATAACTCATCTGGGTCAACTGAAAAAGTTCTCCCGCTTTCCCCTACATACTCCAACCAACCTTTGTCATGTTTCTTGAATAGTCCTCCATGCTAAAACCGCAAAGTGACATTATCCATTCCTAAGCTAATAAATACAAGTGAAACACAAGCAACCCACACAAGCAGCACGCATTCAACACATAATTCACAACAACCACACACAAGTTTTTTAAAAAAAATCAACGCACATTTGTCAAAATTCGAACTTATATTTCATACAAAGATTTAACTTTTGTAAAAATTTGAACTTTTGTGTTCATTTTCATGCTGAAATTCAACATAAAGAAGACATATTCTTCCCACATTTTGGAAAAAACCATAAAAAATTAACTGAGAAAAAGGGATTCAGAAAAATCATAGCTTCACGCAGAATCTGAAAGGGTTTTAGTGTAATTCTCCCGTTTTTTGAAGTTGAAAAACGCAATATCGCTAAGAATTGAATATGGTAAAAGTGAGCTCTGTTAATTTTGCTGACAGGTGATTAATGGAGTATAATGGAGGGAAGAAGAAGACAAAGGGGAAAGTTAGTTTTTGGGGAAAACACATCACTGCTGGTGTAGGCATATTTTTATCGCTTACGTGGGATGAGTGCGAATTTAATTACCTCATTGTAAAGGTTTTTTTTTGTTATGAAATTCGTTTTGAAATAAAGAAGTTGTTAATAAGTCTTTAAAGGAAGACTTACAAAACTAATTGGATTTTTGGAAACCATAGGAACAACTTAGGGACTTATCCAATGTAAATTTCCCAGTCATGACTTCATAATTGGTCATTGAACCGAAGATAGAGTTCGGGGGTGAGGGTAAAAATGTGATCAGGAATCGAATTTACCCATTGTTGGCCTCTACTTAATACGATTCATGTCTGGCTTTAGGCAAATAAACAACCACGAAATATATTTAAGCAATCTAAAAATTAATCCACGTTGGTTCATTAAACACAAAAGACTAATTTTTGGTGATATGTTATTTATGCAATCAAAATTACTAGGAACATAATTGGTTGCCCAAATTATCTTAATTTAATATTGGAACATTTATTTAGGTCTTGGTTAGCAAAAATAAACATATGAGTGGTGATGAAAGCGATAAGCATACTAGCATGGATATGAATATAATATAAAGGAATGCATAGAATAAAAAGGAAAATGATTTTTTCACCATTTACTCCCCACAATTTTTTTTGCACCATATACCCCTTCAAGTTTCAAAATTCACCATATACCCCTAATATAAGAATTTTACAAATACACCAGAATACCCTTATGACTAAAGCAAGTTTAATACCGTTGTCATAATCCCTAGTTCTGTTAGCTAACTATAACTAACCCTAAATGACCCTAACTCTCTACCCTATTTGTTTCTCTCTACATCAAACCCCCTTCCTATCCCCCTCCACCACCCGCGTTCATTATCTCTGACCACCTCTCCTTTACTAATACACACCCGCCACCCCGCCATTAGAGGATGCTTGCAGCGCAACCCATACCCACACCATCAAGTAAGCCACCAATGCTGCGGTGCTACTGTCGTCGTCCTACTCCCATTCTCTTCGCAATTCTCTCTCTCCTTGCATCTTCACCTTTCCTCCTTGTTGTCGGTGCTACGCCTTTAATATGGTACCTAAGTCACCGCCGCCGCAAGGTGGCACTGTTGTTGCCATAGTCCATATTGTGCTCCTATTCTGCTACCCCGGTGTTGCTGTGAATCTGCATGCTGCTGTCTGGTGGGGTCACAAGTCAGGGTGGCTGGGGGTTATTGAAGGATTGGGGTATTTTGTGGGTTTTTGGGGATAGGGATGGGGATTGGGAAGGGGTAGTGGATGGGAGGTGCTTTTCGAAGGTGGTTTCAGGGATATAGGGCTAGTTTTCAAAGGTGGGGAAGGAGAAAGAAGTGGTTTTTGAAGGTAGGGAAGGAGAAGGAGCTGGTCTTTGGGGGCAGGGAAGGGGAGGGGGTGGTTTATGGGTAGGGGTGGTTTTCGGTGGTGAGGTTCACGGGTAGGGGTGGTTTTCGGAAGTGGGAAAGAGAAGGGGGTGACTGGGCGACGACGAGGGTTGGGGCTAGGGTGGGGGTGGCTGGGCGACGATGAGGGTTGGGGATAGAGGTGTGGGTGGCTGGGCGACGACAAGGGTTGCGGCTGCTGGTGGGGGTTTCAAAAGGGTGGGAGACTGGTGCGTGGGGACTTAATCAACTAGGGCTGATTAGGGTTTTTTTGGAGTTACTTAGGATTTAATTAGCATTAAGGGGAAGGGTAATTAAAGATTAGTGGGTTAATTACATCAATTAAGGTTCATGACTAAAGGTGTTAGACTTCCGTCAATCATAAGGGTATTCGGATGTATTTGTAAAAAGTAAAAACCTCGGGGTATTTGGTGAATTTTTTTTTGTAAACGTAAGATAAAAATATTAGGAGACCCTCCGTGCGAGAGGAATTCTTAATACATCGGTTATAAGAATAGAGGATAATTAAAGTAGAATTATTACAAGGATCAACCTCGAAGGAAGCACTAACAAGATGTCCTACATTTATTATCCAATCTGCAGCTCGGTTTGCTTCACGAAAAATATGTCTGATTTGCCAGGAGTTGAAATAGTAGAGGAGGAACTTGCAGTCTTCCAAGATGTTTGCAATTTGCCACATTGTGGTCCAAAGATTGTTAATAGCCTTGACGGCTAGAATATTTTCCCCTTCAACGATAATATTCTTTAGGCTCAGATGAGTAGCTAGCTTGCTTCATTGGTGGAGATTCGTGTCCTCCGCAATGTAAATAAAGGTATCGTCTAGGTTGAAGGAAGAAGCATGGATGAGAAGGCCTGAGTGGTCCCAAATAATGATGTTGGTTGCCGCTGAGAAGCCACGAACGGAGCCGTCAAAATTTAGCTTGAAGGAAAGTGATGGAGGAGGTTCCCAGGCTACGAGAGTAGCGTAGGGACCCGGGGGAAGGGGTGGTGCTCTCGTAAGGGAATCTAGTGGCGTGGCACGAATCAACATGTAGGCGAAAACGCCATTCTTTGTGCAGAGATCGTGCCTGATGAAGAACATGATGAGGTTTCCAGAGTTCACTGTTATTAATGACATAATTTATTTATTTCCAGATGCTCTTGAAGAGGAAGATGTGTTTAGGTAATGTCAGTTTGTGTTGCAAATTAGTTAGAAACTCTAGAGTTGGAGTGGATAAAGGGTGGAACCGCACCAGTTAATCGTCTTAGGGAGCTGCCACAGGTTCAAAGTTTGAGGGCAGTTCAAAATTAGGTGGTCAGTAGATTCTGAATGGGTGTTGCAAAGTGCACAAAGGTGTGAAGGAATAATGATCTTCCTTGAATTAAATGTGGCTCTGACTCTCATATTATTGTGACAGATTTACCACAAGAAAATTTGGAGCTTTGGAGGAAGATCTATCTTCCAAATCTATCTAAAAGGCCAAGGAGGGGGGGTTATATGCTAACCAATTAGCAGATTAAATAGAAAATTAGCCACTTGACGTAAGTCCCCAAATGGGGATATGTTGGATATCATTAAGTGGCAGGGGATGCCTTTGATTTTAGAAACAACGTGGGGTGGAATGATCTTCATTGAGTTTGGTATGTCCCAATCGTGGTTCGGTATGATAAAGTGAGCAACTTTAAGCTCAAGGTAGATGGAGGAGTAGTCTATTTTGAGCAGGTCAATCATATTTTCATGGCATAGCCAGTTATCAAGCCAGAAATGGATATGTTTACCATTTTCGATTTTCCATCTGATACCTTTTCGAAGGATTTCTCTTTAAGCTAGGATCTTCTGCCGGATAAGAGAGATTGTATTCTTTGGTTGATAGTTGAAAAAGGATCTTATTGAGGTAAAGTTCCTTTATAAGCTTGGCCCAAAAGCTTGGTGCTGAACATGAAGGTTCCAACCTAGTTTAACTAGGAAGGCCTTATTGAGGGGCAAGGTTTTGAATACTAAAACTTGCAAGGGTATATGGTGCAAAATTTTTTTTATCGGGGGTATATAGTGAAAAAACCGACAGAAAAAAGGAAAGATTAGAGATTTAAAGAAGAATATATAAAGGAAGCATGAATCCTTTAAGGATCTACGTCCTGAAAAATAGATTGTTAGAAAAATAATAATACAACAGGAATTGACCCTCAGGATTTATACCTTTGTAACCTGGCTCTTATGTAGCTATCCGCATGAGGAGAAATGTTGAAGCTTGAAATATTACAGGAAAAATTGACACCAGGGGTCCGAACTAAGGCCGAATTTTTTTTAAAGATACCAACTATTGATTATCCAGTATAGGTCCCAACTATAGTAGGTAGTGTTTTTAAATGGACTCATGTGACTTGTAACCTATTGAATAGGTAATAAATTAGTTTTATTTTATTTTAATTTCTAAAATCTTTCTATTCTCTCCTCTTTCAGATCAGTCATAAAAGTATTTCTTTCTTCCTTCATTGTTGATCCTTCAAAACCATTAACCTCTTTCTCTCTCCTCCCTCACGCCATATAAACCGACCCACACAAATATGAAACACAAAACTCTCCCACTGCCAACCCGATTGTAAAATCACCCAAATGAAAAAAAAATGACCCATTTTTACTCCACCCTACTCCCCCTCTGTTTTTGTCCTTCCACCACCACGCGCCACCTCCATCCGCCCATCCACCACCTCCACCCCAAACTTACATACCTACCTTTACCAAACCCACCTCCTCCTTCTCTCTTCTCCCCCCGCTTTCTCTCTCCTCGACCACCCCCATCTCGCCTGAGTTTGCTTGAGGTCATTTGATTTTTGAGAAGCAAACTCATCATTGTCTCTCGTAGCCGCACGATCTGAGTAAAAGAAGCAGGAAGAGCCGCTAATAATGGCGGATGAAGTGCAAGATGGAGACAAAACGAATGCCATGGAATCCCAAATTAAGTCTACAATTCTCTCGCGCTCCTCTTACTCAAGGATAAAGCCATGTGCACCTTTATGGGTCATGTGCGCTTGAGGTCACCACAACAATTCCCCCTGCTAACTGTCATTACAGTGCTGCAACTGCTGTGGTGGTGGTTGTTGTTCGCCACCGGTGCCGTTGTCTAGAGTAATTCCCCCTGCTGGTGTTGCTTACTGTCGCTGCTCATTGTTTTAGTTGTTGTGTATGCATTGCTTTATGTTAAATTTGAATATATGGAATTTATTGAATGTGAATAAATGGAATTTAATGAATTTCAAATTTTTTTGCAATGGTAAAAATATGAGTTTGAGATGAGAGAGAATGGACGGAGGTAGATTAATGAGTAAAGGATGAAGGAGGGCATCAACTGGAAATCTTAACTGGAAGAGGACCAAAAAAGTTATTGTAGCTGAGGTCTAGTCTTTAAAGGTTAGGCAATCTTAGAATCCCAGAAGAATTCGACCCTACACTAAAAGAATTCCTATGCAAAACCAGAACTTGCAGCTGAGTAAATCTCCCAAAAACACGAAGAGAGAGAAGGAGAAATGAAGAACAAAGAGAATTGGGTTAGAAAATATTGGGTGGGGTGGGTTTTTTAAGTCATGTGATCATTTAATGAATGACGTGACTTCATTAACCTGAAGTAGCAGGTTAAATGACCTGCTGGGTCCATACAAAAATGGGTCATGGCATACTTGGGCCCCCTACTGGAATATTGAAAGTTGGTACTTATTACAGAAAAACCGCTAATGGTTCAGCCCCATAGTGTCAATTATTCCAATATTAAATTAATGGAGTTTGAGTGTCTGAAGTGTTTGATTATATGTTTGATTTGTTTAGAGAGTATTTTTGTAGTGTGAGGGCGTAGGGAAGCATAAGAAAGTGTATTTGTAAGCGTATGAAAGCATCCAAAAACCAAGTAGAATACGAGGATATTTATAGGAAATAATTATGAAAAATAGTGGGGCACTTGGTGTAAGGAGAGCATGCTCCGCACAAGACCATTCGCGCATCGCACGGCACCTGCGCCTGGCGTAAGCTTCCTACGTCAGTGCAGGATATTCTGCATTTATGCGTTTCGCTGACTGTCTCGCAAACGCAGATCTGGTCGCTTTATTTATTAAAAGATTCTTTTTATCTTTGATTAAATGATATATATTAAATTCTGAAATCATTTATCTTATGGAATAAATATTTGATATTCATGATATCTTTTGATTTAGGATATATAATTAATTATCAAGAATAATTAATATTTATTTAAAATACAATTAATTATCAGGAATAATTAATTGGACGTTTCGACAATGGGCTTTAAAACTACAATTAATTATCATGACTTATTAATTGAGCTTTTCAAACTAGTTTTGGAATAAATAAATAGACTTAATGTTCTTAAAACGATTTTGAGCTTAGCTTGTTGGATTGCTCTTTCTTTGCACCAGGCTAATTAGATTGACGGTAATAGGGAGACACGTTTATGTGTCTACGTACGGAAGCCCCCACTTTGACTAAGGTTCATGAAACCGAAAGTCAAAGTAGTGTGTGTCGGGACGGAGAACAATTCTAGATGCTCTGCAATCTAAAATCGGTCTATATATCACTAGTTTTGCATAACAAAGTTAGTCTGCAAGACGATAACTATAAGCAATTTTATTAGCCTGTAGAAGAATATATTAGCAGATAGGTGCAAACAACTAAGATAATAATTGTAGGCGTGGTTTTATTGCCTACGTGGGATGAGTGTGTATTTGACTATCTCATTATAAAGGTTTTATTGAAAAATGTTTTAAAGTCGCCAAAAAGTCTTTAAAGGAAGACTCATGAACCTAATTGGATATTGGAAAATCGTAGGGACAACTTAGGGACTTATCCAATGTAGATTTCCCCGTCATGGCTCTATGATTGGTCAATGAACTAAAAATTGAGTTTGGAGGTTAATGTATGAATATGATCAGGAACCAAATTCGCCTAATGATGGCCTCTACATAATATCGATTCTTGTCAAGATTTATGCAATTAAACAACCAAGTAATATGTTAATGCAGTCTAAAATAATTCTATATTGGTTAATTAAGCACACAAAAGACTATTTTTGGTGACAAGTTATTATCCAATCAAATTACTGGGAACCTAATCCAATTGTCCAAATTATCTGAATTTAGCATTGGAATATTTATTTAGGTCTTTGATTAACAATAATAAACATGTGTGGTGTTGAAAGCATTAAAGCATACATGAATGCATTTGGATATTAATAATGTATTGTAATAAAAAGAACAATAAAAAGAAGAGTTTTAGAGAAGAAAGTACAAGAAAGCGTTAATTTTATTTAACGATCAACATCATGAAAAAAAGGATTGTTAGTAGAACAAGAAATTAATTGAAATTGACCATCAGGAAAGTATACCTTTGTCGCTTGGGTCTTATGTAACGATCTGTAGGAGGAGCAATCTTGAAGCTTGAAATATGAAATTCGAAATTGCGAATGTGTTATAATGTGTTTGAATGTGTTTGTAGAGAGTTTTGTAGTTGGAAGTATGATGAATGTATGATGTTAAGTATTGAAGTTGTATTAAAGCGTAGGAAAAACGTTCGAAGAAACTAAACTATTTATAGGCAAAAGAAACCGAGAACGACTCCAAGAGGATAAGCAAAATCTGTGCGCTAGACGCACAACTCGTGCGCTAGGCATTGCCTTTGCATTTTTCATTTTTGTGTACGGCATCGACGTTGCGCCAACGCACCAGCGTGCGTTTGACGCAACCCAAATCTGACACGTCTTTGATCGTTTTAAGATTCTTTCGATCTTTGACGAAATCCATCCTTTGAAATTCGGAATCAGCTATCTTTAGGAATAAAAAACTGATTTTTAAAATATCCTTTAAAAATTAATTATCGTGAATAATTAATATTAAATATCAAAAATACAATTAATTATCAAGGATAAATAATTGGGCTTTTAAAATTGGGCCTGGATTTAATAAACAGACTTTATATTCGTAAGACGATTTTGGGCTCAGCTCGTTTGATTGCACTTCCTTTGGATATGACCAATTAGGTCGACAGTATGTTTCATCATTGAGTACTCAATGGGGACACACGATTTTGTGTCTATAATAATGTGTATAATGATGTAAACTTAGACTCTCTAAGGATGTGTGAGACGGTATGCAAGATCAGGGTTATGCAAAGCTGAGATAGATAGATTGATGGAACTTTATGCAAGATTAGGGTAATGCAAAGCTAAGAGAACTTGATTTATATAGATAGATTTATTTTCGAAAGCTGTTTTGATAAAAAAAAAGGAAGTCCACAAGTGAGATCCGCAAATTACAATTCTTCGGGAGTTTGATTTAGAGGAACCACCACAAACATAGGATGCCCCCACTTTGGGAAAGCTTGTCTTGAATTAAGCATTATGTGCCTATATTAGAAGTTATTGGATTTGAATTGAGCGTTCGATTCTTCAATGGGGAGTTATGCAGGCAAAGTCAGATATCGCTAGAGATCATGGAAGTATAGGAGAGTCTTTTAGAGACAAGGAGATTTTGGAATGAAAAATAAAAGGTTTAATTTGTAACTCAAGTAAATATAGGTGGAAAAAGGCTTTGACGTGGCTAAGTTCATACTCGAGTCTATATCGAAATCTAGAAAAAGTATGCTTCTGAATACTAGAAAGTCAGATCATAAGACCTTGATTTATTTATTTTATTAAATCGGTCGGACCTCGAGTATGAGGATTTATATTCCTAAGTATCCTTGCGTAAATCAGACCATTCATAGTTCTTGATTTGATATTTTTTAAGCCCTAACTTTTACCTAGGCCGCCCTTTGGGGTTTCTAAATCTAGCGGCCTTGGACATACCTTGGCCAAGGAGTTAGGATTGATATGAAGGGTTGGAAGGGTTTAAGGTTGGATAAAGGTTTCATTGGATGGGTAAGGTAAGGGTTATAACTTTTTTATTGAATGCCAAGGTAAAGGTTATGGCTTTTTTTGGTTTTAAGGTTTTTTTATGGATCGAAGGGCTTGGAATAAGGGACATGCAGATTATTTGTACAAATCCCCTAGCTTGACTTTGTCTTTTTGCCTTTGGCTATTTCTTTTTCTTTTTTTTCTTTTGCAATTTTGCTTTACTTTTTATGCTTTTGCTTTTTTGCACTTCAAATTTTTCTTTCTTTTTTATTTTGCCAGGCATTGAATTTTCATATATAGAGGCTTGCTCACAAGTTTTGTGGTTTAGGGTATTGGCAGGCTTGAAGTATATTTGTGGAGCTTTGATTTGAAAGGTTCATTGGTATATGAATATAACGAAGTCGATGTCTTAGGGGATTTATCATTTTTTGGTTGCATGAGGATGGTTAATGGAGGCTTTTGCATGATGTTTTTATACTTGTCGTTGCAACAGGACGAAGCCATACCAGCTTCAAAAGCAAGTAGGGGAGAATTTTGTTCATTAGCTTGAGTGAGGGGCGATTTTGTGTAGAAAGAGGATTTACAGTAGGTGTTGTTTTAGTAAAGAAACTTGAGATATTCAGCAAGCGTTTTCTTTCTTTTCATTCTGAAATTTAGGTTGTAATTTAAATTAGATACGACATTTCGATTTTGTTAAACATTTCAATCAATTCTAAAATTCAATTTTCATAACAATTCAATTAGAACATATAGAACACATAAAACCAAAGGCTCATGGCCTCTTTGAAAACTTCACATGATAGGTCCAATTCTAAATAGGTCCATAAGAAGATTCAAGTATGTACTTGAACAGAATCTATCACAAGACAGTCCAATGGTTAATTAGCAACTCGATTAATCGTATTCACCAATTAGTCACAAACTTCAATGACCCCTCGATCACTCACGATGGCACAATCTGCAAAATTACTATCAACTACCATCAATGCAAAATCAATTGCTAGAAAACAACAATAAATTGAAGAAAAATTATGAATCCTAGTTTCCACTAATTCTCATATTTAACATCATAAAATAGCCAACAATTATGATAAAGATAAAGAATTTAACAACCAAACAATAGGAACAACAACTTAATTAGCCACGAGCAATTAACATTAGGATTTAGGTATATAGGTTAGAGGTGATCATGGGCCGGGCCGAACTTTGGCAAAAAAAGTGGCCTGTTTCGAGCCAAAGACTCGAGCCGAAATTTTCAGGCCAAAACCAGCTAATTCAGGCCGGCCATGCGGGCTTTTCGGACCATTTTTGGGCCGGGACAAAAATTAGCCTAAAATTTCATATTCAAATAGCCCTTGGCCCGAAAGTTTTTGCCTAAAGAAACCGGGCCGGGCCCGACCAAGGGTCGACAAATCGTGCCCAAAACCCACCCATTATTGAATCGGGCCCATGTTGATCACCTCTAATATAGGTAATAAGGTTAAAGTTAAATTACCTAAATTTTGTAAGCTGTAACAAACATCTTTCTAGAAGCAACAACTCGGTAAATGCATGAAGTTAATACAAAAGATGAAAAAAGTAAACCCCTACTGTGAAACAAATTAAGTTAATCAATTGAATAAAAACCTAATAACCTTGTAAAAAATTTTGAATGTCCGTGAAGCAAATGACAAAGCTGGAACTAGGATGTGTAAAGATTAGTAGGACGTCGTGGGTCGTGCCGCCGAGAGAGAGGGGGAGAGACAAATAATTTTCCGGCCGTCGTGGGCTGATGTTTGATGGTGCTAGGTGGACGGTGAACCAATGGTAATTTTTGGCGGGTGTGGGCAGTGGGAATTCAAAAAAATTGAGAGAGAGATCTAGAGTGGAGAGTGTGTGTGTGTGTTCCCAAAAGAAAGAAGTTTGTATTTTTAAATTCTCTTTTTGGGGGAAAGGTGGGTCACGTGACCCAACAGAACAAACAGTGGCTCAACCACTAGTTATAATATTAGATTATATTAAGAGTCGTTAATAATATGTAATGTGGTTTCACTTGTTGTTGTTGTTGTTGTTGTTGTGGTTGTTTCATTTATTATATTTAGGGAAATTCGGTGGCAGCGCAAAAATAAATAAAGCGACTCCCAACTTTGACAAATTCTACCTAATGACCTTATTTCATTAATTGGTGGCTCACCAATTAAACCTAATTCTCTCTGTAAACCCCAATCCACACCCTTGCACCGCCACCCAGGCCATCGAACAAACGCCATTGGGTCTACCCACTCCGCACCACCACAAAATTCGACCCTCCTCTGCCGCTACTCTCCAACTCTGCGTTGACTCCTTCCAGTCCACCATTCCCCCGGCGTCCATGCTATCCTCCTACACCTCCTCTCCGACGACTGCATCACCTTCATTGGGGTCCAGACAGCTCCCACCAACACCCATAAACCATCCCCTCTAACCCTGAAACCAACCTCTAACCCCTAAAACCAATACGATCAACCACTAATACACCCCGAAACACCCACTTTCTCTCTCTTATCTCTACCGCTTCTTTTTCTCGCCTCTATCAGTGACCCTTATTCAAGTCCAAAATTCAAACCCCAACTCAAGCAAGAGAAGGGAACTAGCGGAGAGAGAAAATACAGGAGGAAGAGAGAGAAATATTGGTGTTGGAGAAAAGAGAGCAAAAAGGGCTTTTTTAGGTAGTTGGGATGGTGTTTGGGTCTTTGTGGTGGTGGTAAGGTTGTGTTGTGGTTGTGGTTGTGGTTGTGAAGGGTTAGGTTAATATAAGGTTAATAAGGTCACTATGTGTATTTACATAAATCTTCTTTTGCCCCTGCTGCCACCAAATAGAAAAATTCAAACTAGGAGGCACCATGTAGAATTTTTCTTATATTTATTAATATTGTTATTATAATTAATATTGTTCTTATTATTATTAATATTATTATTATTATTATTATTATTATTATTATTATTATTATTATTATTATTATTATTATTATTGTTGTTGTTGTTGCTGCTGTTGTTGTTATTATATTTATTATTATTATTATTATTTTCATATTTTTATTATTGTTGTTATTATTACCCGAACCGAACTCGACATGATCCAAGTATACCCGAAAGAATGAAACCCAAATTGACTTGAAGTCCAACCGAAATCCGATTTGACCCACACAAACCTGTTTAGAACATGATTATGGTTACCCGAAACTGATTTGTCAGAATCCGAAAATGGTCCGACCCATATCCACCCGAACCCGATGAGACTTTGATCCTGGTGTGACCTGACCCGATCAAAGGGGATATTTTACCCGACATGTTTTGAGCCCAACGCACATCGAGCCAGCCTAGGTCAACTTGTTGTGCCTTATGAGTGATGTACTACTGAATATGTGTTGTCATATTACATGAAAAACAAAAAATAACATGTTTGAGAAGCTTTATTTGCATTTTAGTTTCATTGGAATCTATATGTACTAAAATCAAAATATATATGGGTATATGTTTGATAACTTGTGTGATTGTTTCATCAAATAATGAACTAGATTTTTAGAAAAAATATATATATGTTCCTTTAGAGTTCTAAGTTCTGACATATTACATATAATTAGTGGACCATTAAGGCGGTGTATAATGAATATTATAATAATTGACTCACCTCTCTCGACACGCTTGCGAATGCACATTTTTAATCATTAATAACTATAGTTCCTTATAAGTAAAAACTATGAAATGTTATATCTCGAAAGTATATGTCAAGACAAGTCTAATAAGATCTCACATTACTATATTTTTCCTTATGTAGAATTCACAAAATACGGTCAAAAGAGAATGTGTTAATAGTAAAAAAGTCAAACTTGTGTATTAAAACGAATGATGTATTTGTTATAACCTTTAGGTTATAAGATGAGTCGTGATGGAAGTCCATTTCAAACTCTTTAAAGGAGGGAATTATATTGTAGTTCACTTGTTCTCCTATAGACCTAGGCCCTGTTCTTTTGGACTTATTTTCAGCAAAAATAAGTAAAAATAAGTTCAGTTCAGCAAAAATAAGTTCAGTTCAGCAAAAATAAGTAAAAATAAGTTCAGTTCAGCAAAAATAAGTAAAAATAAGTTCAGTTCAGCCAAAATAAGTTCAGTTCAGCAAAAATAAGTTTAGACTTGTCTAATGTTGTAATTTTTTTTTTCAATATTACTATTACTATTGTTATTATTATTATTAATATCATAATTAAAATAACGATGAATTTGTATAATTTATTTATTTATTTATTTATTATTTATTATTTAGTATTTATTATTTATTAATTATTATTATTATTATTTATTATTATTTATTATTATTATATATTATTTATTATTTATTATTATTTATTATTATTATTATTCCAATTATTTATTATTATTATTATTTATTATTTATTATTATTATTATTATTATTTTTATTATTATTATTGTAATTATTTATTATTATTATTAATTATTATTTATTATTTATTATTATTATTTTATTATTTTTTATTTATCATTTATTATTATTATTATTATTATTATTATTATTATTATTATTATTATTATTAGTATTATTATTATTATTTATTATTATTATTATTTATTATCTATTATCTATTATTTATTTATTATTATTATTATTATTATTATTTTTTATGATTATTATTTTTTATTATTTTTTATTTTTCATTATTTATTATTATTTTTTATTTTTTATTTTTTATTTTTTATTTTTATTTATTATTTATTATTTATTATTTATTATTATTTATTTATTATTTAATTATTATTTATTAATATTATTATTTATTATTTATTATTTATTATTTATTATTTATTATTTATTATTTATTATTTATTATTTATTATTATTATTATTATTATTATTTTTTATTATTATTTTTATTTTTGTTTTTTATTTTTTATTTTTTATATTATTTATTATTATTATTATTATTTATTATTTATTATTTATTATTTTTTATTATTAATATTATTTTTTAATATTTATTATTTATTATTATTAATATTATTATTTATTATTTTTTATTTATTTATTATTATTATTTATTATTTATTATTATTATTTAATATTATTATTATTTATTATTTATTACTATTATTTATTGTTTTTTATTATTATTATTATTATTTATTATTAATAATATTATTTTTTATTTTTTGTTTGTTATATTATTTATTATTTATTATTATTATTTTTTATTATTTATTATTATTTTTTATTTTTATTATTATTTATTATTTAATATTTATTATTTATTATTATAAAATAATAAAATAATAATAATAAGTATTGATAATATTATGTTAATACAGTTTAGTTCAGCAAAAATAAGTTCAGTTCAGCCAAAATAAGTTCAGTTCAGCCAAAATAAGTTCAGTTCAGCAAAAATAAGTAAAAATAAGTTCAGTTCAGCAGAAATAAGTAAAAATAAGTTCAGTTTAAGAAAAATAAGTTCAGTTCAGCCAAAATAAAATAAGTTTAGTTCAGTTCAGCCAAAATAAGTTCAAAAGAACAGGGCCCTAATCTACTAAAGGTAAACTTGATGGTTCTTCCCTGTCAAAAAAAAAACTCGATGGTTCTTCAAGAAGTTACCGATTCAAGTTGGCCTTTCTTCCTATCATAATGTAGTTTAAAAGTAATACCTAGAGATAATAGATATAGACGTTGGATGTGGTCTCGCCGTGAAGGTGATGGCAATGGTGAATATAAAATTGTAAGTGGGAATAGGTAGTTCATTGTGTATGCATAGTCAGCATAGAAAAATGAGTTGGTAAGTTGATGTCTTATTTCAGCATGAGTTCGACTGTTCGACTAGGCATAGAGTTGGACATTTTGCCATTTAATGGGCTCAAAAAGAGAGGAGTGCCAAAATAATGACAATAACATCACAAGAGACGATGTGGAGTAAAATTAGGGGTATTGAAATTGACAGTGACAAGATTACCAATTGATAATGATGAACCAAACTTAACAAACCAAAAACCAATTATTGATGTTTTCTGTAAGTTTTTAACATTCTTCTATTGCTTAATCACCCGATTAATCATATCACAATTGAATAGCTAGATAGATGGATGGCACATAAGATTTCTAAAATGAGGCATGTTCAACCCATCTCACTTTTCCTAAATTAAACTTACTTTTACTATATTTAACTTATTTTTGTTGAACTGATTTGATTTTGTTTTAATGATTCAATTTTATTTATTTTTATATAACTTACCAAATTTAATTGAACTTATATATTATGAACATTTGAATTGTACAGAGTCTAAACCGCTTTAATAATTGCTTGCACTTGCAAAGTCAAGCAATTAGGTTATATTCTCCTCAACTTAGATGTTATTTGGTTGATATAAAAATTCATGAGAAGTAGAACATCCTAGTAAGTAAGATAGGGGAGATTGTTTGATTGACAAAAATTTACGAAGTTGCACTTTCCCAGGAAGTTGTACTTTCCACAAAATGAAGGTAGTTACTTACATAGGGGGGTTAGATAAGTAGAACCTATGCAACCAACCTAAGCTTGTCATAGGGGGGTAAGGTAACTAGAAACAGATGTAGTAACATATAGGCAATTGCAGTATATATAATTGAATAACATTAATTTAAATTTCCAACACAAATAATGAATTAGAGTTCAACGGGCACCTCCAAACATTTGTTTCAATGGAGTAGATTTATCTAAATAAATAGGTTAGACAGGTTGTAGTTGAGTTGAATATTTCAACCTTCTAGCTCAGTCCGTAATTATATGGGTCAATCAAATTGAAACATTTAATTAAATGGGTTAAAAATCTCTATCCAATCCACTACTTTTGAATTCGGTTGAATTATGTCATCTCTACGTTAACTATTAAAACACTTTAATTTTCACACATGCGTGCTTGACAATGAACAAATTTGAAATGATCTTTTAGATAAGCAAAAACAAGTACAGGAAATCATTTTGAAAAAAGGACAAAAAGGTAGAGAAAAAAATGGGTATGTTGTGTCATGTGTGTCAAGTGAAACTTTAAAGAAATTGTAGAGAAAATTCATTTGTCAAATAAAGTATGTACCATAAAATTTAGGATATCAAAAAAAGAAGTTTGTAGCAAGAAAAGTGGGAGATTGAGAGGTAAAAGTTATTTTCAAAAAGGATATATTACTGAAAGTATACATGATATATAACAAATCTTAATTTATTTTGCATAATAACATATGTTCATACAATTTTTTGAAGATATAGTTAAAATGAGGTAAGTGTAAAAGTTAAAATATTGCAATATCTAAAGAACACATAGACTATGGAGTATTAGAAAAAGGACAAAACAAACTATTTTGAAAGAAGGGGTAAAAATGACCTTACCCCTCCTCTTCCCCCAACAAACCTCTACCTGCACGACTACACTTAGGGATGAAAATGGATTGAAATGTATAAAATTGGACCCAAATTTGGATTTAGTGAAGTGGACCCAAACCATGTGGGTGTGAACTGTGAAATGGGTCATTAATTTTCTATTTTTTAAGTTTTTATCACTTGTCGATCTATTATTTTATTTGACTAATTTATTGTATGTGTTTAACAATGTTAGTACTAAATATTAATTTAGTAAGTATATTACAACTTTTATCATATATTCAAGTGTATCATCAGTATGATATATCCAAGTCTAACATCTTTTTCATCGCTCAATTAAAGACCTCTAAATGAGTAAAATAAACACAACAAGAAGAATTTCAAATGAAAAATTGAGCAAATATAGCTTTGGTTGCACTCGTATATTGGACACTCATATATAGTGAATACACTATGATATTATAATACTAAAGAGCATTCCTTCCGATGTCTAAACATATCTACACAAATTAAATAGTTTTATTTTTGATAAGGAAAAAAAAGTGTCGGGAGATTTTCCGCTCCAGGGGAACACCCAATGCGTCAGTTACAACTTACACAAGAACGGAATGCAATCTCGAGTTACATAGATTAACTTCAAAACGGAAATGGACTAAATGACCAAGGTCAGTAATCTAATCAGTCACTTTATTTACTTCTCTGAACACATGCATGATGGACCAGTTGTGCCCCCTCATTAAGTACTAAGTAATGAATAATGATTCGTATCTGCATAGCTTTTTAAGAGGATTAAAGGCTTGCTTAAAGATTAAAAAAAAGGGAGAAAGAGAAGGAGTACAAGAGCGCAAAGGCTACACATACACTAGATGTATGCGTTACTACTAAAATTTATACCTTGTGTATATGTTACTACTAATATATATAATACTACTAAAAATATTACAAACTTACAATATTTCGATAGATAACTTTATTTTTAATAATTTGTTCTTTATCTTTGTTTAAAAAATTTGTTTCATGAAATGTTCTTTGTTTAGATTTGTATGAATCCTTTGTTTAAAACTAAAAAAAAGAATTGTATATTTTTCTTCATATTATTCATATATTAGCTTCATCTTATTCATCTTCACCATTTTTCTACTATTGATTTTCTACTAAATTTTCCTGTCGTTTTCAATTATTTAATTTGTTTGTAGAAAAATGTTATATTTCCATCCCTACCATGTAATAAAATTCAATTCGAAATATAGTCTTTCAATCATTTATGTATTATGTTAATTCAAATATCGGTGAATAACAAAACATGTTCAAATGATTGTAAGTTTATAATTTTTTTAGTAACTGTATACATTTTAATAGTAACAAATACAAAAGGTATACATTTTAGTAGTAACACATACATCCAATGTATGTGTTGCCCACGTACACGGAGTGTACGTGTATCATCTCTCGTACAAGAGAGAGGAAGAGATACTGTACCTATTAAATGAAAAGCAGATCAATATGTTGTCTACTTGTCTGAAGCTGATAGTACTGATCCGTATTCAAATAGTAACAAAATCATGGAATTAAGAGAGTAATTAATGAATTACCGTACTCCTCAGGATGCATTGGGAACGAATAACAATTAGGCAGAAAATAGCGTTTCATCGACCAGACGTGCACAAAATCTGAAACTCGTTGACCAAAGATAAAATATTTATAATACTAATAATAACAGCAAGAAAAATCATAATACTGATCTACTTCATGCTTATTTTCATTTCTTCAGAGTATATCAAAATTGCTTGACAGATAGAGTCTCTTAACAATGTCTTTGAGGGTTGTCTCAATCATGATGGAGGCCCTTTACGATTATGGGCCTGTTTGGCAAAATTAGCGGTTCTAGTAGCTGTTAGCTGTTGGAGTAGCGGTAGCGGTTGGGGGTAGCTGCTAGCTGTCTACTAGTAGCTGTTAGTGATTAGTGTTTAAAGTAGTTGTTTAATTAGAAGTGTTTGGCAAAATTAGCTGTTGAAATTGTGAAAGACAATAAATGACATTTATTTTGATATAAAATGAACTACAACAATTTTATTAGTTAATTCAATAGTTAAATTCAATATTTTTTTTTTCAAACAGCTTACACGGAATAAAGAGTATACCACTTTTTAACTACTCAAAGAAATGTAAAATTTAAGATAATATTTAACTCTCAAAAAATTAATATATTACCTATTTCAACTAAAATGCTTGTGGACTTTGGAGTATAAAATATTGTGAAATATTATTATATCTTCTCTTTAAAATAAAAATTTAAATCACATCTCTGCTATTGTAAAGGAAAAATAATGAATTGCCATAAAAAAACAATTAATAAACAGAAAAAGAAAAAATAAATTAAAAACATTGGCTAACAATTCTACCTTATACTATTATATTGTATTTATTCGCTAGACCGCTACCTATAAATCTCAAATGTTACTTGTAGTAATGTTCTACAAAAGCTACCCATAATCTACTCTAACCGCTACCCGCTACTACAACCACTACCTTACCAAACACTCATAATTTTCGTATGTAGCGTTTTAATCTTGTCCAACCGCTAACCGCTACCTAAAACGCTAGTGCCAAACAGGGCCATTGGCCCCTTTGATTAGTTAAAATTCGAGAGTTAAATTTTTGAAAATTATTACTCTCTAATTTCTTTAGTTGATACTTTATTTTTGGTTTGAATCCCACCATATTAGGACTACAAATGGGTGGTTTTACAACAACATTTTATAGAGTCGAGTTTTCCATTTAGGTGAATTGGGGATCATGAGGGTTTGAGCTTCTCAACTCTGAAAAATATAGTTGAACAATTCTCCATCCGTTCCTTGACTTTTCATTTGCCTTTTAGACGGTCTATTATTCACATATTTGTTCATTCATATTTTTAATTATGTATAAATAAAAATTATAAAAAATGGTACTTTGCGCGCACACACCGAGACAAGTCTAATGAATCTCGCATAATTTTTTTTTTTTATTATATAAAATTTATGTTCAAAATTTACAAGAGTTAACTTTGAAGAAGAAAATGAAAAGTCTATTGAGATGAAATAGAGAAAATCTGCTATCAATTTTAGTTTTTGTTGGTAATTACGGAATACTACATTAGTAAGTGCAATTAAGTTGATAGGGGAAAGCTACTAGCCAAAATACTTACATTGTTTTTTTTAGGTAAAATTGAATTATTACTAGATTGAATTAACTAGGTCAAGTGGGTACTTAATTTTAAAAAAGTTTAATTTGGGTTATTTAGAAAAAAATTGCTTTGTAGGATTCGAACTAGTGCACTAAGCCATAAACAACAAAATCTGCAAACGGTTTATCTTTGCTAATTTATTGCGACATTTTCTTTATATGAAAAACAAAATTCGGAGGCCCTTTTTCTAGAGGCCCTGTGCAATGGAACCTCTTGCACTTGTGAGTTGTGAATAGCCGGCCATGAATGTGTTATGTGAGTAACAATATAGTGAAATTTTAGTGATGAGAGGGATTCAATCGAGAATGTAGTAACATTTAATGGCAAGTAATTGCCCAAGTGTTTTGAATACATTGGATGCATTTTACAAAAGCTTGAAGATACTGACCAAGACTTGACTTGTGAAAAATACAATTAGCCAATCAGGGTGACTCAATTGCCAAGGAGCAAATGAGAATTTGTGTGACCGTGGTCACGTACTTCTGTGGTTAAAAAAATAATTTTATAGGATGACTATTATATCGTCATTATTATATACTACTATGTCACTGTATTGGACCATTTGCTAGGAATGATCATATTATGAAAATGAAGGTATCACAAAATGCGTAGGTTGAGATTGATGCTTGGAAACACCATAATATATACTTCCTCGTAAGAAAATAAACGCAACAAATGAATATTTTATACCTTACAAATAATACCCATTTGTTGTAGTTATTACTCTCTCCGTTTCATTTTATTCTACACACTTTGACATTTTACACTATTCACAAATTTCACTTTGACCATCATTTGTGATTTGTACGCTAATGAAAATATAGTCATGTGGGATCTTGTAAGATTCATCATAACATGTATTTTATTAATATGTACTTTTTATAATTTTTATAAATACAAAACTAAAGATATATGTCCTCAAAGTTTTGCATTGGCATGCGTGAAAAGTATAAGTGTGTGGATTAAAATGAAATGGAGGGAGTATGTTATAGAGGAAGTAGTTGAGATATGGAATGAAGATATACTGAAGCAGGTTGGTCTTTCTTATAAATAATTAATGAGATAAGAGATAATCTGTTGCGATGGCTTTGGCATGTGATACGTCGACTATATGATGAGCCAACAACTTTGACAACTAAGAATATACTCCCTCATTCCCTTAATAGATGTCCCATTTCTAATTTGGGCACTATTCGAGCAGCAGGTGATAGCCTAGTGGTGTTGGCATCACCTCCGATCCCAAAGATCCTGGGATCGAGTCTCACCCCTTGCAAGGAGGGATTCTCAATTTCCCCCCTTCCTTGCAAGCGAATTCATCTTACCTTTAAAAAAAAATTTTGGGCACTATTCATAGGTAAAGAACTTTTTTAAAAAAAGAATCCAATATATAAGAAAAAAAAAACTTAAGCATGTAGGGTTTTGTTTGATCATTAGGAAAACTTAACTTTTATAATATTTACAAATAAGTAACTAAAGATATTAACAATCTAAAATGTGCATTGATAAACGTGCATTGGAGAAATGAGAAATCTATTGAGAGGCTAAGGGAGTAGTATACAAGATACGCCTTTGCCTCACTTTTCAACCTCTAGGGGGTTGTACCATCTTTGCTGGGAGTGTCGTTCATTCAGTTTCGTCAGGCGGAAATTACTTGCTCCATTAACCAATATTTCGATGTAATAAACATAGGGATTTTTTTGTCAAAAACTACCTATTAATTGTAACTTTTTGAAAACAACTACCTAATAAGTCTAATTTTTAAAACAACTACCTTTTATCATGTTTTTTTTTTGTTAGCACTACCAATACACGGTATTTTCTAACGTTTACTGTGTATGGGTAATGCTAACAAAAAAAAACATGATAAAAGGTAGTTGTTTTCAAAAAGTTGCAATTAATAGGTAGTTTTTGATAAAAAAATCCATAAATTTATATCTTTTAAAATAGAGGGAATTGTCAAGTGGGGTCCACCAGACGGAATTACTAACGTTTATCGTGTATTGGTAGTGCTAACAAAAAAAAATGATAAAATGTAGTTGTTTTAAAAATTAGACTTATTAGGTAGTTGTTTTCAAAAAGTTGCAATTAATAGGTAATTTTTTACAAAAAATCCTAAACATTGTATAGTGGAGAGTTGAGATTACTGGAGATTTTAGAATCGTAGGAGACGAAAGATGACTTATAGAACGTGTTGAAAATGATATAAAAATAATTTGATTTCGGAAGCAGAAAAACACTTGACTGAAGATAATGAAGACATGAAATCTATGTGGCTGCCCATAGGATATAAATTCTTAAACTATGCTATCGATCCCATTTTATTTGATTTAAGACTTTTGTTGTTGTTGATGAAAATGGTGCTAGTGGTGCCTTGGTGGAACTCAGGACAAGAATAACACACCAAAAAGAAAGGGTTCAATGAAGCAATAATATTTAAGGTTGTGGTTAGAGGTGATCATGGGCCGGGCCGGGTTCGGGTCGCGCAAAAAAAATTGCCCATTGTGCGGGCCGGACCCAAATCCGGGCCAAAAATTTGTGTCCAAAGTCCGGTATTTTGGGCCGGGCCGAGCGGGTTTTTGCGGGCCAAAACGGACCGCCCCAAAATTTAGACTAAAAAGTGTTTTTTGGCTTGTCCAAAGCCCGCCAAAAAAAAAATTTTGGCCGAGCCCAAAAAAATTGTCCAAACCCGCCCAAAAACCGGGCCGGGCCGGGCTGGGCTGGAGTTGATCAGCTCTAGTTGTGGTTAATAATTTTTTTTCAAACTTCTATCTCATTGTCACTTTGGATGTATTGTGTCGAAAATTTTGACAGTCATGATTTAATTTCGTGGGTTTATTTATTTTTGTTGACTACCAAAATTGTGTTTTTTGTGTTAAATCTTCTACTGGTAATAATAAAAGAAGTGCTAAACACAAACTCTAATTACTTAATGCAACGTCCAAACTCTTATTTGTATCTTTACAAAAAAAATTATCTTCTCCTCCCATCTCTAGAGGAAACTAAAATTAAGAGAGCTTGTGTTATGCTGACTAAAATATATTCATTAGTTGAAAAAGTCCGTATTTGATCTAAAACGGATGATGGTTTTGACCCACGTGAACTTGAATTGGATACAAGTGTGCCAATTTTTTTTTCCGGAATTATGCCAATTCATACAAATAATGTTTAATGTTAATGATAACTTGATAAGAACTTGGTGTGATGCATTTAGGCATATGTGATACAGTTTTTAGTAAGTTTACGTCACTTTTTTGTTTGACATAATTTATTAATAATCTAATTAATTGCTGAAATCTTATGGTGACGAAATGACGATACTATTAAGTTGTGTGAGATTAGTATACGAAATGACTTTTTTTTTTTTTGCAACGGTTAGGTTTAATACCTCTTCCATTTCATAATACTTGCAACGTATGACAATGGTACATGAACCCAAGAAGGACGAGAGAAAGTGAGACATGACACCATGTGCTTAAATAATAAAATAAAACAACTTTCCTTATATAAGAATTTACTAAAAAAAGAAATATTACAAGTATTATGAAACATCATATATTTAAAAAAGTGTAGTATAGCACAACAAAAACATACGTGTTGCTCGGGGAAACACCACCCGTGTAGTTAGTACTTTGGGACTCCATTCGTTAATGACATTTAAATATGGAGCTAATATAAACCGTAGGAAGCATCTTGGTAGTTGGTAGTCCCAAGTCCTAAGATCCTAGCCTCCTATGCCACACTATAATTCAACAAAAGTAGAGCCCTGTCTTTATTACATAACCAAATTCCAAAAGTAAAAGGCAAGATGCCATAAGCAAGCACTCATGACACCCAGCGTCCCAGTCCTTGTAACTTGTAAGTTACTGCTTTTATTTTACATCCGGATATACCGTAAATATAGTATATATGCAACGCCTGGGCGGATTTATGTAGGTGCCTAGATGGCACGGGACTCCATTTCTCAAATAAATGCAATAAATATTTTGTCTATATGTATATAAAAATAACAATATCTCATTTAATTTTAGTAAAAGATAATCAATTTAATGGTTAGCGTTGTGTGTTGAAAGATGTGAAAATCAAATTTGTATGAGTTCAAAATTTTTAGGGAGTATTAAAGCTATGATTTTATTTTATTTTTTCTTAACTTGGTGCCCCTCCAAATTTGAAATCTTGGATCCGCCCCTGTGCAACGCTATTTTCACACTTATTGCTTATTTTGAGTTCTTCAGACGAGCAAAATTAACATAAAAGGAAGAGTTTTGAATGAACAAAATTTACTTTATGGGAGAACGCTAAATAAGCAAATAAACAAAAAATAATAATCGTGGATATAACATGCACGTGATGCACCCAGCACTCCTTATAAATTTCTTATCAACACCTCTTTAGTCTTTCCCACCACACACACCAGACCTCACAATAATTTGCTCCATTCTCTCTCCCTTCTCGTTCCTTTCTTCTTTCTTTCTATCATTTATGTGAATGTCGGTATAGTGTTTGTTAAATTGCCTCAGTGAACAAGAAAGCAGAGGGGGGAAAAACCCAATTAAAAAAAAAGTTATAAGAGAGAAAAGATCTGTTTTAATTAGTAGCAAATGAAAATGGTGGCTGAGAAGCCTAAAATAGTGATTATTGGTGCAGGAATGGCGGGTTTAACAGCTGCCCACAGACTGTACACAGCAGCTGTAGGGGTAAAAGAGTCATTTGAGTTGTGTGTAGTTGAAGGAGGGCAAAGAATTGGGGGAAGGATTAATACTACTGAGTTTGGGGGTGATAGAATTGAGATGGGTGCCACTTGGATTCATGGGATTTGTGGGAGTCCAGTTTATGAAATTGCTCAAAAAATAAAATCTTTAGAATCTGAAAAATCATGGGAATGTATGGATGATTTGTTTGAGGAGAAATTGTCAACTTCTGAGACTAGAGCTGAAGATGGGTTATTGGTTAATCCTGCAATTGTTGAGCCCATTTCATCACTTTTTCAGAAACTTATGAGTTTTGCTCAATCTAAAGCTGAAAAGGTTGATGTGAGTGGGATGCAAATGAGCAGCATTGGTTCATTTCTGAAGTTGGGTCTTGAACAATATTGGGATTCTAGGAAAGGGAAAGCTGAAGATGAAGAGGAGGTGAAAATGCTTGGCAATTGGAGCAGGAAAATGCTGGAAGAGGCAATTTTTGGTGTTTTTGAGAACACCCAGAGAACATATACTGGTGCTGGTGATCTGTTCAAACTAGATTATGCCGCAGAAAGCGAGTACCGGATGTTTTCTGGGGATGAGATCACGATTCCCAAGGGTTATATAACCATTATTCAGTCTTTAGCTTCAGTTTTACCCCCTGGTATGATCCAATTAGGCAGGAAGGTGGTCAAGATTGAATGGTTAGGGTCTGAAAATTATGATGATCATAGTAGTAGTAAACCTGTGAAATTGCATTTTTGTGATGGGTCAGTTATGCAAGCTGATCATGTCATTGTCACAGTTTCACTAGGAGTACTAAAAGCTGGAATCAATGAAGAATCTGAAGGAGGGTTGTTTCGTCCACCACTTCCTTCTTTAAAGAAGGAAGCAATATTAAGTCTTGGTTATGGTGTTGTTAACAAATTGTTCCTACAATTAAGCCAAGAAGAGGGAAATCTTTGTAAGATTCCCTTTATGAAAATGGTCTTTCATAGGGCAGATTCAGAGTTTAGGCATAAGAAGATCCCATGGTGGATGAGAAAAACAGCTTCTGTATACCCAATTTATAACAATTCAAGTGTCTTGCTTTCTTGGTTTGCTGGGAAAGAAGCTCTAGAGCTCGAGTCTCTCGATGATGATACGATAATTGATGGGTTTTCGACAACTGTCTCGAGTTTTATCTCAAACCTGAACCGATTCCAGCAGATAGGCAATGGTATTATAAATTCTAAACAATCTGAGTTCGAGTTCAAGAAGGTCTTGACGAGCAAATGGGGCACTGATCCTTTGTTTATGGGGTCATACAGCTATGTTGCAGTGGGATCTAGTGGTGATGATTTTGACACACTGGCTCAACCACTGCCAAGAGACGGCGATACTGGCTCTACAACTGGTTCACCGCCTTTTCAAATTCTCTTTGCTGGTGAAGCAACACATAGAACTCATTACTCTACAACTCATGGTGCTTATTTCAGTGGTTTAAGGGAAGCCAATAGGCTTCTTCAGCATTACCACTTGGTTAAACATATTACCAACATCCAGTAAATTGCAACTTGCAATTTTGCTACACAATAGAAGAAATCTACTACATTTGTATTTCTTGTTCTTTGTTTTTTTCTTTTTTCCTAGTGATTTATAGGTTTTGTACAACACTGCAGTTATGTGTTGGTGTGCACAATTAGACAGCTTAGGTAACTCTTTATATGTTGAGAATGGATGGTGGATTTTTCTGTTCATTGTTACTTAGGACTCTCTAAATTGGTAAGAGATAATGCAAGATGTTAGTTGTGAAAAAGAGAGGTTGGGGCAACATGTTAGATGTACTAGATGAACAACAGAAGCTTCTTTTGAGTATTATTGTAGCTTGATTTTGTTGCTGAGCTACTTTGATTTGTGCTACTTGTCTTCAATAGTCCCCAGCTGTTGTAAATAGCTGGATATGATTGTATGTTGAGGCACTGGGATTTGAAAGATGAGCAGAATATTGCTGCATCTTATCCTCCCTAAGTAGCATCTCTCCAGTCCTCAATGCAACTACAATAACAACCCCCAATAATTGCACCAGTCAAAAGATAAACAACCTTGTTCCCAGAAAAAGTGCAAATTACATCATTCACCTGCAAGTAGCACCAGCCGACCTGACCCCACAAGTCGACCCAAATCTAGGCTAAAATAGTTGGGTTAGAATATTCACTATGCACTTGCGTGTAACCGTGTAACATGTGCATAGTATATCTAAGACTATTTTTCATTTGCTTGCTTATTTGGAGCTCTCCCCATTCTACTTGTTTTGCTCAAGAAAGTCCCCCAAATGTGCAGTAAAGCAAGAAAACAGATCAAAACCTCTTGTAAATTGGCCCAAAATCCAAAAACTGATAAATTGGTGAATGGTAAGATTGGTAACCAACCCAATCTGATATCATTGATAGCCAAATTGACTCAATACTCTAGAATCCCAACCTACACTTGACCCCAAAAACGACCCTACCCATAGTAAGACATAATGATTAAGTAAATTGGACCAAAAAAAAAACCCAATTACAATAGTAATAATGACCCGACTCAATCTTGATCTGATCGGAGAATTAGCTAACCAAAAACTTAACTTTAACCCTAAATTGAACCGGCATGGCCAAAACCCTAAATTGAACCAAACTTTGGATTTACTGATCCTAATTTGAAAATGACCCTATCAGACTCAATTCGAACTTGATTCAACACAAAAAAAACCTGATCTAGAGGGTACGTTGACCCAACATGATCCAATTTGAAGATACCTCAAATCTTGAGTTGACTGGTCAAACTGAGCTGAGTATCCAAATTGATCGTTCTAATAGCACCCATAAATGTCTATCCACCTCTAGTTTAATATGAGGTATGCCTAATAAAAACTGCTTACCAATATTTGTCATATATAACCCAGAGTAATCTTGAAACTGAAACTCAATAGGAAAATGACCTGTATCAATATTGGCATTAATAAAAAAACACGACATATTAATCCATAGCCTGTCCAATATAAACTATCACCATAGAAATATTACTTTTTTTAGTGAAAAATTCAACCATGCCAAAAAAATCCATATAACCCTGTAAAGTGAGTGATTTGGTGGTAAGTCATCACATCATAGCTATCAAAAGCAGAACATAGCAACAAAGTGAGTGATTTTGGTGCTATGAAACTCATGTACTCCATAATATAGCAATAAAGTAGTTCCCCACAAAAAACTTTAAACTATGAATCTCAAGAGAGGTCACTTTCGTGCCAAATTCATGTGTTAATTGAAATATGATTTAATATATGCATAACCAATCAGCAAGCGAAAGGTGGTACAATAATGTATCAATATGGGTCGTGTGGTGTTAATATAATCTATTAACTAGTTTTTAGGCCTGGGCTATGCCCCGGGTACTTATATATTTCATTTGTTAGTATTTTATAATTTTTTTATTGTATAATGGAGTATATGAAATCAAAACTCTAAGGGATAGCGCCACGTGACACAGTTTCTTGTTGAAGAACACCTTTTAATATATTTGTATTGATTAGTATAGATTACCAATTAGAGCACTAATAAAACACCGATAAAAAGCCAAAGGAACCCAGTTACATCTTTAATTTTTCTTTTGATGGCAAACCCAGTTACATCTATATCATCTCGACATTATAGAATAATTAATCATATGATATTTAGATGCATGTCCTCATTAGTTGATAGGAAAAGGATCACAACTTTAGTCACACAACATTTGCCGATTGGTCGGCAAATTGAGAGGATACATACAGCCGCGGAGATACTGATGTTATCTGTCCAAGATTGAGAGAGACAAAGACAAGTGACACCACTTGATCTCTTGTATAGTACACAATCATTTAAAGATATTGGAACCAATAGAGACATAGAGAGGGCCACTTCCTAATGGCTAATTGTTAGTGACTAGTGAGTTATTATTACATTTGAACTGATACCGCCTAACGTGTAAATTAGATCCTACCCACGTTTGTTTTAAGAGGATCTTGCACATGTATTAAGACGCAAGAAAATAAATAGAATACGTGCGTCAGTAAAGTGGTACAAATAAAAGAATATAAAGTTTGTTAAAATGTACATTTTGGTCTTAGTTTTCGAACATTATGTCTTAGGTAAATGGATTTATGTTATGAGCGATTTTGGTGGTTTGTGGGCTGGTAGTGGCATATTTTTTTCATAATTATTTAATCATTAGAATCATTTATTATTGTTACATAAAACCTTTAAAATTAATTAAAATATATACAATTATTAATATTAATGAATAATTTCATTATTTTTGAATTTGATTGAATTATAATATATGAAATTTGATTAAAATATATACAATTTGATTAAAATATACACAATTTGGTTGAATAATTACTATTTGATCTTAATTTATGGGCCGAAACGTGGATTTAGTAGCGGCTTGTGGGGCTCAAAAATCGGCCCACGGCCCACCAATTTCACGGTTCGAGTTGGGCCGACCGGGCTTTCGTGGGCTCAGCCCACAGCCAAGAGGCGGGCGGTGGATGGTGGATTGGCCCGCACTGTTGGCCATCTCTATTTTGGTCTAAGTTTTCGAACATTATGTCTTAGGTAAATGGATTTATGTTATGAGCATAGATTACAGTGCTGATTATTATAGTGATAAATTGTAAATGTATATTTGATCTTAATTAAACATCGCAGATGAATATTTTGAGGATTTAAAAAGAACATTATATTTGGATCCTATTATCAAAAAATATGTTGCTGTCTTGAATCAAACCCCTGACCTCTTGGTAAGAATTACTATACATTTACCATCTTAACTAATATGTTTTATTGATTCTTATATCGACAAAATCTCTTATATGTCCAGTAAAGCATCTTGTAAAGTGGAGGTCATCACCTTCCTCCAGCCATGAAATTGGAGTATTTCTTTAGGTGTTTTATTCAATGTAATCCACATATAATAAAATTAAAATAAATGTGTTGTCCATGATTTCAAACTTTTATGCTGAAGTTTTAACTACTAAATCAAGTGATATTTGGTGTAATCATTCGAAAGTAAATTATTAATAAATGAAAAATATAAGTACTAGGAGCATAGTTCGGGCTCAAAAACTAGTATATACAAATAAAAAACAATATAACTTTATTGTCTAATGTTTCAAATAAAATATGATAAAGTCTTATAATAATTGTATTTAACTAAAAGGACTAAAACAAGTATTTAGTTCTCTAATACTCTTATTACGGTACGGTATCAAGGGACTATGATGACATATTTTTTCTTACACTAATTCATTTTAAGATATTATTTTCAAACTCAAACCTTTAAGGTGTGTTTTTACTTATCACGTCATGACGATAATTTTTCAATTTCTCAATGGACACAAAAAATACGAAAAGTAATAAATGAATCATGAATTTATGAATAATCACATTTTTTTAATTGTATTGACCCGATGCATCACCTGGGCCAAAAACTAGTTATTATTTAAAAGATGGATGAGTGAGAGGTCTCTAAAACTCTAGTCAAGCTCTCTCATTCAATCTCTAATTTACCTTTTTAAAATTTTAAAAAATTGTTGACAAATACATATCGAGAGTTATTAGGCATCAACTAATTATTATGTTTCCTAATCAATGTATCATCTAAAGAATAAAAAGCATATCAACTTGCCTATTGAATCTATACAAATATATTAAAAGGTGATCCTATTAGAGGAACGGTGCTACGTGACACTCTTCTTAAGCTTCTAATACACATGTTTATAATCTCATTAAAAAATATTAACAATGTGTAGTTACTAGGATTTGAACACAAGACCTTTGAAATGAAATGTGAGTGTTTAACCACTAATCCAGTATAATTTTAATGCTTAATGTTTCAAAGTAAAACATAATAAAGTCTTATAATTATATGTACTTATAAAGACATAGACATACTTTTTGATCTTTAACACTTTTATCAAGTAATAACATTCTTTTACCCTAATTCCATTGAAATTGTTATTTTTATCTCCAATTCTTTAGAAGTTTTTTAAACAACTCATCATGCCATAATATCCATTTTTCAATTTCGCAATAGACAAATATTATGAAAAGCTAATAAAATCAATTATGAAATTTATGTATAATACTATATTTGATAATTGTTAGTGACCCGATGCATCGCCCAGGCCGAAATACTAATTAGTTTATTAAAACAAAGCTTATGACCTAAATGCATACCAAACAAAACGAAAGGAAAAAAAAAAGATACAATAATTAATTGAAATGTCACAGTTTGATAAACTCTTATAGGTGGAGGTTAGCCAAGACTAGTTTTAAGTCAAAAAAATTATCTTTCTTCTAAATTTGCATTATGATTTAAAAGAATGAATTAAAATAAAATTACCTTCTCAATTTCCCCTAATAGACTAAATACTTTTTTTTTTTTTTTTTTTTTTTTGTAAGAAGAAGTGGCCCGGACCCCGCTCGGGTCTTAATGGGCCAGGCACTTGAGAGTAAGGGGGAAGGGTAAGGGGAATCCCTACCCTCAAAGTGCCTCTAGTGGGGATTGAACCCCCAACCTTGAGGTTGGAAGGGTGCTCTCCTTACCACTAGACCAAGTACTACTTGGTTTAATAGACTAAATACTTGTAAGTTTGTATGTGGTACACTAATAAATGTTTGCACACACACACCCACATAAACGTATATTTAAAATTTATTTTGTAAGTACGTGAGAATTCAACAATTTTATTTATGTATTATTATATTTAGATACTTTAGATTTTCAATTTAGTCAATGCTTGGAACAAAGTATGAAATTTTAGATATCAATGCAGACTATAATAATCCAATTAAATATTGCTATTTAGGAATTATGATTGCTATAAGAGCTTCATACTTCCCTACCACAAAAGTTCAAATGCACGTGATACAATGAAAGAAGTTTATATATCTTAATTTTAGCAATTTTTCCCAAACTATCTTTCACAGATTAATTAATAAAATCATGAAATTAAAGTAACTATTCCATCCAATGAAAAATATCTATATAGCTTGGCATTTAATTTTTTTTAAACATGAATATGCCTTAGCCACCCTATAAAATAAACTTTTTCAACTTAATAATTGAACTATCCCTTTCAGTAGACAAATAATCATTCATTTTTTGAGCGTTAGAAAGTATAATTATTATCTTTATTATATAAGCCAAGGAAGGAGCTATGGTGTCCCCTCTTGAAAAGACTTATATATCCTTAATTTCACAAACAAAATAAAGAAAGGATTTTCTTAATTCTTTCCCCATTTACAAATATGGGTAATAAGGAAAATTCTACATTACCAAAAAAAAATATATATAAAAATGTGTAAAAAGAGGAAACTCACAGTTGAAATTATAAACTGATGACTAAATCAATTTTCAAATAATTATAAAAGCAAAGATTTACAAAGATTTTTACTATCTAAACTCTCAGTTGCAATAACATGCATAAATAAACCATAAAAGAATTAAGAAACTTAGAGAATCTTCTTTTTTTATTTTTTGGGGATGACAATCAGTTGAGATAATAAATAATTAAAGAGATAAACCTACATCATTAGATAATATCAATTTACAATTTCTTTTTTTATTGAAGCACTACTCACCATAGTATGTCTAAAAACCTCAATCACCCAGTGAAATTAAATTGAACTACTTACTCATAAAATACGCCTATAAAATATATATTTTTAAATAAATAAAAAACATAACCTAGATCATTGTTTAAAAAGAGAGTTGTTGAATTATCAACCAAATACAAGATAACACATCCTACCTCGGCATAGTCGTTTATGGAAAACATTACTCTTTAGACTAGAGCAATGCAAATAAAAAATCATAACGCTCATCAATATTCACCATAAATATTACACACTTAAGTTAGCTTTTTAACACTTTTTGATGTTAATATTAATATTAATATACTATCGCACGCATCGCGTGCATATAGTGTTAGTATATCATAATCTAGGAGTATAGTGCAAAACACATCCTAACGAATCTTTCTATAGCTTTTTAATTGCTTGCCTATTTTATCCCACTTTCTTTCCATTTACAATTCGATATACGTTTTAGTTTTCAAATTTCTTATACACATTTTAATTAAAATTTCATATAGAGAAAAAAAATGTAAAAAATAAAACTACAACATAATTCCTGATCTCTGAAAATATATCTATCAATGCTCTAATATTGTATACTAGCTTTTTCTGCACGCAATGCGTGCGGTGACATTTTAGGCATAATTATTACTCTGTATAAAAAGAATTGAAAAATAATATTATGAAAGTACGTATCTACGTTCACCTTCATTTAGTGAGTAAGAAGTATTTAAATACTTACAAATAGTATCTAAAAACATTTTTTTAAAGTAACTATAAGTGATAAAATTGCATATCCAAGTAATGGAAAAGCTGAATTTTTTTTGGAGTTTGTATTTGTAATTAATTTTGTATATGAGTTGTCTTGTAATGAGAATGCCATTTTTTTTTACTGTCTATGGTATTAATTTTTGGTAAGTTCTCGATTATGAATTTTTTTAGTTGATTGGATCTAAATTTAATTTGATCGAATCTTTTTTATTGGCAAGTTTATGTGATTGACAATTATGTGAGTTGATTGGGTTTAATAGAGATTTGGTTGAATTTTTTTGGTAAGTTTATGTGTGTAATGATTTTAACTTTTATGTTGTGGAGGGGTGAATATGTAAATTCAAAGGGGGACACCATTGCTCCCCCCTTGGCTTATATAATAGAGATATCCCGTGCATTACAGATATAATATTGGTGTGTATTAGTTGTTAAATTCTAAATCTACATTTGATCTTAAATTTGAACATTATTTGTTATGCAAATGAACATTAGGAGAACTTAAAAAATAATCAAATTTCGATCTTATTATCAAAAATTAAACATTGGTTTGGTGGGGAAAGACAAAAAACACCGTCTCCTATAAAAAGTACATTTGGCCTTAGTTTTTGAACGTTGTGTGTTATTTAAAAAAAACATACGTTGCAGAGTTTATTATTATAGTGTTAAATTGTAAATGCACATAGGATCTTATGTAAAAGAACATTTTAGAGTTGTTACCCCTTATCAAAAAATTAATGGCGTTCTTTTCTTTACTTATTTTACTTAATATTCAATTTATTGAACTTAGATGTTCATTATTTGTGTGAGTTTAAATCCATGCGCACGCTCTTCGTGACTATTTTCTTGCATTTTAATTTGTGTGCAGAGACCTCTTGGTGCAACGTGAGCACCATTTAACGTGTTGCGCCTAGGGGTGGCAATGAGACGAGACAACTCGCGAGCTACTCGAGATCGACTCGGTTAAAGCTTGAGTCGAGTCGAGTTGAGCAACTCGATAATCGACTCGAATACTCGTGAAAAGCTCGAATACCCAATTATCAATAGCAAAGTGCCTAATTTCAACATTTTTCTACTTTATTATTGCTTTTAACATGAGACCCTTGCAAGCTACTCGAAATCTACTCGGTCAAAGCTCGACTCAGTCAAAGTTCGGACAAAACTCGACTCAACTCAACTCGACTCGAAATGCTAACGAGTTGAGTCGAGCTAGCTCGAACTCGAACTCGACTCGCATCATTGCCACCCCTAGTTGCACCTAATGGCTCCAATATACTTCAATGATTTTTCGTAAAGAATAAGTTACACAAGTAGAGTTGTACTTCCTTGGTCTTTTTTATAACCACAAACTTTTGATTTTCATACACCAATATATAACTTTGATCAATAATATGTATTATATTCAATTAGTAAACATCATACGAAGTTGATATTATGAAGAAATATATTGAAACTAACTTCCCACGTATCTTTTTAGTTGGCAAATATTCTTTTATTGGGATATTTCATATTAGTTGACTCATTTCCTTATTTGGCAACTTTTCTCACTTACATAATTCTTTAATACAATTCTTTATCCAATTCTTTGTACTCTTGCTTTTTACTACTATTTGCTTTCCTTAATTTATGTGTCTTAAAGAAACAGGTCAACTAAAATAATTAAAAACTGAGGAAGTAATATATAATAATACCTATTATATATATATATATATACATATATATATATATATATATATATATATATATATATACATATATATATATATATTAGGAAAAAAGAATATGGTCAAAGTGAGTTTATAAGTAGCTTAAAAATCATAACATTGTAATTGTAAGAGGACGAAGTTATGTAACGTGATAGGAATAAATGCGAGTTTAAAAGTTTAATCATGCATTATATATTTTTGTACAATAGTATATGTTTAGGTATTTGTAACAAAATCATGCGTCGATCACATCATTACTGCTTTATCGTTGCTTAATCTATAAACATTCAGCTTATTATAATCCATCTTCAGGGATACATATATCACTTTCTTTGGAAATTTTTTTAATTCTTTACTCAATAAGATGTTGTAATAGACATACGAATTGGATCTAGAAACCTAAGAGAATTGTACTCCTCATATGTGGCGCCACACTATTCATTAAATAATGGTATGACACATTCACAATATGATAAGTAGCAACTTCATAATGTCATGAACGAACCTTACACAATGAATTCAGTAACCCGCTAATAATTGGGCATGTTACCCCTTAAAATTATGATAAGTCACTCCTTTATATGGTAGGTTTACTCTAAAATAATAGAGCAACTCATAAATAAAAGAATAAGATAAGTAATATCTAAATAAAGCTTGCTCTCAAAAATTTTGATTTACATTGTCCTGTTTTCTAACAAATTTTCCATATAATAAAATTACTTTCTAAGACCTACAATCTAAAAACGACATTACACTAATTACTTCTTTTGTTGAATTGTTTTTCCAGTGAAGGAGCACCAATCAATGATAGTGCCTTTCGTGTGCTTGGAGTGCATGGGCTTTTTATCTTTATGGAGTTAAAGCGAACTAATTCTCCACCAAAGGTAACAGAGATTGCCCAATTACTATAAATTCGTCATCGTATTACTTAATATAGTCTTTTGCTAATGTTGTTGACCAATACCTTTGAGCAAGCTATCCCTAGTGGTGATTTGCAAATCTTGGACTAAAAGAAAAGACACCAAACACTGGGGTCATTTTGTTTTGATAACACTAAGTGAAAGGGCTATTATATTTTATGATATCATTAGATATAAGGTAGTACTATAGTATTAGATGGAAATGAATTTACAATGTTATCATGGTGAAATTAAGATTGTTTTAGAGAGGGCCTAACAAAAAGGATGTACTTTAACTATCTATATGTCGTGGAATCTAGACACCTACTCGTAGAGGATGGTTAGGGGTTAAGTAAAGTCTAGCTAGGTCATGGTCATCATCACTACTAAGGTTTGAGGAACAATAGTATATTAAGAGATCTTATAGTCATAGATTAGGCCTTTCAACTTGATATATATTGACTAGGATTTGACGAGAAATGGAGGTCGTATTCATATTATATAAGAAAAATTGATATTATCTATTTCAACTAATAACACTTTGCTTTTTAAATCGTTCAATTTTTTTATTAATTTAAAGCAGTCCTAACTTTTAGAGTTTCTTTATAAATTGATCTTTCACCTTAATTTATATGCTAAATCGATTAAGTATGATACATGACAATGAATAATTGGCTTATGTGAATTGAAAACAAGGGCTTATGGATTAAAGAGTATCATGCAGCATAATTAACCGAATTAGTTGGTCAATTAAGGCGAAAGAGCATGTGAAAAAAGACTTCCCAAACTTAAGAACCACTTTGAGATAATCACAACTTGTTTTACCGGATGTAGCCAAGAGTAGGATATTACATGGCCGGCTATTCACAAGTGCAAGAGGTTCCATGGCACAGGGCCTCTAGAAAGAGGGGGGATCCAAATTTTGTTTTTCTTATAAAGAAAATGTCGCAATAAATTACCAGACAAACAATTTGGCGATTTTGTTTTTTATGGCTTAGTGCACTAGTTCAAATCCTTCAAGGCAAAATTTTTCTAAATAACTTATACTTTTTTAAAATTAAGTACCCACTTACCCCAGTTAATTCTATCTAGTAATAATTCACTTTTACCTAAAAAAAACAACGCAAGTATTTTGGGTAGTAGCTTTTTCCTATCAACGTAATTGCACTTACTAATGTAATATTCCATAATTACCAACAAAAAACTAAATTGATAGCAGATTTTCTCTGTTTCTCAATAGACTTTTCATTTACTTATTCAAAGTTAACTCTTGTAAATTTTGAACATAAAATTTATATGAAAAAAATATAGTTATGCGAGATTCATTAGACTTGTCTCGGTGTGTGCACGCAAAGTACCATTTTTTTTAATAATTTTTATTAGTACATAATTAAAAATAGGAAAAATTGACAATAGGGGTCTGAACTTTGGGTGATAATTTTTAAAAGGTTTGAACTACTGATTAACCCGTGTAGGTCCCTACTTTAGGGGATCTTAACTTTTAGCGGGCCTCGGTGACTTAAAACTGACGATTTTTTTTAAAATCTCACCTAGTTCCTACTTTCCTCCCTCAATTAACCCTTCTGCTGTGACCCAAGTTTTACAAGTTATGACCTATTAAGCCAGTTTCAAGTCACCAAGACCCGCTAAAAGTTAAGACCTCATAAAGTTGGGACCTACACAGGTTAATCAATAGTTCAAACCTTTTAAAAATTATCACCCAAAGTTGAGACCCCTGTTGTCAATTTTTCCTTAAAAATATGAATGAACAAATATGTGAATTGTAGACCGTCTAAAAGGCAAATGAAAAGTCAAGGGACGGATGGAGAATTGCTCAACTGTATTTTTCAGAGTTGAGAAGCTCAAACCCTCATGATTCCCAATTCACCTAAATGGATAACTCGACTCTAAAAAATGTTGTTGCAAAACCACCTGTTTGTAGTCCTAATATGGTGGGATTCACACCAACAATAAAGTATCAACTAAAAAAATTAGAAAGTAATAATTTTCAAAAATTTAACACTCGAATTGTAATTAATCAAAGGGCCCAGTGTAATCTTAATCGTACATGGCCTCCATCATAATTGAGACGACTCTGGGATATTAGAGACAAACACAAATCCTCCATAGTGCTCCCAAGGTGCTCCTAAGAATTTGCAAGACAAAAAGAGCGTGGAGAGGGGTTGTTGTTTTCCTTGACTGCCCTGCCTTTTGTTGGATCATTTATAGTTTAAATGTGTCCGTTGATGTTATGTGATGAGAAAGGAGGAATAACGAAAAGGCAAGTCAATAGAGCGCTCGCTCTAAGTAGAGCGCACGCTCAGAATTGTCAGGGAATTGGAGTTTGAACCAATTTCCTTGACATGGCTGAGGAGCGCCGGCTCCTGCCTGGAGCGCCGACTCCTACCTGGAGCGCCCGCTCTACAGGGGAGCGCCATCTCTTATTCGTCAGTTTTCCTTACGAGTCATTTCTTTTGCGAAATGGTGCATGTCTTTTCGTATATGATTGTGTCTTTTCTTCTATAATTATTCCCTAGTATATATAGGGACATATCACATGTGGAATGGGAGATAGAGAGATCATTCATACTTACTTAAAGTGTGAAATCATTTCCAATTGTACTTGCTTAGAGAATGTTATTCTCTTGTATTTTGTGTAAACAAAATCAGATTATAAACTCTTGTTGTGATTGTTTCTTGTTAACAACCTAGATTCAATGTTTCTTCTTCATATCTCATAAGTATTACCGTGATACTCTGTTGTTCCTAGTGGGTCGGTAAATAACTTAGAGGAAAGCGTATCTAATATGTGCTTGGAAGATCTAATATCCTGTTTCTCAGTGTTATATCCACACACACATCTAACAATCTATAAGTTATTTAATCCTTGGGTAATTGGATCTTCCTTGGGTGAGATGTTTCTAATTTTCTGAATTTGGAATGCCATTGTTAAATGGAAAGAGAAGAAGAATGTTACAAGACAAGAGGTCGGGAATGATGATTGATTTCTCGGAAAAACCATTTTTGGGTTGTATTGTAAGTGTCTATTATTTTCTTTAATAGAATGTGTTATAGTAAACTTGCATGTTATAGTATGTTTATACTATTGTTAATTTGGGTTAACTTTGACAAATCTTTTGTTATTGGATTTCAACTTTCGATGTTTGTCAAAAGTTGACTGTTGACATATATTGTGGACAATCTCTTGATACTAAATTATGGTGAACTTTGGCTGTATGAATTTTGACAAAACCTTGCATTGTCAATTTCAGTTGAAACTATGAAGTTAATTCTTTAATTTGGAATATGTGTTCTAATAACAGTGGGTCAGTCAAAAGTTTTTCGGTTTGATTTCTCAACATGTTGTTTCGAGTAAGAAACGATTGAGGAAATTTCATAAGGAAATTGGTTTTGTTAAAATTTTGACAATGATACCATCTTCTATATTGTTCTTGTCAAGAAATGTTAGTAATTTCATCCTATCTTTCATGGTTTCCATGTTTGCTTGGAAGAAGTTTTTTTTTTCTTGAACCATGATGAAAAGGGTAGATGATTTTTATTGATATTGAAATATCATGTTATATTAAACTCTTTCAAAATCTTAAATTTTTTTATTTTGTTAATACTAAAATGGGAAATAATATTAATTTATTTGATTGTTTTAGTATTAACATGTTGTTTTCATGATTTTGGTTTGAGTATTAATATGATGATCATTAAGTTTATATATTGATCATGTTATAGTTAGTGGGTTGCTATCACTAATTATGTTTTTGATTATATATTCATGGACATGTTATAATGTTTGTTTTGATTAGTGTAAGTGTTTTTTATAATATGTTGAGTTTGTTGACATGAACATGAACTTGTGGAAATTATAAACATGTTATTTGTTAGTAGGCCATCCTTGTATGGGCTATGTGTTTAATTTCATTTTTACCATGTATTGTCTAAATGTTATAAATGTAATTCAATGTTCTTTAGAATATTTATATTTTAGACATGTGGTTAAAATGATTATTAAATGTACTTCTCAATTTTATATAAGTTGGGTGATGTTATAATTTAAAAGTTGAAAAGGTCAAAATTTTGATCTATTTCAATGATTTTGTGGTAATACTAAAATTGGGAAGAATATTAATTTCTTTGTTTAGTTTTAGTATTAACATGTTATAAATTTATACTAGAAATTGATTATGTTTTATGGAATGTTATTATTTCATAGTTTTTTCACTTTTTAAAGTGACATGTATTATACTTGAATAAAGTATAATGAAAGACATGGTAATTAATTATTTCAATTTATAAGATCATTAAGTTCATAATTTTGAGGAAATCGGTTGTATAAATTGGTTATTTATTAAATTTGAGGACAATGAAATTTTGTCTAAATTTGGTGTTGTATACATATGATTTTTACCGATTTTGTTTTAATTGAAATTATTAAATGTCTTGGAAGATAATGGTTTATTGTCTTTGATCTAATCTATTTAATAGACGGAATTATGTGAAAATAAATATGTTCTTCAGTTTGAGAAGGATAATTTGGCATGAGTTAAGTCTTGGTTTAGGGATTTGTTTCTTACAAGAAGATGATATTTCTTCTTGGAGGAGGTACTTCATGGAGGAGGTTTTTCATGGAGGAGGCTAATTCCTTGTTATCCAAGAAGTGTACTTATGTGGGTGTTTTCATATACACGTCTTGGTTTAAATAGATAAGATGTTCATTTGTTAATACTAAAATGGGGGAAGAATATTAATTAATTAATTTGTTTAGTTTTAGTATTAACATGTTATTTGTTCATAATTGATGTTTGAAGTGTATGAGATAAGACATCTGTGGATCCCTGCTTATTTTAGAGATTTATTCTTGGGTGGGATCATGAAGATAACTTCGAGGTCCGAAAGTGAAAATCACTTCTTCACCTCCTTTACTAATCCCCATGTTACTCTTGTAGAGTTCTACATGCGCTTCGAAACTGCAATGGATTCGCAAAGACACTCACAAGGAGAATTTGACAATGACTCAAAGAACAAATTTCCAGAATGCAAGACACCGTTGCTCATTGAGAAGCATGCTTCAGAGGTATTTACACACTCCATATTTTATCAAGTTCAAGAGGAGGTGTATAGTGCTTGTTTTTCTTGTGGGATTGTAGAGTTCAGAATAGAAAATGACTTAGAAATGGCCAGGATTAATGAGGTGAATCGTAAAAGAACTTTTGATGTGGTGTTTAATAACACCAATTATGAAACAAATTGTTCATGCAAGATGTTTCAGAGACATGGCTTACCTTGTAGGCACATGGTTTGGGTATGGAAGGCAAAGAACCTAGCTATGATTCCCGAGAAATATGTTCTTAATAGATGGACTACAATGGCAACAAAAAAGCCAATATTTGACTTGGAAGGCAACATTCTAGACAATGCACAAGAATGGTGGATAGGAAGAAAGTTTTGAATGAGTTATGGTCAGAAATCTACAATTGTGTAAGTGTGGCTGAGCAGAATGAAGAAGATCTTGCTGAACTTGTTAAAAACCTTCGGGTCTTGAGATTGGACATGGAAGCCAAAAGGAGTGCAAACAACACTCGTAGCAAAACACAAGACATAGAGCTCCTAATTGGATCAGTGGCGCCTAGTGAAATAACCATCAAACCCCCTAAGATATCAAGTAACAAGGGTAGTGGCACTAGAAGTGGAAAAAGGATAAAGGGAGAGAGGGAGAAGGCAATTGAGCAACATCAAAAGAAAAAAAGGCTATGCAGCGGATGTGGAGAGCTTGGATACCATGACCTTTGAAATTGCCCGTCAAAGTAACCTTCATTATCTAAGGTAATTGGAAACTCATTTATATTCCAATTTATTGGTGTTTGTTCTGTTTACCAGTCCTTTGAATGCTAATTTTTTCTTTTTCTATACTGCTACTGCCTCTTTAACTGATGTGTATCTACTTTGGCCATGTTCTTTTGGACTTATTTTCAGCAAAAATAAGTAAAAATAAGTTCAGTTTAGCAAAAATAAGTTCAGTTCAGCAAAAATAAGTAAAAATAAGTTCAGTTCAGCAAAAATAAGTTCAGTTCAGCCAAAATAAGTTCAGTCTTGTCTAATGTTGTAATTATTATTTTTGTTTTCAATATTACTATTACTATTGTTATTATTATTATTAATATTATAATTAAAATAACGATGAATTTGTATTTTTTATTTTTTTATTTTTTATTTGTTTATTTATTATTTATTATTTATTATTTAGTATTTATTAATTATTAATTATTATTATTATTTATTATTAATTAATATTATTATTTATTATTTATTATTTATTATTATTATTATTATTATTATTCTAATTATTTATTATTATTATATATTATTTATTATTTATTATTTATTATTTATTATTTATTATTTATTATTATTATTATTGTAATTATTTATTATTTATAATTATTTATTAATATTTATTATAATTATTTATTATTTATCATTTATTATTATTATTTATTATTATTTTATTATTTTATTATTTATTATTTATCGTTTATTATTATTATTATAATTTATTATTATTATTATTATTATTATTATTATTATTTATTATTATTATTATTTATTATTTATTATCTATTATTTATTATTATTATTATTATTATTATTATTATTATTATTTATTATTATTATTATTTATTATTTATTATTTATTTATTATTATTATTTATTATTATTTATTATTTATTATTTATTATTTATTATTATTATTATTATTATTATTTATTATTTATTATTGATTATTATTATTATTATTATTAATTATTTATTTATTATTATTTATTATTTATTATTTATATTTATTATTATTAATTAGTATTATTTATTATTTATTATTATTTTTTATTTTTTATTTTTTATTTTTTATTTTTTATTTTTTATTTATTATTATTATTATTATTTTTTATTTTTTATTTATTATTATTAATATTATGTTTTATGATTTATTATTTATTATTATTAATATTATTTTTTTATTATTTTTTTATTATTAGTTATTATTAGTTATTATTATTATTATTTATTATTTATTATTTATTACTATTATTTATTATTATTATTATTTATTATTTATTATTTATTATTTATTATTTATTATTTATTATTTATTATTTATTATTTATTATTATTAATATTATTTATTATTATTTATTTTGTTATATTATTTTTTATTTATTATTATTATTTATTATTTGTTATTTATTACTATTATTATTTATTATTTTTATTATTATTTATTATTTATTATTTATTATTTATTATTATAAAATAATAGAATAATAATAATAAGTATTGATAATATTATGTTAATACAGTTTATTTCAGCAAAAATAAGTTCAGTTCAGCCAAAATAAGTTCAGTTCAGCCAAAATAAGTTCAGTTCAGCAAAAATAAGTCCAGTTCAGCCAAAATAAGTCCAGTTCAGCAAAAATAAGTAAAAATAAGTTCAGTTCAGCAGAAATAAGTAAAAATAAGTTCAGTTCAGCAAAAATAAGTTCAGTTCAGCCAAAATAAAATAAGTCCAGTTCAGTTCAGCCAAAATAAGTTCAAAAGAACAGGGCCTTTGTCAAATATACTATATGTACATTGCTACTCTTCTACACATACATCACTGATACACTATATGTACATTGCTACTCTTCTATAAGTACATCAGTGCACTAAATGATAACCTTAGTTACAGAGCACTAAATGTGTTCAAGACAGAATTACAGCATAATCATCTTCATGGCATTGATGAAGATATCGTCGCTGTCGCGGTTAAAGCTTGTCGTGGAGACCCTAAACCTGGTACAATGCTCCACAGTTTTGCTGTATCATCTGGGTTTATTCAGTTTCGAAGCTAAAGAAATGTTTAATCAAATGCACTGAGAAACTGTCTTCTCACCAACTTGAAGCGGCTGTCAAACCTATGCAAAAGAAAGGAAAAAGAAAAGAAATTTGAAGAAATTAATGATTTGGAAAAAAAGATCAGAACTTTGAAAGCATAAGGGAGAATGCAGAGAATATAATACCTTTGAATTGAAATTGAAGGGATGAAGGAAATAGTGGCAGTTTTTGAGAGTTTAGTTGAGGAAGAACTAGTCCATTCTTCCACCACTATTTGTTGAGAAATTGACTCCTCTCTAGCCATGCCTAAAACAAACACCGATAAATCAGAATAGAAATGGGTATAATTGAGAATTTAGAAAAATGTTTGGGGTCGGGTTGCTATTGGCCTTCATGGAAGATCCTCCCATGCTTAAGTTGGTTGTTTTTTTTAATTTTAATTTGCGTGAGTATATTGTCTGCCTGATTTTAGGGAAAATTGTGTAGCTTATTGTTATCTTTTAATCTGCTCACTGAATTGTACTTAGTTGCTGTGAGTTGGTCAATCTTATTGTGTTTTAGATCAAGGGTATAACCACATTGCAATGACAACTATATGAACAGGTTCTTTGTGGTTGTGCAGATGTCAATGCTTCATCTGTTTCCCTTACCTTAGGTGGGAGTTTATTAGATGCATTGGGTTAGTGGTATTTGCAGGATAAGGTGGAAACTTGTTGAAGTTATGGATATTTGGGAATTGCTAAAAAAAAAATATGGGTTTTATGTGATAAAGGATGAAGATAGAGTAGATTCGGATTGTATGTGTGCATTACGATTTACGAACTTGTATGCTTCTGACTGGGTAGAAATTCTTGATAGTGATGTGGATTTCATAAGCATGTCTCAGTCATTAAACATTGTAGTTGGTATAAGTTACTCAATAAGACGAGTAAAGGATCGAATTGAGTGTAGCTAATTGGATAGTTTTGGGGCCATAATGTTGGTTCAATTGATAGATTGTTGGTTTTACTTGTTTCTCCTTTTTTTTCTCGGACATCTAGTTGTTTGACCCGAAGAACTACAAAAGAGTTGAAAGTGAGTCATTAATCATTGTGTTAGTGCTTTGTCTTGTTTTCTCTTTGCTTGCATGGTTGCTTACTAGAGCTACTTTCTGTTCTAAGTAATTTGGCTATTGTGGCTTTCATGCTCAGGCATGTCTATGAAGGAACCGATGGAGTGCAAGCATCCTACCGCCTGGGATTGAGTTTGAAAAGGGATTGATTACCGAGGTAAATAATTGACTCCTCTCTAGCCATGCCTAAACCCCACCTTCCTCAATCTCAGAGAACAGAGAACTGTGTTTTTCTTTTTGTGTTTTTGGTTGTTAATCAGTTGGATATTTGTTTTTGAGTGTGTGTGACATTTTGAGTTTAGTCATCCGTTATTTGAGATAGAAACTGCTGCAATTTCTGCTTGTGGATATGACAGAAATCATACTCTAGATTATCTCTTAATTTAATTCTGATTACTTTTGAGATATGTTCTGTCTCATATAAGTTGAAAATGGTGATTCACTCCTGGAAAAAATGTTTGATGTGCCACAAATAATAGTATCTGATTATGTACTATGTGTTACTTTTCCTCTTTCGCCGATGCGTATTTATTTTCTTCTTTTCTTTGGTTTTACAGTTGCTTGAATTGGATGACGTGGAGAAGTGGAAGGCCAAGCTCTTTTCTTGATGCGTATTGATTTTTACAGTTGCTATGTAGCATGCAACAACAATCAGAATAAATTTTGCTTTTATTAAAATGCAACTGCATTTTATATATAGGCTACAAAGAGAGTATAATTCAAATTTTGTCACATGTCTCTATTACCAACTTACCGTGTTGTCGTTGAAATTTTGGTGTTTCCCTATCTACCGGTGAACATTGGCTATATAGATAGAACCTTGATTTGGTTAGTTATGGAGTATTTCTTTAGTGATTATATATAATACAAAATTTACTAATTAATTATTGTATTCATAGTTGGTGTTTCTCAATCTATTAGCAAAATATTCTACTACAACACAGTACTGTAAATAGGGCGACACCTTGTCTTTGCTTATGAATGTTTAATAGCTATTGATGCTCTGTAGTTCATATTGAAATTCTTTCAGATCTGGTGCGTGTTGAAATTCTTCCTGATCTTGTTTTGGGCTACCTCCCCGGCTCCTCATTTTTTTCGCCTTGGTAAACATCTCTCAGGATATGCGCTTGTGTTCATCATGGTTTTGTTATCGTCAGCTGCAAAAAGCTAGGAATTATTGCTTTGGGATACGAGCGATATAAGCTGTGTGTAGTGTACTCTGATATGTTTTTGTAAATTTGCTATCTTGCTTCAGTGTTGAAATTCAGTTTGATTGCTGATAAAATATGAAGTATAATATACAGTTTGGTAATGCATGAAGGATCACTTCAGTTAGCAGGGTGTCTAATTGACATTAAGAAAAGAAGTTGAATGTTACAATATTTAGATATCCTATTATCTGACAACTACTTGGCTTTTTGAAGATGAAATTTGAGAAATTTTTGATTGATTTTTTTGCCTGTTGCAAAGCAAGATTTTGTTTCTAACAAGCTCTGCGTTGTAGCAAGCTCTACTTTCTACTTGTTTAATGAGCCTTCCAAGACTGATGGCTTGAAAGTACATCACGGATAGGGGTGAAAGTTATTCGGATAAAATCCAAAATCCAATCCAATCCAATCTGAATTAGTAATTCGGATCGGATTCGAACGGTGTTCAGATTGGATTCGGATTGAGATTTTATGAAAAATTGGATTTTCGGATCGGATTGGATTGAGGGTAATTGGATCCGAAAATCCGATATAAACGATTAACAATATGCCTTGCATTATGTATCTGGATTGGGCTTAAGTACTTAGCTAATTTTTTTTAGAAAAGCCTAGTCCGTAGCCCAATAGGCGTATCATTTCAACCCTTCCTCTAAAACCCTAACAACACTTAATTCCTCATTTCCTAAATCTACTAGGCTGCTGTTGTGCTTAATTTATTTCATCGAAAAACTAGAGTTTTAAAAAAATTGGATTTTCGGATCGGATCCAATCTAGAGTATGAAAATTCGGATTGGATTGGATAGGATTCAAACTCTAATTGGTTTGGAATCGGATTGGAAAATTGAAATCCAAATTTTGTTCGGATCGGATTGGATTAGACCCTAATCCAAACCGTACACCAAACTTTCACCCCTAATCACGGATAGCTTGAAAGTACATCACTACAAGGACAAGGAAATGGAAATTTTAGTCCGGAATCATATTTAATACTATAAGCATGAACAGCATAATATATCTTACATCGACAAATTGTGTGATGGCACTTCATGCACGACTAAAATTCTCAGAAAAGGCTTACACATATGAAATTCTCAATATGTCATATAATTGACCGAATCTAAACTTGTAAAAGTCTACATCTCTTTCTTTCTTTACAAAATATATGGCACTTTTCTTTGAAATACAATTCTTCCAAGTCGCTTGCTCATTTCATCGCCTTAGCATTCTTCACAATAACTTGTTTGACCACATTCGAGTCATCCTTCAAGATTTCACAACAATACTTGGCTCTCAAAGTTTTCAGAAAATGAGCCTAAAAATAAACATATATTTATTAGCTTTACAATCAAATATAACTAGAAAAAGGAACCTAAAAGAAAATTTCTTACATCGTTTCTTAAGTTAGTATCCCATGAAGAAGTTCCTTGCGCCATATACGTTTCCAAGTACCTCATTGCATGCACACCACTATCAACTTCATCATGCTCATTTGATTTCCATTGCATTTTGATTAGCTTTAGGTCGAAATTCAATACCTTTCCGGCTCTTGGTTCACCACTTGACTCCAAAAAGTTAGAAAATGCCTTAGCCTACAAATGCACATTATTAATGGTATTATAAACTATGTTCATAAAATAGAACAAAGTAGTTGAGATGAATTAATATCACTAAATTACCAATATGGTCGCGTAGCCACCATAATTTTCATTTAATAGTCCATTAAGCATCTTTTGGTCAATAATATCAATCTTGGAATGCTTAAAATTCAAACATAAAACTACATAACAACCACTCCGAAGAATAGGACAAAAGACCTGCAATAAGAGAAGAAGTTCAAATAAGGGCATAATGAATGAAAAGAATGAAATCTAACTTTACAAATAAGAGGGAGGAGTTAAGAGATCGGTATTCTAATTTACTATCAGCAGTCACCAAAGAGATCCCAGGAATTATTAGAGCACCTCATTTCAGGAGATGTGATAGCACCCTCGACTCTATACCTGAGTAATCAACGATGTTTTCATTCGGGTCCTTTAACCTATTCAATTTTTCATTAAGGGTTTTTAGACCAAGGCAGGTTAAGAATCTTAAATGACAGAATTAAAAGATTTTCCTCCCATGAACCTCGTCACAGAAGCTTAACAGTGTGGATCAGGGTGATTTAGGAAAAATATATAAAAATCCTTTGCTAGATGGAAGAGATTGAATAGAAGAAAGGAATAGCCATTGGGTACTTCCCCTGAAACTTTGTTTATCTCTAACCGAAAATCTGTCAGATTCTTACATTTTCCCCATTTGGGTGAAATCTCACCAACAAATTAATTGTCATTTATGCTGAGATAATAGAGACCTGGGTGAATACCGAAAGCATCAGATATACTCCCATTAAACTAATTCATCTCCAACCTGACTTTAGTTAACCCTGAGTAGTTCCTCAAACACTCTGGAAGGCTTCCAGTGAAGCTGTTATTATTAACTGTCAAGTGCTCCAGCTTAAAACCAATTTCCGAGGGGATTGTTTCGTTGAGTTTGTTATCAGACAGATTAAGGACAGATGCTCACTTAGGTTCCCAATGGTTGGAGGGATGGGACCTGAAAGTTTGTTTGTTGAGAGGTCAAGCTCGTACAAGACTTTTAGATTTTTAGAGGTCAAGTCACCATAACATTGGGTAAGCAAAAATATTACTCATCTTCGTAAGGGAATAGCCATCTAGTGTATTCGTATGAACAATAGCTCAAAAGTACATCACTGGTGACTTTGAAGTACATCACTGGTGAGTTAAAAGTACATCACTGATGGCATAAAAATACATCATCGATTAAAAATATTTACTTTAAAAATCACACACATTAAACTCTCATGTAGTCAAAAATTAGGACTCGATGATAAGTACATCAAATTAGGTTAAAAAATAACTAATTACTTACAAGATCGACATCTGACATATCTCCATACTCGGAGCAGTTGAGCATGTTCAACAATCTCTTATGGAACTCAAGCTCACATTGTAGCACCGGTTTTTTCCGTCCAAGAAGTTCTTGAGTCAAGTTTACCTATAAATTAAATATAAATATAATTAAATCATTATCTAGACTTAGAACAAACTTAGATATTTAATTGATTAGAAACTTACACAAGCTATACGAGGGATAAAGAATCTCTTTGGGGACCCCAACCCACGACCTGATTCCTTTCGATTTAAAAGCAATGACCATATATCAATGATACCAGTGTCCACATAATCTTCCAAAAGTGATGAGAAAAGATGGCGTTCACCTTGGAATCCTTTGTAATGATACAATACTTCACTGAAGACACATGATTTAAAAAAAAAGAATGACAATGAATTGAAATTTGTAATGTTTAGATCAAACAATAAACTAGACAAAAGAAGTAACATCATCATCTTACTTTCTATCTCCGAATGTCATAACATATTTGCAGATTTGCTTCTCACTTATAGTCAACTTCTTCAACACATCAACATATCGATCATAGTATGGAGACCTATATTGCAAAGGCAGGTTCTTTGGCTTCCTTAGAGGACATTGTCTCTTATTTTCGAGTTTTCCCTCTAATTCCGTATCAAAATGCACAACTTTGTTCTTCCCCTTTTTGTTGCTTAGTCGACCTTGTAAAGCAACAAATATGGGTCTCTCGGTCTCAATCTCAGGTGCATCAAACTCAGGTGCATCAGGGGATGAAATTAGATTGATATCATTACTTTGAGGCGCCCGAACAAACGGTGAAAGTTCAAGTCCAAGGTCAAAACTAGGAACATCCGGTTGTTGTGGAGTATCACAAATCTCATTTGGAATGTTCGTTTCCTTCCTAGTTTCTTGTTGATTATGTGTTCCACAAGTCTCTTGATAAGCATTCACAAGGGCATCAATTGCTTCCAGAACTCCGGGTTGATCAAAGAAAGCATCAAACTCTTCTGAATTGGAATTACCATTAAGATTGGAAACGGAAGGCTCTACTTCCGGTTGAGGTTGTTGATTCTCTGAAAATTTAGTGAACATGTCAACAGCGGTGCTTTGTATTTTCTTTATACATTCACTACCCAGGTATTGTTTCTGAACCATGGAGAGAACTTGCCCAAATTGAACAAAGTTTGTAGCTAAATTCTTTGTAACACATGAAAGGGTATCAATCAAATCCTGTAATAAAGACAATTCAACAAGGATATCGGTGCATAGCTTATGTAATAAATTGGGGGCATAACATTAACAGTTTGATAATACTAGGTTCCTATTCTGAAACAAGAGTTGGAGAAGACAAGAACAGCTTTGCAAGTTTCAAACAAGAAGCTACATTTGTGATTGCAATGGCAGCACAGTCAGCTGCAGAGAGGTCTCTTCAGATGGCTGACAGTAGGGCTGTAGGAGTTCAGGAAAGGATTGAAGAACTGACCAGGCAAGTGGAAGAAATTGAAAATAGTGGATTCTTATCTGTTTTAATATGCCCCCAATTCATTATATAATTATCTAAAATACCAGTGGATGCTTAATGTAAAGGTGTGAGACGATAAGCAAGTGGATAATGTGAATTGCATATGAGCTAATCGAGCTGAGCAGAATATAAGGCTTGGCTTGGCTCGATTGAGTTTCTACTTTTCCAGGTTCAAAATTGGAAAGTACAATTGACAGGTATACAATGAGCTAAATGCTAAATTGGTACTTTAAAGCTGATATTGTAAGATATACACAGTACACTATAGTACGCTAATAACTAGTTTACTCATCTCAAATATTTTTGGGAAAGATTTTTTAACTGCTGGAGAGCAAATGTCTCAGATGTACAAGATCTCGGTTGGGAAGCTCTCAGTGAAGTGCCTAGAACTTAGAAGTCCCTTTGTAAGATAAAGATTTACAAATGAAGCAACACATAAATTATTGATAAAATGTGCCAACAGTTACACAGGAGCTCAAATTTGTTCCCATATACTGCAGAATTCAATTAAAGAAAGCTCTAATCAGTGGCTTTTAATCTTATTTAATGCCAGGTATCAGTACTTCTTCCTGATGGTGCGTTTAAGAAAATCGAACTATCTCGGGCGGGAAGCACCGAGTGTTATCGGGAAAATCCTCTGGCATGGAATAAGATGTTCAGACCTAAATATCAAGGTGGTTTTGGGACATTTTAGAGAATTTTGAAATGCAAGTTCCATTGAGAAAATACAACACAGTTCAAACAGAAGTGGGCACACTCTTACTACATTAAGGGTGATAATTTATAGGATCTGGCTCACCAATCCTAAGCATCATGGGTATTTAAAGGTGTATATCAGATTAGAAAATTGTTTGAGCATATAGATAGTTTCAAGTGAGAGAAATGTTAGAGCATACTAGATTTGTAGTGTTCAACTTTTATACTGTAAAGATCTTAATAATTTGATTCCTGAGGTGACTAATGCGGATTGGATGAGGTCAATGTGGTCTCTTTGGCTACACCAGGAAGTTAGCTTGCAGTACGGCCAAGGAGCATGATATTCTTTTTTCATAAGTACATGTTATACATGTTAGACTAAGATATCTCAAGCTAAGTATAGGTGCACTAGTTAAAAATACCTCTGTAGATTTTTGTGATGAATCTCCTTGATCATTTGTTGTAGAATGGACTGGTACAACCTCGTTAATAATTGTATCGGCATCACTTTTGATTCGTATAGGAGGTAAAATTCTTCCAAACCCAAAATTTCCGGCCTTTATCTCTGCCTTACATCTTTCTTCTATAGCCTTAGCCTTCCAATAACATAGAATCGGAGCCTTCCTTTCAATTTGCGATCCTATAAATTCCACCCTATCCAAGTAGAATAACTATTGAACAATAAAAATGAATTAGTAATGATAAAAACAGAGAAATAATCACAAAACAACATGTACATCAGATTTCTACAATATATACATCAGATTTCTACAATATGTACATCATATTTCTACTACATATACATCACCAATACCGCTTATTTCAAATATATATATACACCTTCTATATACACCTTGGGAAAAAGCATGATCTAAAAGCATAATTTCTACAATACCGCTTATTTCAAATATATATAAATTATAAAATAGGGTATATCAAAGTGTCATTACCGTGAGAAATAATAAAGATCCCGTGAAAAAACCACATGGATTTTTCTTCCAAATCAGGATTGCATCGATTAAACAATCAATTGTATACTGACACCAATCCATCTAACTTATTTCACTTGTGTGCATGAGTGAAAACAAATTATTGTAGTTGCAAAATTGATTCTTATGCCCATGCAAACACGAGGAAACAACAAAAACCACAAAACTTCTCTTGAAATCATCTTCGGCCCCCAAAGTAAGAATCGTCTCCGGCATTTTTGTAGTTTTAGGGCATCCTTTCTCCAAACCCCATATACTCCTCCATTGTTCCAAAAGAATACTAAATTCTTCATTGTCATCATCCTTCATTGCTTCCTTCACAGCCTTAGGACCCATAGGAAGTCCAAGAGTCACTTGGACATCTTCTCGATCAATCGTGATCTTCCCATCTCGTACATATAATGTACGACTATATGGGTCAAAGTTCTCAATAAACCAAAGACTTAGCTTGTTGTTTAGAGCCCCAAAGCCCAGATCAAGAAAAACACCAAAACCGATATCTTTTACAGCTTGTCTTTGTTCAGAACTCATATCTTCAATCATAGAATGAAGTCCAGATGGAGACATACGACTTCCAAACTTACGAACATAATTTTTTCTTTCAACTTCCTCCATTGAAATATGATACACAAAACTAAACCTGGTGAAAATCATATAAACAAATTATATAAACTCATAACCAATATGCAACAAGTGAAATCTTTGTACCCTACGTAAAATATTTTCCTTTTTGCATTGATGAACAACTAGCAAAACATGTACAGAATAGATGACAATATAACTAAAGAAGTAATGAAGAGATAAAACTCCACAAAAGAACAAGGTACTATTTGGACTTTGGAGAGAAGAGAGGCAAGTCCTACACAAAAGAACAAGATCTGGAGACTGAGCAGAGGTACAACTTGGAGGAGGGGGAGGCTAGTACAAACAAACAAACAAATGAAAAAAAAGAAAAAAAAAAAGAGGAGAGATCATGTCTGGAGGATAAGCTCTAGGTGCCGAACGGCTTAAGTAAAATGTAGTGCAGATTATAATCACTGTAATATTACTCCAAAGTTTAGCATATAACCAGTAAGTTGAAGCACCAACTTGATATGGAGCTAGACAGGGTGAGTTTATATCATTGTTAAAGATACAACTGTCTCCGATTCTGGATGAACTTGCCCAGTTTTCATTTTGGTTTGTTTGAGGAAAAGTAAATAACTTTTTACATTCCTTTCTTGTTCAAAGGTCTCTTTCCAGATCACATGGGTAAAGATTACCATCTCTTTTTCTTTCCTAGCTCTTCTTATATGAGATGCCAAAAAAAATGTTAAGGCTACTGGACACAGGGAGTATTAGAGAGCAAACATCTGAGCATTTCAGTGGATATAATTTTGGAAAACTATAGTGTTTGAAGGTTTCAACAGGTACAAAGCTTTCCCAGCAGGGTGAGAAACCAAAAATTGAAAGATCAGTGCAGGGAACACACTCGACACGCACAAGTTACTGCATGGAAATACATTGCTCGCCTAAATAAAGATAGTTTTTCGTAGCACAAATTGGAAATATTAGAACCCTTTAATGAGGATTTATAGCAATAATATTTTCACCAAAACAAGCCTTTATTCAATTATCCACACACAACCAAAGCATTATTTGTTCTACAGTTCATACTAAAGGTCTACTTTCTAATCAACAACTGCCTCAACTATTTCAGCTTTTCGTCTATCTTTGTGATCAGATCCACCTCTACACTAATGATAAACAAAAGAATTTTCCAAGTAACAGTGCCTAGTAAGAAGGTTGAACTCTGACTTTTTTCTTTCTTTCCCTTTCTAAGTTCCAATGCAGAATTTTTATGCACAGTCGTGTCTCCTAGAGCTAAAATATGATCCACCAAGAGCATAGGAACTTTAACAATTCTTTTTAGCTAAAATATACCTAATGGTGGCTAAAAATACATCACCACTAGCTTAAAAGTACATCAAGAGTGGATTAAAAGTACATCATTGTTTTATTACTCAAAAACAACAAACAAGCAAAGTTTATCCACTACATTTTATTACTCAAAAATGAAATCTAAATTCCTTCCAGATTTTCATCCATGAAATCCAAGAACAATCCAAATTTATCCACTACATTTTATTACTCAACAATGAATTCAAGAAACGAAAATTTATTAGCAATAGGAACTACAGATCCTACATTAATTTAGAAAAATGGCATATTAACATCATATTATGAAAAACGAAACACTAAAATCTGACAAATAACTAAAATTTTAAGCTTAAAAAATGCAAAAAATCCGAGATGTAACTGAAATAAAACGAAACAACTAAACCAAATAGGTAAAATGAGAATGACATTTTCCATAGCTTAATTTCAAAGTAACAACATCAAATTATCAAATTGAAATCCTAAAATTCGAGATGTAACTGAAAAATAGAGCCAAAAAAATCCGAAAAAATACCAGAATGAAATAAAACGACTACTAAAGCAAATAGGCAAAATGAGAATGACATTTTCCATAGCTTAATTTCAAAGTAACAAGATCAAATTATGAAATTGAAACCCTAAAATCCGAGATTTAACTGAAAAATAGAGCCAAAAAATCCGAAAAATTTACCACTTTAAATCATTATTGAGCTTCAATGTAGAATTTGGAATCTTGTTCGAGCTTTAATTGAGGATAAATTGCTAGTTTTGGATGTTGTTGAAGCTTCAACAATGGACGAAAATTGCGAGCTTCAGTTGGGTTGCACGAAGAAGATGCACGACATTTTGGGGATTCGGTGGTTTTTTTTGGGATTAATGAACTACAGTAGGCGCTGATTTCTTTTGATTATTGAAATGTCAGCCGTTAGATGAGAGTGATCTAAGGGTAGAGATCTATTCTCATATAATTAAGTATTCTCATATAACTATAGTATTCTCATATAACGTATACGTATAAAATCACCCTATAAAATCAAATACAAATTACCCTTCTGCCAACACCTAAAGTATCACAGATTATGCTACAACATTTAGCTCTTCCATCACAAAGTAATTGGATTGTTTGTAATGAAATTATAATCTAGATATTAGATTGTAATCATGTATTTATGTTAGGATATTATTTGTTATCTTATTGCCTTGTATAGCTTAGCTTAATTCCTAGCTTATGTTGCTATTTATTGCTACTGAGAATCTCAACTTGAATTAGGGGATTCACCATCTTTCATGGTAATCAGAGCAAGGTGAATTTTTTCTCCTTCCTCTTGGACTTTGGCTGCCACGGCGCCACCATTCCCGCAGCCCAAAACACTCGCCTCTTCCCCACCATTAGCCTCGGCAATGGCAGGCGATCCCGAGCAACCCAATTCCAACCTCGATGACTCGAACACCAAGGGTCTACACCCTGTCTACACTGTCGGGAACATTCAACACAAAGTGCGTGTTCTCGATGGTTCAAAGGTACCGTATTCCTCTTGGGTCAAACTCTTCAAGCTTCATCTTTGTGGTTAAAAGGTGATGCACCACGTCGATGGCACAGCCCCTTCGGTGAAAACCGATGTTGAGTTCATCACTTGGCAGAAGATTGACTCTCATGTTCTTCAATGGATTTATGGATCCATCTCTGATGACCTTTGCTTGAGGATTCTCGAACCTGAGACCACGACCTATGAGGCGTGGTTGAAATTAAAACAATTGTTTCATAATAATAAGGGATCTCTTGTTGCTACTCTTGAACATGAATTCAATAACCTCAAGCTTGAATCCATGCCCTCTCTCGATGATTATTGTCATCGTCTTAAAGGGTTAGCCGATCAATTGTCCGATGTTGATTGCCCAATCACTCAACAACGCCTAGTTCTTCAACTTGTGCGTGGTTTACCAGCGAAATTGACACGGTGGCCTCCTTCATTAATCAACAAATTCCATTATTTGAAATGGCTCGTAGTATACTTCAAAGCAACAATGCAAAGCCGTGCGTGATGAGGTCGCTCCCCCTGCCGCCCTTGTCACGCCGTCCTCACCACCGCCTGACCCTCAGGGGTGATATGAGCCACCACGCACCCAGCCACCCAAGGGTGGCCACCGCAACCACTGTCGTCACAACAACCCCACGTCTTCTCCTCGCCCAGCCATTGCTGGGGCCGTGCAATGGCCCCCCATGGCTGCTGCTGCCCCGCAGCCTTTCTATCACACGTGGGGGCCCTCGCCTCCCTACTGGAGTATCGCATCGTGCCCGTATCCCACTCAGGTAGGTTGGGCACCTCCTTGGCAGCCTCGCCCACCACAGTGGCATGGCACTTTGTCCCGTTCTCAGCCATAACAACCCCGCGGCTTTGGTCAAGCTCACCTCACTGACTTTGATGCTCTTGAGCCCACCGATATCGGCACCACTTTTCAAACCATGTCCCTTCAACAACCTAATGATTCTTGGTATATGGACACCGATGCTTCTTCCCACTTGACTGCAGATCCAGGTACTATTGTCCATTCATCTAATTTGAGTAATATTCGTTCTATTTATGTTGGCAATGGTAACTCTATTCCAGTTATTGGCTCGATCATGTCTCACCTCCCTACCTCCACCCGTCCCCTTACCCTTAGGAATGTTCTTTACACTCCTCAAATTATAAATAAACCTCATTTCCTTGCGCCAGTTCACTAAAGATAATAATGTGTCTGTTGAATTTGACCCCCATGGCTTTTCTGTGAAGGACCTTCGGAGTGGGACTATTCTTACGAGGAGCAACAGTAATGGGGACCTTTATCCAGTCTCGTCATCCACCACCTCCACTTCAACTCCTTCCTCCCACATCACTTAATCTTCTCATAATTTGTGGCACGATCGTCTTGGTCACCCGGGACCCAATGTCATGGATTTTCTTAGAATTAATTTGTGCATCAAATGTAATAAAGGAGGTAGTTCCTATCTTTGCAATTCTTGTCAAATTAGTAAACACAAAAGACTCCCTTTTTATGATTCTACTTCTTCCACTATTGCTCCTTTTGATGTCATTCATAGTACTTGTTTTGGTTGATGATTACACCCATTATGTGTGGGTGTATTCCCTCAAGTAAAAGTCTGAAGTATTTACAAAATTTATTCGGACCCAATTCAATGTTAATATTAAATCTTTTCAATGTGATACGGGTCGCGAATTTGATAATACTCCCTTTCACCAGTTTGTTGTGATTAATGGTCTCATTTTTCGGTTTTCGTGTCCCCAAACTTCCTCCCAAAATGGCAAAGCCGAAAGGATGATTTGTCGTCTTAATGAAATGGTTCTTGCCCTTCTATATCTTGCATTTCTCCCCCCTTATTTTTCGGTCGAGTCTCTTCATACCGCCCTTTACCTTCACAACATTCTTCCCATCAAATCCCTTCACTTCCGCTCCCCTACATCCATCCTCTATCACAAACAACCTTCATATAATCATCTTCGTGTTTTTTAGTTGCTTGTGTTATCCAAATCTCTCCTCTTAAAGACCTCAAAACTTGCCACTCGCTCCACTCGATGTGTCTTTCTAGGCTACCCCTCTAATTACCGGGGTTATCATTGTCTTGATTTATCCACGAGGAAAGTCATCTTGTCTCGACGTGTCACATTTGATGAACATGTCTCCCTAATCCATACTCTATCCTCTCCATACACTTCCTCCTCCTCTTACATGTTCTTGGACTCAGATTTTTCCCCTTAATTCCCTCTCACTCACTCTCAAACATCCTACCCTCCTCAAACTAAGCCCGTGCCCACTCCCCATACCCCTCATTCGTGTCCTAGCCCAACTCCCTCTTATTGGGCCTCGCCCAGCTTCCCTTCCCCCACCTGCTCACTCCCCCGCCCATATATCCTTCCTCGTCCCTAGCCCACCCGATTCCCCCTTCCCCAACCCAACAAATTCCCCCTCCCCTAGCCCAACTGTTTCCCCCTCCCCTTCCCCCTCGCCTCCCTTCTATCCCAACCAGCCCGACAACATTATTTCCCCCCAGCCTCCCTCTCCACCGCCTACACTGCCTACTGCCTCGACCTCCGCTCCACCACCACCATCCCCACCACCTCCACCACCTCTCTCCACCCATCCCATGACCATCCGTGCTAAACACGACATTTTCACTCCTTGCCGCCTCCTTAACCTCCATGTTACCACTACCCCCGTCTCTCCCCTCTTCCCAAATCCCACCTTTCGGCCTTCCGTGACTCTAACTGGAATAAATCCATGCCGGACGAATATCGTGCTCATATTGATAATCATACGTGGGACTTGGTTCTACGGCCCCCTGGTGCTCAAATTATTCGGAGTTTGTGGTTATATCGCCATAAATATAAGGATTTTTTGACTTTAACCACCTTACAAAATCAAGTTTTTGAAAATAACCACCTTATATGTTTATTTTCTTAAATAACCACCATATATGACCTAAATCCTTCTAAATTCCTACCAAATAACATATTCCGTCAAGGAAATCATCCTCAAAAAGGGTTTAAGAATGATTCGATCACCTCCACCTTTATTCATTAGAATGTATATAAGGTTTTAACCCTTCTGTAACACTGATTTCTTGGACAAAATCTGTCAATTGGTATGTATTGAAAGAGATTTAGGTCATATAAGGTGGTAGTTTAAAAAAATGAACTTATAAGGTGGTTATCTTGAAAATTGTGATTTTAAAAGGTGGTAAAAGTCAAAAAATCCTAAATTTAACTCTGATGGCTCTTTGGCTCGCTATAAAGATCGCTTGTTTGGTAATGGTAAAAATCAGCAGGTTGGTCTTAATTGTGATGAAACCTTCCGCCCGGTTGTCAAACTGGCCACCATTCGCACTGTTCTAGGACTTGCAGTGTCTCGGTCTTGGCCTATCCATCAGGTGGATGTGAAGAACGCTTTCCTTCATGGTGACTTGAAGGAAACTGTATATATGCATCAGCCTCCTGGCTTTGTTGATCCCTCTATGCCCCATCATGTTTGTCAGCTCCCCAAATCTCTCTATGGTCTTAAGAAAGCACCCCGTGCTTAGTATCAACGGTTTGCTAACTTTGTTTTGTCATAGGGGTTTGCCAGCAGTGTATGTGACACCTCACTATCTATTTACAGGCAGGGTGCTGATATGGCTTACCTTCTCCTTTATGTTGATGATATTATTTTGATTGCCTCTAGCACTGCTCTTCTTGATTGTAATACTCGTACTCTGTCTCGTGAATTTGCTATGACTGACCTTGGCTCTCTTCATCATTTTCTTGGTATTACTGCTACCTGCACTCCTACAGGTCTCTTTTTTACTCAGGAACAGTATACCAAAGACATAAAAGCTCTTGCCTCTATGACTGGGTGTAATCCAGTCACCACTCCTGTTGATACCTCTTCTAAGCTAAATGCTACTGATGGTCCTCTTGTCAAGGACCCGACTCAGTACTGTAGCCTTGCAGAGGCTCTCCAGTACCTTACCTTCACTCGTCCAGATATTGCCTATGCTGTCCAGCAGATATGCCTCTTCATGCATTCTCCTAGTGAGTCTCACTTTCACTTCCTCAAGCAAGTGTTACGGTATGTAAAAGGTACTCTTCACCATGGACTTAGTTTAACTGCTTCTAAGTCTCACTCCTTAACTGCTTACACTGATGCTGATTGGGCTGGATGTCCTGATTCCCACCGCTCCACTTCGGGTACTGTATTTTTCTTGGTGATAACCTTATCTCATGGTCTTCAAAAGACAAGCTATCGTTTCTCGGTCTAGTGCTGAGGCCGAGTATCGTGGTGTTGCCAATGCTATGGCAGAGACCAGTTGGATACGTAACCTTCTCCATGAGCTTCATCTTCTTATCCGCATTGCCACTATGGTTTTTTGTGATAATATTTTAGTTGTCTATCTCTCTGGCAACTCCGTACAACATCAACGAACTAAACATGTTGAACTTGATATTCATTTTGTTCGCGAAAAAGTTCAGGTGGGTCATATCCGTGTCTTGCATGTTCCTTCCGAGCATCAGTATGCTGACATTTTAACCAAAGGACTGCCACGACATCTCTTCACTCATTTTAGGTCCAGCCTGAGATTTTGTCCTCCTCCCGCTTTGGTTGCGGGAGTGTATTAGATTGTGATCATATATTTATGTTAGGATATTATTTGTTATCTTATTGCCTTGTATAGCTTAGCTTATTTCCTACCTTGTATTGCTATTTATTGCTATTGAGAATCTCAACCCGAATTAGAGGATTAACCATCTTTCACTAGATGTTAATAAAAGAAACAATGCCAACCAACTTACCTTCTACTATAAACTAATACCACTTGGAAAGTAACAAGTATAAACTCATAACAAGAAAGCTTTGCCCAAAACTAAGACATGCTCTTGTACGAATTGCAAACCCATAAATATTCCCACATTACTCTAAAAGTACAGTACAGTAGCATCACAAGGTCAAAGATATACACACGTATGACAAACAACAATGACGACAACCAAGAATAACATACAATATGAACTCATAAACTAGCATAGCATGTTTATAATGTGCTGCCAACAAAAACAACAGTTTAGAAAATTTAGCAACCTTAGTATAACATGCTCATAATACAATTATGACATACAATCAACTAAGAAGCATCAACACAAGCATGAAGACCACCTGTAGACCAGAAGACCACGCAAGTAAGAGAAACATAATTAACCATTATTACTGCTGAGCAAACCAACGCATCAAACAACAAGGAATAACAAATTTTTTTACTAAGCATAAGATTAAATATATAGCAATCCATATATAGATTAACAAGGCCACAATAACATACTAACACACAAAATTTTACCCAACCTAACTATTAAAAAAACTAATATAATCCCTATACGAATTCTAATCACTCTAAAGTCGCCGTTAGTTACCTAAGCCAACTGAAAGTGCGAAGCAACTATGTCTAGTTCTCTTCTCGCGGTGCAACGTCTTCTTCCAAGCGATCACCTCCTACATTCCGAAAACAACGTCCTCAAAATCAAGAAATTTAATAAGGAAAGATGGAGGTTTTAGTATGGGTGATTTAGAGTGAGAGTGGAGGAAAAATGATGATTTCTTTTGTGAGAAAGATGGCTTATCTTTTTCGTGCTTTTCTTCTCCTCTTAAATGGTTGCAAAGATGATGATGCTAATGTTTTTTTTTTCTGCTCAATTGAACTAATAAAAGGTGGTTTTAAAAAGGTTAAATAAAAGCTATAATAATGGGTTTAACTATCTAATAATTGGGGGTTACAAAGGGAGTTACAAGGCGCTCAAAAGTCACATCTCATACTTCAAAAATTCTAATTTTTGGGACAGCATTAGAAGGGGTAATAGTTCCACTATTTAAAAAAATTCGTTACGACAGTCCAAACGCGCTAGAACGATACAATAAAAATAATAGCTCAAACCCGGACGTTAAATTCTAGAAAATAAATAATTTTTAATTAAATAAATTATATAAATATAACCTTTTAAAAGTTTAAAAATAGTGCATACGGTAAAATAATTTTAAGGAGTAAAACATTCTAATTTGAACGGAAAATAATAATGAAGGGTAAAATAACGGGAAAATTTAGAAGTGAAATTTCGGGGTGTTACAATCACTCCCCCTTAAGAAAGTTTCGTCCTCGAAACTTGAAATAACAAAATTTTCAAACGAAAGAATGAACGAGATTTATGAGAAAAGTACCAGAATTGATATCCTCCTTCGCACAAGTCATCATATAGACTCGGTTCTTTGCTGGAGTAGAGGATGCGGGTGACTTAGCAACCTCGATGGAAGCAGTCACATCGTTAGCATTCTTAGGACACTGGAAATCCTAGTGCCCCACCTCTTTACCGTAATAGCAAGCGATAGTAATGCCATCACAATTTTTGCCAGCATGAAGAGCCGTCTCACACTTCCGACACTTAGATGGATCACAGCTCTGCTTAATCCCATAATTCTGTTGAACTTCACCATCGTTACCATAATCATGCCTCAACTTCTTAGCTTCACTGTGCACATAATTCACTGCAGGCTTCCTAATAGTCACAACCCTCGTAGCCTCTTCTTCCTTGATAGAAGCATGAATACTCAGAGCAATCTCATACGCTAGTAGCTCTAGAACTGAGAACATGGGTCCTAACCTTCATATCCATTTTCTTTCTTGATGTACCTCTTCACCCTCTCATCCTTGGTGGGTACAACAGTAGCAGCAAATCGTGACAATTCTGTAAACTTGTCCGTGTACTCCTGAATCGACATAGACCCCTGAGATAGAGTAAGGAACTCCTCCTATTTCTGCTAGCGCAGCTCATCAAGGATAGAACCTCTCCTTCAGTTTGGCAGCAAACTAATACCATCCAAAACCAGGTGCAGTAACACAACTCTCTCGAACAGTGCTCCACCAGTTATCAGACTCCATTTTCAAGTTACTCCCCACTGATTGTGGATGTTTATTGATTATTTTGCAGGTACTTTTAGGACGTGGTTATTTTTTTTTTTTTTTGGCAGTTGGAAAAATTTTATATAGGATTTTGAAGGAATCTAATCTTTCATTGTTTTGGGTTTCCTACTTTGGGATTTTGAGGTTCTTCAGTCTCTTTATGAATATTTTGGGATATTTCATTTGGGTTTTATTTTCTTTAGTTTATATTTAGCCCTTATCTAAAGTAACATTTCCGTCAGGCGATATTTCCGCTATCGTCATATCTTTAATAAAATGTTATATTTTGATTATTTTATGTATATATAAAAGGACGGAGTGTTACATTAATAGCTTAATTGAGTTATTAATATTTCTTTCAGAATCTAATTGTAGATGTGTATAGTAAAATTACAGTTTTACTCATGAGTTTTTTTTTTTTAAGAAAAGAGAAAGCAAAAGAAAAATAAAAAATAAAAAAACTTCGTAGAACTCTAGAGATTATTCAAGAGCTCCATTTTGGTTTTATATATCAAGAAGTTCCTTGATTCATTTCTTTTAATCTAATCATCTAATTTCTAATGAGGAAACTCCCAAAACTAGAGTTGGCAAAATATTACTCAACCCGCCAACCTGACCCGAACCCCTATCTTCTTCCTCAACTCACGCATCTCCTCTTACTCAGTCATTTTTACCCAACTCCTCGCCACTTCCTCAATTGGTGCTGTCAATTCCCCGTCGTTGCGCGCTCCGCCGTCGTTGCTCATCCGTGTTCTTCTATCTCTCGTCTGTGTTGTTGCTGGCTTGCTGCCATCTCGTGTCACGTGTTGGTGGTTCTTCCACCATTGCCACGCCATGGCGTGCTTGCTATCTGTTCCGCTGATGTAGTCCATTTTCTCCTTCCCCTCTGTGAGTGCGTGTTGTGTTGTTCTATTGGCACCATTGTCGACTTTGCCATTGCCGAAGTTCCACCATGGTTTTGTTCTCCGTTGATGTTGTTGTTGTAGTTGCAATTTGTTTGTGCCGTTGTTGATGCAATTTCTACTCCTCTGTTTCAGCTATCCTTTCTCAAATGGATACAGGTAACAAGTTCCATCTTTTGCCTCATTTCTAGCTTCAGTGGCTTCAAAGTAGTTAGATTATTGAAAGTCATTTTGTTTTAGCTTAGATTTAATTTAGGGAAATTCCCACTGGTAGGCTTCTATTCTTGAGAATTTCCAATGGTAGATTCAACTTTTCTTTCTTCCCATTGCTAGGTCTAAATTTTCCTAATATACCCAAATGTAGCATTAATGAGGCTTCAACGTTAATTTAATGTTTAGTTTTAATTCTTATGTTAAGTTTTTCCTAATTCCTACTAACCATGATTTATTTAGGTCAAAGAGTAAGTCAATATTAATCTTTATGATGAATCCTGACATATCTTGGTATACTGTTAATAGTTTGCATACTCTTCATGTGCTTTTTTAATGAAGGGAAATATTCACTATTCTTTGATTTCTGAAATATATAATGCTTACCCAAGGGGAAAAAAATTACACAGTGACGGAGTAAGAAGATGAATTTGCCATGGAATTTTTTTTTTAAAAAAGTACAATGAAGGTGAGTGACAGTCACAAGGCAACGCATTCCATAACGGGAAGGGGAGGTTAGGCTGGAGTGAAAGTGAAATTAGAATTAGAGGGCAAATTTATTGTTAGTCAGTTAGGAGTCTAGACTTAAATAAATCATGGTTAGTAGGGATTAGGCAAAACTTAACACAAGTATTGAAACTAAACAATGAAATTAACGTTTAAGCCTCATTAATGCTACTTTAGGGTAACTTACGAAAACTGAGTCCTAGCAATGAGAAGAAAAAAAAGTTGAATCTTCCATTTGGAATTCTCAAGAATAGGATCCTGTCATTGGGAATTTCCCTTTAATTTACATTACTAATTTAGTTTGCAAAACTAGTATTCCTCTTTGATTTTTATGAGCTAGAATTCTAACTTTTAGTGAGGTATAGATAGATTTATTTTGTTAAGTTATCTGAAACTTTATGAGAATGATTTAATCAATGTTGGAATTAAGGAAGCTTATGGAAATTAGGTTATGGATACCTATTGTAGACGTGGATTTTTATTCCTTTATGCCTACACGCGGTGTGAGCGCGTTTATTTGACTACCTCATTGTTAAGGTTTTATTTGAAATTCATTTTGAAGTCGCCAACAATTCTTTTTAGGAAGAATCATAAACCTAATTGGATATTGAAAAGGTCTGGACATCTTAGGGACTTATCCAATGTAGATTTCCCCGTCTAGACTCCATAGATGGTTAGGAACCAAAAGTTGAGTTCGGGGGTGAAGGTACAATACAGTCAGGTCCTATATTTCCCATTGCTGGCCTCAATTAAATATCGATTCATTATAGATTTTATGCAAAAGAATAATCATATAACATTTTAAGCACTCTAAAAATAATTAATCTAAATTGGTTAAAGAAACACATAAAAAGACTAATTATTTAGTGACAAGTTATTATGCAATCAGATTACAAGGTTCCTAGCAGGTTGTCCAAATTATCTGAATTCATTAGAACAGTTTTTTAGGTCTTGATTAGCAATAATAATATGTGGGTGATAAAAAAAAGCATGCAGGACAAATAAAAAAAATCAGTAATATTATATACAAGAATAATAATAAAAAGGGTTAGAATTTACAAAGAAACGCGATTATTAATTAAAGATCTACATCATGACAAAAAACTGTTAGTAACTTCAATATAATAAAATATAATTATTCAAGGATCCTCAGGATTATACCTATGCGGTTTAGATCGAAGAGCGTAACGACTTTCAGGCGGAGCAATCGTGGAACCAGAAATATAGTATGATCAGTAATTGGAATTGATTTGAAAGGTTGAAGTATTTTGAGATTCGTAATAGTATTCGGAAGTATTCATGAGGATTTTGTGTTCGTAAAATAATAATTTAAAAAGCCGTTTTTGATTCTGGAAATCATCCCATATTTATAGGCAAAAAGAAACGTGCGCTGCACGCACGTCCTGCGCTAGGCGCAGGCCTACGCGGCAGGCGCAAAGACACACGTCAGGCGCAGATTGGCGCGCCAAACGTGGTCCGTCCAGTTAAAAGTTTACACGTGGAAACTCGTTTTTAAAAAGATATAAAAGTAGCTTGTGTCCCACACACGACTTGCGCCGGTTTTTAAGTTTCTAAATTATATACATTAAAAATTAATAATTTTAATGTTAATAATCCTAAAAGAATAAATAGTAGGTTTTTAAGTTTCTAACTTTCTACCTTTTAATTTTTTTTTAACATATAATTTTTTTTTTTAAAACAATAAAATCGGCCAACCGTCCGACCGAATTTTCGTGGACGGACCGACCTTACCAATGTGATGGACGCACGTGGCGCGTTGAGCGTTGTCGCCGCATCCTGCATATATTCAAGTTTTTTCGTTTTATATTCTACGCGTGTATTGAAGATACTATTTTTATCCCTAAAAATCCAGAGATTGAATTTTACGGGAAGAAAATCTGGTTTATAATCAAAATGTTTACTAAAGATAATAATAAACGTATTTATGAAAATATTAAAACAATAAATATTCAATTGAGCTTTTAAAAATGGACTTGAAACATTTTACGGGTTTAATTTACAATTAATCATCATGGATAATTAATTGGGCTTCCATAATACTATTTCAAAACACACATGGTCTGGTTATTCGGACTGCTCTTCCATTAGGCCGTGCCAACTAATACCGCGGTATATTTCATCATTGGACCCTTAAATGGGGAGACACGATTATGTGTCTACAGAAGCCCCCACTTTGACTAAGGTTTGCAAAACCAAAAGTCAAAATACACGTGTCGGGACGGAGAATGATTTCATATGCTTTGTGTTATTTTACTAGTAACAATAAAAGAGGGGGGTGAATTGTATTAGTAGAAATAAACATAACTTTTTGCGAAATTTTAAACTTAAACAAAGAAACAAGCTAAAGGAACACAAATGATTTTTATGAGGGAAAACTTATTGGGCCCAACAAGAAGAAACAACCTCGACCATTAGAGATTTTAAACTCAACTCTTTCACTAGTTAGGCCAAACAACTTTGTTACAACCTAATTCAACTCACGGGCCACACCTTGAGCTCCTAAACTCAAGTTCCTGTACAACTGTTCCCTTAACAGTTGTTCCTCTCAACTTCACTTGAAGTTTTCTCACTTTAACTTGCTTCACTCAAAGCTTCTCTCTTACAGAACTTCACTCAAAGTCCCCTTACCCCAAAAACCAAAATACAATTGATCAAATAAACTAAGTGGAATTAGAGTAAGAAGGCAAAGAACAAATGGCTTCTATGAGAGAATGAAGGCACTGACACTTTACTTAGTTAAACTCACTAATTCACTTGGTCAGATACAAATTGGAACTTAATTAGACATTAGTATTTATAGTGGTAATAACTTAGAACGTGGGATTTAAACATGTGTTAGTGGTAAAATCATTATCTCATGATGTTCCTTACCCAGAGGAACACGTTCCTCATTCAACCCATGATCTCCATGATCACTGTTAAACGTGGGAGATAATAATGTTACTGCTCCCTTAATTTTAGCAACCACTTAAAGCATTAATTCGAAAATCTGATTTAATTAAAAAGCATTTAATTATTAAAACCAAAATAAAATCGTTTTACCAAAAATATTATCTTTAAAATATTTTCCATAAAAACCGAAAAGGATATTTATTATCTTTATAAAAAATAAAATATTTTCCTTAAAAAGATTTTCCTTAAAATCAAATTTTTCCTTAAATAAAACGGTTACCTAGAATCTAGGCATAAATTACTCAACAGACATAATTAACCGTTCTAATGCTTCATCCTAGGTCTAGTTCCTTTTAATAGTTAGTTCCTTTAACTTATTAGTTATGCGCCAGTTCGTCTGTTCCTTACAAAGGAACAAACACACATTCTCATTCTAAATTGCCATAGTTCCTTACCATTCTTACTCGTTCCTTTAGAATGGAACTAGAAATAAAAAGCCTCGCTTTAGTCTTCTTGCTCCAACGTTGTTCCATTACTAAATCATGAAACATTTTTACTTAGTCTTCAAAAGCCCAACTTGATTTCCTCCTTGACTTAGTATTCTCTTTGCTCCGTTGATTGATACCTTGAAATTCATTCACTTAAACAACTTTTTAGTTCAACACTTAGTTTGCATCTTTGTTCCTTTGTCATCATCAAAACTAGGTTTCAACAATTTCCCCCTTTTTGATGATGACAACAAAGTTACAAACTAAGGAAAACAACAACTAACATAAGAGAATGAAAAAAATAAAATAATAATTTATATAATTTAATTAAGGCAGATTAAGGATTTAATTTTTTCATGTGTTCAATTTTTTCATTTTTTTTTTCAATTTTCAATTTTCAACTTAGTTTGTTCCTTATCTTTTCCCACTTTGTCATCGTTAAAAAGATCAAACGCTTGGTGATTTTGGTAAGACTGATATTTACAAGACCTTGAGACCATTAACAAACACCAAAAAAAAGGTTAAGTTAGGAATTTCAAAGGTTAGACTTGCTCAAACATCAATCACATAATACTAGCCATTCCAAGTAAGAAATTGTGCACTCAAAGCACAAACGAAGACAAATATAGCAAAAGTCATCTATTTATAGCACTTGTTCCATTAAAGTACAAAAGAGAAAAAGAAGAAAAGAAAAGAAACAAAAGCTAATAGTTCTTGTTCCTTTAAGAGAAACAAGAACTAGACATTAGGAAGGGAAGGGGTATGGTGTTCCTCGACGACTTCTTCCTCAACCACTTCTTCCAACTCCTTCATCACCTCTTCATGTTGCCCATCAAGTTGCTGCTTCAAACTGTTAATGCCTTGGGCCAGCATCTCCATGTTCTTATGTTGTTCAACCACAGTATCACTAAGGACTTTCATTAAACCCATCATCTTATCTGTTTTAGCATCTAAAGTCCAGTGAAGGCGATTGTAAACCTTAATCATATGTTGAGCAGGGAGACGTACTTCATTGACCCAACCAAATTCACTAGTACAGAATCATCGATTTGCGTCGAACCTGGGACCATCATTTACGTCGGACATCGGTCCGACGGCACAGGTCTCAACGCGAATCGCGAGACATGATCTGCGTCGGATGAGGAAACGACGCAGATGCAGAGTAATTTGCGTCGGACTTACGCGATGTCCGACGCACATGACCTATGAGCCCCAGCCATTTATTAAGCTATTTGCGTCACATGTAGCACTATGTGCGACGCAAATGGCTTTTTCTATACGTACAAAAAAGCCATTTGCGTCACATGTAAGGTTACATGCGAAGCAAATAGCTTTTTCTATACGTACAAAAAAGCCATTTGCGTCACATGCAAGGTTACATGCGAAGCAAATAGCTTTTTTTATACGTAAAAAAAAACTATTTGCGTCGCATGTAACCTTAAATGTGACATAAATGGCTTTTTTGTACGTATAAAAAAAACCATTTGCGTCACACGTAAGGTTACATGAGACGCAAATAGCTTTTTTATACGTAAAAAAAAACCATTTGTGTCACATATAAGGTTACATGGGACGCAAATGAGCATTTTTATACTCCCTCCGTCCCAGAAAGATCTGAACACTTGTTGGGACACGTAGTTTAAGGTGATAAGTTGTTGTGTGGTTATCAAATGTTATTTTATTTAAAAAGTAGGTGTGATAGGAGTTGGTGGGGTATTTTTTATTAGAGGAGAGAAAAAGTTGGGTAACTTTTTATTGATAAATGGTAGAGTGTGGACCAAAGATGTGTAAAAGATAAAATATATTAATGGTGGGACAATGCTAAGAATCGAAGTGTTCAAACTGATTTGGGACAAACATAAAAGGAAAGTGTTCAGACTATTATGGGACGGAGGTAGTAATAAAAATAAAAAAATTTACACTACCAATAATAGTATTACTGGGGTAGTACTCTTCACATCCATACTATAAAATTGACCCTTATTGATTCCGATACAATACTAAAAGTCAGCATTCGGGACAAAGACAGACATGATAATTAACACATAAATGAATGTAGAAAGCCAAAAAAAATTGACTTTATAACAATCATGTTCTGAGCTGATACCTGTGAATAAGTGAACTAGTTGAGGAAAAAAAAAAAAGAAGCAAAGGACGAAAGCTAAACACATTTGGAGTAGTCCAAAATGCAGTTAGTTATACATTTGCAATTACTAAGTGCAGGACTTATAGGAAGTGAGCCGACCAACGATAGAATATAATCATTTAACTGGCCAAACAACTACAAATTAGTATCGCATAATGTGTCAGTTTTCAAAGTGACATTGAACTCATAAAGTACACATTTCAAAAGAGTTTACACATACAGGTTTCGACAAAGTATTAAAGGAGTAATTTATCTGAGCCGAAACCTGATCATATTCAGCCAATCCGGACCAGTCTTTTTCCGAGTATTAGTTGTCGTGTCTGGTCATATGACAAGTTGATGTGATAGTTCAAACCACCAAGCCAAAGTATTCTCCTGAAAACACACCTCCCCATAACTAATTCAATAAGTTCTTGATCTGCAGCACTCGTTCAGCGCATAAGAAAGCTTAAAAAGCAAGCAATATTAAGTGATAATGCTCAGTCAGTCCTAGATGTGAAAAATATAAAAGTAATTGAGTATTATTTACCATTGATGACTTGGTTCAGCTTACTACACAAAGAATTACTTAAAAATTAAAAGAACGACCAAAAGAGATACCAAGAGTGAGAAGCACCCTGCTTCTAAATTATATGAAAGATTAGTTGTATGCCTTCCTTTAAGCTTTCTCAATAACATCATAACAAAGAGAAACGAAACAGCTATCTTATCTTTTCTCCTTTCTTATAAAAAAAAGGCAAAAAAAAAAAAGAAAGGAGATTAGATTTTGATCCCTACCACAAAGATGACGCTAATTCCGTTCAACTCTTGTTCTACTAGTGTTTCTTAATCCGTTCAGCTTCAGCTGCAAATTTCAGATAATATAAGGGAAAAATAAAGAAGAACTCGATACTTGTTTACAGTAACTCAATATCAGTACAGAGAGGGATTTATGTGTAGAAAATCTGCTCACCAGGTACATGAGTACATCAGGCTTTAAATCCCTTGTCAAGTGAGTAGCTTGAATTCCATTTTCAGTTGAGGTTCCCAAGACAGCTTGGGAATCTCCGAGATTAGCGATAACATTATCGTCACCCTGTTTGATGGCAACTAGAGCAGTCGTTCCACTGTTAATGAAGTCGACATCCTCGTGCATCTTCTTTGTCCATTGCTTCAAAAGTATTAACAAAAGCCTCATTTAGACTTCCTAATAAAGAGAGTATCATAAGAAGAAAAGAACTATCCAATATATATATTATATATAGTTATATGCTAGGTATTTAAAATGAAAACAACGCAAGAAATTGGCCAGTGAGATCATCTCAAACACATAATAAGCAAAAGTCTTACTTCGCCTTGCTGGCCACCCCTAAGCACATATACCACTAATTTCTAATACTATATTCAACAAAAACATATTTAACAATCGACAAAAACAATCAATGATTGAATAACCTTAACATTTCTAATCTAACTTACAACCAAGAATAGTAGTTTATCAGAAATCTAGCATTCCATAACTCATTGTTGATTCATAATCGTCTAAGGTAATAGTCAATAGTATTTAAACAAGATATAATTGATTAAAACTAAGTACCTAAGAGCTGCTTCTTCATTCTTCAAAACAATTTCCACACTGAAATTCACATGTATTCAAACCAAAATTCAGAATACTAAATCGAATGCGTAGACGCAAATTCACATGTATTCTAGGAAGGGAACGAGGGCAGAGAGCAGGAAAGGGAAGATGGAGGAAACCAGCATGAATGTGATTCCTTCAAAATGCATGGATAATTCCCAATCCCTTAAGAGTGAAAACAAATCAATGTATTCATAGGCAACAGTAAAATTACTTGAACTGCTCTAGTAGAGAAGAAAAGCAACCAACTTTATTCTGACAAGGCAACTACCCTTCTCTAAAAACAAACTCAAACTATAGAACTTACTAGTAAACTAATCTCTAGTATTAATCAAATATAAACATTCTCAGATAATGAATTCTAGAAATTGAGATATTACAACAAATTTTGAATTGAAGATTTTAAGTACCGCCGCACCTTAATTTCCGAAGTATGAGATGAATCCTTAATTTCCTATGATTTTCGAAACAAAATAAATAAATTTATGCAAAAAAAAAAAAGCAAAATCGAAATTGAAATTGAAGAAGAAAATTGTGAAATTAGGGTAACCTGGTTAAATCGGCCTGTAAGAAAAGGCCTTTCGAAATTCCAGCTAGGAGTACTTGGTGCAGTTGCTGAAGAATTGGAATCCATCTATTTGATTTTTGTAATCGAAGTCAACAATCAGAGTGTTTGCCGGAACACCGACGAACTTCGTCGGAGATGTTGAGCGAGAAATCGAAGGACAAATAATGCTGCGCCTGTGAATATATGCGGGGTACTCACTATTGTTGGCTGGGTGAGAGAACTCAATTTGTGGAGAGGAGGGAGAGTGAGGGGAAAATTTCTGGATTGGTTGGGAAGATCAGTTGCCGAAGAAGAATGAGAGAGAATGAGGTGTGGAGAGGAGGGAGAGTGAGGAAAGAGAAGAAGTTGAGCGGCTATTAAATTTAGTAGGGTTTTGGGAAATAAGTTGTATCAGGAGGTGAGTGTTTTAAATTTCACGTACAACTCATCTGCGTTGCGTGGAATAGATAAACGACGCAAATCGTTGGTAAAGATGATTTGCGTCGCGTCTATGGCTCATCCGACGCAAAACATGGCCCAAAACTGATTTTATTCCTTCAGCATTTGCGTCGCGTGTTTATTTGTATCCGATGCAAATCATTTTTCCCTTATTTACTCTAATGATTTGCGTTGGATGGGGGGTAATGTCCGACGCACATCACTTAAAATTTGCGTCGGATAGGCGTTAGATCCGGCGCAAATGATTTGGGCCTGACCATCTGCATCGGCTTCTTATATATTCGACGCAAATTCGGAGACGCAAATCCGCATTTTTCTACTAGTGATTCATCCGAAGGAACTTGTTCCTTTCCCTTAGAACCAGAGGCAGTGGATGGTTTATGTGTAGGAATTGGGGTGTTTTCTTGTGATGGACCTGTTGTTCCTGTGAGAGAAACAGAAGGTGAGGTGGTGGTGTAAATGGAAGGAAGAAAAGGTGGTTGTGGTGGAAGGTCAGTGGATGTGCAGGAGAAAGGATTAGGTTCTTTCATCTCAACCATCAATAGTTCAAAACTGGAAGGAACAGAGAAGGATGAGGGAGAGATGGAAGGGATGGTAGTGAGGGTTACTGGTATTTTTGGTGAGGATGGAGGAGTTGGTTCCTTAGGAGAGTTGTGATCTTGTTCCTCTACATCAGATAGGACTAAAGGATAGTCCTTATTTGAAGGAACAGATCTAGTTTTAGCAGTTTTCAACCTAGTGCTATGTCTAACTCTTTTAGGAACAGGAGAGGTAGGCTTTTTGGCAATTGTTTTTCTTCTCTTAGGTGCCGGTTCCTTTGGTTCAATAGGGGCAGGGACTTGTTCCTCCAGTATCACTTCCACTGGTTCCTTTTCCACTGCCTTAAGCAGTTTTCTCTTATGAGAGGAACTAGTAGCAATCCTCCCTTGAGTCAACACTCCATCTTGGACAGAGAGGTCCAAGTCATACAAGGTCTTCTCATTTAAAATATTACGTTGTTTTATACCTAAGGTAGGCCAACTAGTAGTATTGACCTTAAAGAGAGAAAAAGAGAGGTGATCAATGCACCATAGCCAACAACACAATGATTTTCATGCAATGAGTTAGATGTTGGATGAAGAGAGAATGAAAGTTAATTTGGATGTGGTGGTCAAGGCAAAACATGTAACACATATCTACGAGACCCACATCGTTCCTCTTTTCAGTTCGAAGAATGAGTGCTCTCCAAACAAGATTAATCAGACTTTTGTGGACAGGAGAGAGAAGATTGTGGTTTATTTTGTTTTGGCCCGCAGTTCCCCCAAAGGATTCAACAATTTCATCTTGGGAGAAATTGGGAAAGGCGACAGTTCCTTTCCTCTTAAAATATAGATCGGTTCCTTTGCAAGGAACTTCCCATACTTTTGCTAAAGTTTCTTAGGAAAATTTTATTTTCTTCCCCCTAACTTCTGTAGTACATACTGCATCAGTGTTGATGAAGTTTGCACAAAATTCATCCATAGCTAAAGGAACTAAGGCCTTATTAAAAGCGGTTTCAAACAGGTATTCCATACCCTGTTCCTTTAGTATGTCGGTTAATTAATTGAATCTAACTTTCTTGGCCCACTCCAAATCGACACAAAATCCTAAAACATACCTTGAATCACTTCGTTCCACTCGTTTCTTGGAGGAAGAAGTAGCAGTTCCTTTGGAAGGAACATGTGTAGCTCCTTCTTCCCCTCAACTAGTTCTGGGGTTTCTTCTTCATCATCTTCCCCAATTAGTTTTCTTCTCCTCACACTTCTCCTAGGTGACTCCAATTTTTGCTCTTCTACCTCCATTGTTGTTTCTTGAATATTTTCGGCTTCTAGGGTTTTGGATGGAGAAGAGGGATTTTCCATTTGAGAGATTGTGGGAGTTTTTTCTTTTGGAAAAGGTGAATTGAGAGAGGTTTTTGCCATTTGGTGAAAAGAAATTGTGGTTTTATTGGTGCGAAGAGGTGTGAAGGAGATGAACAATGGTGAAGTTAAAGCGTTTAAGGAACACGGTTTTGGAATGGAAGAAGGAAGAAGATGCATGTAACAATAAATGAAGAGTTACACGCGTAAAAATTAAAAGGATAAAAACAAAAATAAAAAATAAAAATAAAAGAGAAGATAAAAAGGAAATCATGACTTGATGAAATCTGATTCCTATATTTTTTGGAATTTTCGGATTTTTGATTTTTATGGACTTTTAAATTTATGGAAAGAAAATAAATTCTAATGAACTTGTGCTATAGGAACAACTTATGCTAAATGTCAACATTCTTCAAATCATGCATGTTTCTTTAACTTAGGAACAATAAGGGGAGTATTATGTGACATTTGTGAGTAGCTTTATTCCTATGAATCCATGTATATGTGTTTAACATCTTAATTTGCAATGGTCTTAGGCAATTAATCACAGTCACATAATATCACATAGAGTAAGACAAATCAATTCAGACATAGGGAATTGGAATAGGAACAATTAATTAAGTTTTATTAGACCTAACTCAAGCCTTAATTTTTCATATCTATCTCTTTGTAAAGGCTTTGTTAGTATATCAGCAATATGATTTTCAGTTTGACAAAACTCAAGTTTAATCAAGCCTTTTTCCACATTTTCTTTTAGAAAGTGATGTCTGATGTGTATATGCTTAACTCTTGAATGATATATTGGATCTTTTGAAATACTAATGGCACTAATATTATCACAATGAATAGGAACACAATTAAAGAATATTCCATAGTCACAAAGTTGTTGTTTTATCGAAAGCATTTGAGAGCAACATGCAGCAGCAGCTACATATTCTGCTTCAGCAGTGGATAAAGCAACTGTGTTTTGTTTCTTGGTGCTCCAAGAAACTAAACTATGACTAAGAAATTGAACCATACCTGAGGTACTTTTCCTATTTACAAGATCTCCAGCATAGTCAGCATTAGCATATCCTCTTAACTCAAATGTATCACTTCTTGGATTGAAAAGTCCAAGATCATCCGTTCCTTTAAGATATCTAAGAATTCTCTTCACGGCAGTTAGATGAGACCCCTTAGGATTTGCTTGAAATCTAGCACACAAACCAACACTAAAAGCTATGATGGACAACTAGCAGTTAGATACAAAAGTGAACCAATCATGCCTCTATATTTTGTTTGATCAATACTTGTTCCTATGAAATCTTCATCTAATCTAGTTGAAGTTCCCATAGGAGTGTGATTTATTTTTGAATTTTCGAGGCCATATTTCTTTAACAGTTCCTTTATGTACTTTTGTTGGTGAATAATTATTCCTTTTCAGTTTGCTTAATTTGTAACCCAAGGAAGAAATTTAACTCACCCGTCATACTCATCTCAAATTCATTACTCATAAGGTTTGAGAATTCTTTGCACAATGATTCATTAGTTGCTCTGAAAATAATGTCATCAACATATATTTGAACAAGTAGTATGTCAGTTCCTTTCGATTTTAGAAACAAAGTTTTGTCCACCTTTCCTCTTTTAAAAATGTTTTCTAAAAGGAACTTTGATAATCTCTCAAACCATGACCTAGGCACTTGCTTTAACCCATAAAGAGCCTTGTCAAGCTTGTAGACATGGTTTGGGAGATCATTGCTTTCAAATCCAGGGGCTTGTTCAACATATACATCTTTATTTAAATAGCCATTTAGAAATGCACACTTAACATCCATTTGATACAGTTTAAATCCCATATAGGCATCAAATGCAATTAGTATTCTAATGGCTTCAAGTCACTAGTAGAATAATTGATTATTGCTGCGGTCATTAAGTGGCCTATTGCGACGGTTTTGGCCGCGCAGCAATTCAGGGCGCAGCAATAGGTTAATTAACCTATTGCTGCGGTTTTTAACCGCAGCAATATGCCAACTTATTGCTGCGGTTTCTTACCAAAACCGCAGCAATAGGATTTTTTTTATATTAAAAAAATATGTATATTGCTGCGGTTTCTTCCCAAAACCGCAGCAATAGGTATTTTTTTATATTAAAAAAAACAGGTTTATTGCTGCTGTTTCTTCCCAAAACCGCAGCAATAGGTGCACCTTTTTAAAAAAAAAAATTGAAATTTAAAAGTTCATACTATTTTCAGTGTTATAAACTTATAATGCAACTAAAACCAAAAGCAACTAAAACGAACTAGTACAACACTCATGCATTGAGTACAAAATCAAAAACAATGAAAATAAAAAAAAATACAATATTTGAAAGATGAAATAAAAAAATTAAATAACCTAATAAGGAAATGAAACTACAACTAAAGAACAAATTCAAACTAATTACATACAAAAATGAAAAAAAAAACTATTAACATTCACGAATTCAGATCCACATTCAAAACCAAATCAAAAAAATCGCCGGAAACTCGCGGGTAGACGAACAAAGTAGACGAACCACTCGTGGTTTACCCGCCGGAAACTCGCCGGAAAATCGCGAAAATCGTCACACAAGTTGAAGGATCTTGATAAACTAATAACCATAGAACTGAAAATCATAAAACAAAATTCAGATATGAAAATCAGAAAACAAAAATTTAGATCTGAAAATGAAAACTCGTAAAAAATAAGAACGAAATTCGAACCTGTGGAAAACTCGTGTTTAGAGTGAATGGGAGAGAAGGAGTGAGTGTGAGAGCGAAGAACTCGACGGCGGCGCGCGAGAGAGGCGACTGAGAGGGATGGAGAATGAGGCGAGGACGGCGGCGAGGGGTCACGACGACGGTGATGGAGAGACGATGGTGACTGTCAGTTGTGATTTGAAGAGAGACGACGGTGAGGTGAGGTAGGAGACGACGGTGAGGTGAAAGCACGAGAGGCCAAGTGAAGTGAGAGCACGGTGAGGTCGGCGAGAATGAGAGAGAAAAGAGGAGAGTGAACCGATGAATGAGAGAGAGGGAGGAGTTAGGAGTGTGTGAGATGTGAGAGGGAGAAATAAGACTGAGGGAGGCGCGCCCAACTTATGTTAGATTTAGGGTTTCGTTGTTATTGCTGCGGTTTATTTAAAAAACCGCAGCAATAGATTAAAATATTAATATTTTAATCTATTGCTGCGGTTTTTTAAATAAACCGCAGCAATATATTTTGGTCAAATTGGTCAAACAATTTTGAAAATCTCCCGTTGACATCTATTGCTGCGGTTTTCAGTAGAAACCGCAGCAATATGGTTGGTCAAATAGTCAACTTTTTTCAAAAAATTTCCGTTGGAACTATATTGCTGCGGTTTTCATTAGAAACCGCAGCAATATGGTTATTTATATTTTACCTTTTCTTTTTACGTGATATATTGCTGCGTATGGGTAAAACCGCAGCAATACCACCGCAGCAATAAGCATTTATTCTACTAGTGAGTCTAGCAACAGGAGCAAAGGTTTCTTCATAGTCAATTCTTTCTTGTTGATTATAACCTTTTACTACAAGTCTAGCTTTGTTCCTTACAATTGTTCCATACTTATCTAGTTTATTTCTAAACACCCATTTTAAGCCAATCACTTTTTATTGTTTAGATGAGGGAGCTAGATGCCATACCTTGTTTCTTTTGAACTCATTTAATTCAGCTTGCATAGCAGTTATCCAATCAGAATCAGTTATGGCTTCTTTATGATTTCTTGGTTCTATCATTGATAAGAACGCATGAAATGCACAAAAATTCCTTAACTGAGATCTAGTCTGCGTACCTTTGGATATGTCACTTATTATGAGTTCCACTGGATGTGATTTTTGATGTCTCCAAGATTTTGGTTGAAACTCCCTTATAGGAACAGGGAGTTCCTCTTGAGTTTCATGAGAGGATGAGGAGCTTTGGTCATTTGTTCCTCTTTCAGCAATTGTTGAATCAGTTCCTTCAACATTCTCGTTCTTAGTAGGAACAAGAACAACTCCATCATCTTGAGGAACAGGAACATCATTGTTATGGATGTTTTCATCTCCTTCGTTCCTTTCCTGTTTCTTCTTCCTCAATTGAATCTGCATCTTTCTCATTTGGTCGTATCAAGCCAATCGCAAAGTCATCAACCTGTTTGCTTGGATTAAAGTTGTCATATTCATCAAAGATTATGTGGATACTTTCTTCGACACACATAGTTCTTTTATTGTAAACTCTATAAGCCTTACTATGGGATGAATATCCTAAGAATATTGCTTCATCACTCCTAGCATCAAATTTTCTAAGATTATCTATTCCATTGTTATGAACAAAACATTTGCAACCAAATGTTCTGAAATGAGTAATATTGGGTTTCGTTCCAAAATAAAGCTCATAAGGGGTTTTGTTAATGATAGGTCTCATCATGGCACGATTTATTATGTGACAAGCAGTATTAACAGCCTCAGCCCAAAAGTTCCTTGGAAGTTCACTAGCAATTAGCATGGTCATAGCCATTTCTTCCAAAATTCTATTTTTCCTTTCTATAACCCCATTTTGTTGTGGTGTCCTAGGGGCAAAAAAATTATGATCCAGCCCATGGTTTCTTCTTAAGTCATCAAATTTATAATTTTCAAATTCTTTACCATGATCAGATCTAATAAGCATCAATTTGTGACCACTCAAATTTTGAACTCTTTTAGCAAAAACAAGGAACTCATCATAAGTCTCATCCTTACTAGAGAGAAAAATAACCCAAGTGTACCTAGAGTAGTCATCAACAATAACTAACACATACCTCTTTCCACTTCTACTTTGAATTCTCATAGGGCCACACAAATCCATATGAATTAATGCTAATGGTTTTGTGGTGCTCACAAACGTTTTAGATTTGAAAGAGGATCTAATATGCCTTCCTTTGGCACATGCATCACAAACTTGATCAATATGAAATTTTATAGATGGTAATCCCAAAACAAGATCTTTTGATCGAAGTTTGTCAAGTAATGAAAAGCTAGCATGTCCTCGACGCTAATGCCATAAGAGTGGATTATCTTCAATAACACTAAGGCATGTCAAATTGTTTTTAGGAACAAGATCAAGATCCACAATATATGTGTTCCCTTTCCTTGTTCCTTCCAAGATGACATTCTTAGAGTTAATGTTAATGTTCAAGCATTTATCACTATTAAATTTAATAACATTTCTCTTGTCACAGAATTGGGAAATGCTTAAAAGATTGTGCTTTAAACCTTCAAATAAAAATACATTTTCAATGGAATGTGATGGTGATTTATCAACCTTACCCATGGCAACTATGTTACCTTTCTTATTGTCACCAAAAGTCACAGTTCCACCTTCATAGGTTGAGAGTGAGAGAAACTTAGATTTGTCTCATATCATATGCTTAGAACAATTACTCCAACCTGCAAAAATCAACTAGTTGTTAGTTGTAGGAACCCCTTGTTTCGTGGGTTCCTAATCTTGACTAGCATTTGATTTGGCAACCCATTTCATGTTGCTCAATTTTACATTTTTTCCAATCATTCCAATTCTTAGTTGACATTGATTTATGTAATGACCTATCTTTCCACATTACATGCAAATTTTATCACTAGGTAGGTCAACATATTTCTTATGCTTGTTCCTCTTCTTGTAGTTTTCAAAACCAAGACCTTCTTTTATTTTAGTTTGTGGTCTCTTAATCCATTTAGGAACATCCATCACTTTGCCTCTGTTCCTTGCAACAACCAGTTCCTTCTTGAGATTACAGATCTGTTCCTTTAAAACATTTTTCTCTTTATTCAAAATTTCGATCTCAGATCTGTAACCTTTCAAAGGAGTTGATCTAATATCAAAGGAACTTAGAACAGGGACAAATTCCTTTAAGTGTGAAATTTCTAAATTGATTAGATAATTTTCATTCTTCACACTCTCATATGATTCCTTGATTTTTAAATTCTTATCAAATAAATCAAAGAACCTAGTTTCAACATTCGTTCTCATTTTCTTAAGCCATTCTATATGTTCTTTACAACCTTTAACAGCTTGTTCAGTTTGCTCATGTTTTTCACGTTCATCTCTACATTCAAGAATTGCATCATAAAGAAGATCATAAATTTCAGGCCTAGTTTTGCCATCTAAGTCTGATGCAAGTCCATGTTGGCTTACCTCAACATTTTCTTCATCTTCTTTTTCATATGTGTTTGCCATGAGGGAAAGATTTGCAGTTTCTTCAGTTTGTTGTTCTTCTTCCTCTTCAGTCTCTGAATCTCCCTAAGCTGTTATCATAGCCTTTCGAACGTTCGCTTTAGAGAAAGGTGCTTTGGATTCCTTGTTCCTTTCAGTGAAGCGTTCCTTGTTCCTTTCTTTGGTCTTATCATTTTCCCAAAGTGGACATTCCTTGATGAAGTGATCTGTACTGCCACATTTATGACAAGCAGCTTTGTTAGAAAACCTTTTAGTTTTACCTTTGAAGTTCCCATTCTTCATGTTCCTATACATCTTTCGAAATTTTTGGACCATGAGTGCTGCTTCCTCTTCTTCTGAGTCAGAGTCATCTTCATCATTTGCTTTGAGGGCAATGGATTTTGACTTAGAGCTTTCACCATACTCAGTATCAAGGTGAAGCTCTTGAGTCATAAGTGATCCAGCAAGCTGTTCCAAGTTGAACTTAGTGAAGTCTTTTGTTTCTTGTAAAGCAGTGACCTTAGCCATCCATCTATCCTTAGGAAGAATCCTAAGAACTTTTCGAACATGTTCCTCTGATGAAATAAACTTACCAAGAGAAGCTAACTCATTAATAATGTTAGTAAAACGAGTAAACATCTCTTGTATGCCTTCCTTAGTCTTCATGGAGAACAGTTCATATTGATTCGTTAGTAATTCAATTTTAGATCTCTTGACTTCATTAGTTCCTTCATGGGTTACTTCTAATAGATCCCATATTTAGTTTGCGGATTTGCATCCCATGATCCTATTGTGTTCATGGGGTCCAAGTCCACAATGCAACAGTTTAACAGCCATTACATTTACTTCCATTTTTTCGAAATCAGCTTTGTCATATTCAGAGAAGGGTTTAGGAATTACCTCATTTTTGTCATTAGTAGTTGTGACTTCAAAATCACAAACTTCAATGACTCTCCATACCAAGTAGTTTTCGGCCTTGATGAATATCTCCATTCTATTATTCCAGTAGGAATAGAACTTCCCATTGAACATAGGAGGTCTTTGCGTAGAGTAACCATCCTCAAGTTTCTCGGTGGTATTCATTGTTCCTTGGATCTTTTTCTCAATAGGGTTTCCTATCTTTCGTGAGTTCTAGCTCTGATACCAATTGTTATTTCACTAGGAACAATACAAGAGGGGGGGGGTTGAGTAGAAATAAACGCAACTTTTTATGGAATTTTAAACTTAAACAAAGAAACAAGCTAAAGGAACACAAGGGATTTTTACGAGGAAAAACTTCTTGGGCCCAACAAGAAGAAACAACCTCGACCACTAGGGATTTTAAACTCAACTCTTTCACTAATTAGGCCAAACAACTTTGTTACAACCTAATTCTACTCACGGCCACACCTTGAGTTCCTAAACTCAAGTTCCTGAACAATTGTTCCCTTAACAGTTGTTCCTCTCAACTTCACTTGAAGTTTTCTCACTTAACTTGCTTCACTCAAAGCTTCTCTCTTACAAAACTTCACTCAATGTCTCCTTACCCCAAAACCCAAAATACAATTGATCAAATAAACTAAGTGGAATTAGAGTAAGAAGGCAAAGAACAAATGGCTTTTATGAGAGAATGAAGGCACTGACACTTTACTTAGTTAAACTCACTAATTCACTTGGTCATATACAAATTGGAACTTAATTAAACATTAGTATTTATAGTGGTAATAACTTAGAACGTGGGATTAAAACATGTGTTAGTGGTAAAATCATTATGCCATTATGTTCCTTACCCGGAGGAACACGTTCCTCATTCAACCCATGATCTCCATGATCACTGTTAAACGTGGGAGATAATTATGTTACTGCTCCCTTAATTTTAGCAACCACTTAAAGCATTAATTCGAAAATCTGATTTAATTAAAAAGCATTTTAATTATTAAAACCAAAATAAAATGCTTTCACCAAAGATATTATCTTCAAAATATTTTCCATAAAAACCGAAAAGGATATTTATTATCTTTATAAAAAATAAAATCTTTTCCTTAAAATGATTTTCCTTTGAATCATATTTTTCCTTAAATAAAACGGTTACCTAGAATCTAGGCATAAATTACTCAACAAACATAATTAACCGTTGTAATACTTCATCCTAGGTCTAGTTCCTTTTAGTAGTTAGTTCCTTTAGCTTATTAGTTATGCGCCAGTTCGTCTGTTCCTTACAAAGGAACAAACGCTCATTCTCATTCTAAATTGCCATAGTTCCTTACCATTCTTACTCGTTCCTTTACAATGGAACTAAAAACAAAAAGCCTCGCTTTAGTCTTCCTGCTCCAATGCTGCTCCAGTACCAAATCATGAAACATCTTTACTTAGTCTTCAAAAGCCCAACTTGATTTCTTCTTATACTTAGTACTCTCTTTGTTCCTTTCATTGATACCTTGAAATTCATTCACTTAAACAACTTGTTAGTTCAATACTTAGTTTGCATCTTCGTTCCTTTGTCATCATCAAATCTAGGGTTCAACACTCTGCAATCCAAAATCATTTTTTTTACGCCTATATCTGCAAAACCAGCACAAGCTTCAGGAACAGACATACATGAAACATATTTGAAAAGTATTTGTAAATTTGCAAAAATGAAATGATAGGTGGAAACAAGAAATCATGATATGATAGAGCTATTGGCTGTCCCGCTCCAGGGCAAATTGTGTAGAGCTATTGGTTGTCCCTTTCCGGGGCTGAGCTATTGGCTGTCTCGCTCCACAGGGCTGAGCTATTGGCTGTCCCGCTCCTGGGAAAATTGTGTAGAGCTATTGGCTGTCCCGCTCCAGGGTAAATTGTGTAGAGCTATTAGTTGTCCCGCTCCACAGGGCTGAGCTATTGGTTGTCCCGCTCCAGGGAAAATGGTGCAGTTGATTGGAAGTGGTCCGCATACGTAGCGGTTTGTGTCCTGTTATTGACAGTTTGTGTCTTGTCAGTGATCTTCTGAGTATTCATTGTCTCTTGAGTGATAGACGTTGATAATTTGTAGGATGGCAAGATCATATTTTTTTGCAAACTTTTGAAAAAATTTCGTTGAATTGTCGCGCATAATGTCGTAACGAACATTTGAAATCATTTGTAATTAAGCGTGTGGGCTCCACCTGGCTAAGAAACCCCCAAGCGTGTTGTACAGGACTGTACGCTGGATGCACAAGCCTGCGCTTGGGGTGGGATGCTGCGCTAGACGCAGATTTGTGCGTCAGACGCATATTTTGTCTGTGCGTGTAGCGCACGTGGCACGTTGGGCGCAGGTTTATTAAAAACCTAAAAAACACGGGCGCTCGTCTTTTCCCCCTTTTTTCTCTTCTCCGCCGTTTTCATTTCTCTCTCTCTCCTAAGCTTCGAACTTCATTTTTGCATTTCAAAGCTTCAAATTGTGTACACTGTCATTTTTGTGAACATTTTGGGCGTTTTTTGAGTAGTTTTCAAGGGGTTCAAAGCTTGACATCATTTCCGGACTGTTTTCCAGCGACTTCACAGTTGATTTTCCAGTTTGTTCTTTTCCCTTCTTTTTCGCATTTCTTTTATTTTTGTAGAAATGCTAAACAATCGGTGACTTTTGGACAGGGCTCCACGCGTCGATTCCGGCGAGCTCCGGTGTATTTTCCGGCGAGCTTTCCGGTGAAGCTCCGGTGCTTTTCCAGACTTTATTCTTCACGATTTTGATACTCGTTTCATGAGAGTTTAAATTTAGTTTAATAATTGAAGGTCATGAACCTAGAATTATATTGTGTAGTTTCTAAATCTGGAACTTAGAACTATATTTAAGTGAACTTTGAACTCGATGATTATGCTTAGATTATGAATCTTAGGAATAGAATTAGCATAATTTCTAAGTCTGGAACCTAGAAACTTGCTTAAGCGAACTTTGAATGTGTGGATTTGTTGCTGGTAGGAATCATGTTCTAGGTGATGTTTTATTCTTCTGCTGTAATATGCATGTTATAACTGAAATGGATTATGGGAATCTCATGTAGTGCTGACGCTTTGAAGCGGTTTTGGAAATTACCGATTCATGAAATCTACTCCAACTAACTTATACCAAGCAAGCCATGGAATGATGACAAAAAGGGATAACTTCCAAGCTTTCTTCAAAATAATCAACTAACCATCAATGTAAAGCTTTAATTCCAAATTGCAAAAGGAATTCAAACTTTAAACAATAAACACAACTTCACAAATCACCATATGAACAAGGATATCTACATATTTCCAAAAACCTACCCGAAAACTCCGAAAATGCCTCCATCCTTATGCCACCAAACTCCGCAAATGAGCAATAAAAATTTTCTCTGTTTTCTTTTTCTCTCATTTTGCCTAGGAGCCCTTACGGGTTTTCATCCTAGCCTCTCATTGTTTTTCAAAAGCTCACAACTCACCCGCTCTTTAAGCCTTTTGATTTTGCATAGGTTGCCTTTTCGGATTTTCAACCTATCAAGGCCCCCCCCCAAATTTTGCCTATGTTGCCCGCCCTTGCGGGTTTTCAACTTAGCGGGTTTCATTTTATCGTCATTTTTTTTTTTTTTCATTTTCATGAAAAATACGACATAAAACATAAAACATAGATATTTACAGTCCGAACTTCATTCCTTCCCCCCCACACTTAAAATACACATTGTCCTCAATGTGAGAAGAATGAAATAAAACTAACCATTTAGGAACCAGAAGGCCCACCAGGATCGGAATCTCCCGCTCCCCTAGAGTCACACTTCGCTTCCACTTGCCTCCGTCGGCGGTGCATCTCAATTTCAGTAGTGGGGTCAGGGTAATCGGGGTTAGAGGCCACAAAGAAAGAATTCATGGCCGAAACCATGGTAAACATGGAGTACATTTTGTCCTCAAACCCATCCAATTGCCGGTGCATATCATTTAGTTGTATCCCGAACATATTTTGACTCTCCTTAATACCATCAAATCTTGTCTCGACCATGGTGTGAAATATTGAAGGGGGCTCGAGGGTTTCGGCTTCAGGTTGCGGCTGGGCACGCGCCCTACCAAACTCTTCTTCAACTGCGTCTCGATAAGTGTCATCCGGAGGAAGGTAGAGCTGACGATGAGATGTAGTGGCGGTGATGTTTGTTTTCTGAGGTTGAGGCAAAACCATATACTTCACACTATTGGCCCCGTAAAGCCATACATAATGGTTGCCTCTCGGAGAAACCCGTAACATTGATGCCTTCTTCAATTGATCCTTATTGTATACATTGGAGGATTTTGAAAAACGAGCATCAATAGTACCCAATGCTTGAAGAATCGTTTTTCCTTAATTGTCTGTCGGAAACTCCTCCTCCAAGTAACTGGCCACAAGTGAAACCATCCCACCCATACTTATTTTGCCGCTCTCTTTTCTCGCAATCTCCAAACAATTGTGAACAAATATCTCAACCCAATCCGGGCAACCAAATCCTTCAGGTGTCATGGCCCACAAACATTTTAAATCAAACCTCGGAAGTTTGTAGGCTCACCGTGGCAAAAGATAGTCATGGTAAGGAATCGGTGGGAAAAACGGAGTGTCGGATGTGGAAGTGAGCTATTCTTACATATTCGTGCCATTGTCAAACCATTGGTGATGCTACCATAGAACATAGAATCATTGAATACACCCGGAGCTTCAAAATCCCTATCCTCCACATAAGTCCACCCAAAAGCTTCCATAATTTCATTGTAGTGCATTGTGTGTTCATTATCATTAAGGTGAAATGTAATGAACTTTCCATCCTCATCGCTACCCTTCTCTATTTGGAAAGGAATTCTAAAGTGTAGCGTTCATAAGTACGGGCTTGAAATTCAGTGAAACCTCGTAAGCCGACTTTACCCAATAATTGCTCAACAGGCGCACGCAACCCTAAGGTTCCCAATGTATCCAAACAAACAAACTTGGTTTCTTGTATGGTTCTTCCGGGTTTAGTGAGGCGAAGCCATTTCCGTTTATGGTCGGAAGTGAGGTTGTTCAAACCTATGGTATCAAAACGAGGGGCACGGCTTGAGCTAGCACTAGTGGTCTTTCTCTTTTGTGAGGCCATCTCTAAGCAACAACTCCTTCCACACAATGCAACACAACCACTAATTCCCAAGTGAAACAATACTCAACACAACCACCAATTCCCAATCAACAAAATAATTCACAACCCTCAACAATCAATCACCAATTAAGCATACAAAGATAAAAACCAACAACAATCCATGACTAACAATGAACAATGAAGTAAAATTTCTCAAAAAAAACAAAGTGTTGTTAGAGATGGAAATTGTGTATCAAGTGAAGCCTTCAAATGCTCTAAGAATGTAATATAGTTGTTGTGGTGATTAAACTCCTTCCTTTGCTTGTATCATCAAATTATATTCTCCAATTTCCCCAAATTCTTCACCAAAAGAAAACCCCCAAATTCTAGGGTTTAATTTTTGTGAAAACAAATTCTGAAAATTGAGTGTGAGGGGATGAATTAAAGAAGGAGATGAAGGTGGGTGGTTTTAAGGAGGGATGGGGCGACGGTTTTAGGTGGTGGAGTGGCGGCAAGGTGGTGGTTCTAAAGTGTGAGAGAGTATGAGATAGAGTGAGGATGATGCTGTTGTGAGGGGATGAAAGAGTGAGATAGTCGAGTGAATAGAATGAGAGAGAGGGAAGAATGGTGTTTAAAGAAGAGGGACAAGTCGGGATTTACCCAGATCGCGAGGTGCGAAGGAGCTCGCTAGGTGTGAACCCCAGGTTTCGCGAGGTGTGGTATTGCTCGCACCGTGCGATTCGTATCTGCTTCTTTTTCTTCAAAAACGCAGCAGCTTCGCTGGTCGCGGTACAGGTCGCGAGGTGCGACCTGGGCTGGATTCCTTAGCTCAAAAAGTCTCTCTCTTGTTCCTTCTTCTTCTTTTTAACATGGTTCTATTACATTCTTTCAAACTTTTTGTAACTCACAAATTACTCATTCACACACACACAACAACACACTTCTCACTCATCAAATTCCTCGGATTTCCAGCAAAAATCATAACCAAACAAGCATAGTATCCTACAAAAACGCAAATAAAAGATTTGAAACAAAATATATACATCTAGGTTCATTTATTTAACGTCGTCGACACGACGAAGCATTCTTAAGAACCTTATCCATAATTCGGGTCCACCGAGAGGAAAATCTTCGGCCCCTACTTGCTCGAATCCATCAAAGTACGGTTTAAGTCTTTGCCCATTTATCTTGAAAATCTTCGAAGTAGCTTCGCTCATGATTTCCACGGCACCATAGGGGAATACTCTCACAACAATGGATGGCCCAATCCACTGAGAACGGAGTTTACCTGGAAATAGGTGAAGGCGAGACTGAAATAGGAGAACTTTTTGACCAACCTTAAGTTCTTTCTGAATGATCAGCTTATAGTACCACGCCTTTATCTTAGCCTTATAAATCACTGCATTCTCGTAGGACTCATTCCGGATCTCTTCCAATTCTTGGAGCTGTAGCTTTCGGTGCAAACCGGCTTCATCAATAGCCATGTTAAACCTTTTCACCGCCCAATAGGCTTTACGCTCGAGCTCAACTGGAAGATGACATGGCTTCCCAAACACCAACGGATATGGAGACATACCGATAGGCATTTTATATGCCGTTCTATACACCCACAAGGCATCCTCCAATTGTAAACTCCAATCCTTTCGACTCGGATTCACCGTCTTCTCGAGGATAGATTTGATTTCATGGTTGGACACCTCCGCTTCACTATTTTTTTGTGGATGATATGCAGTGGAGTTCTTGTGAGTAACATGATAATTTTTCATCAACGCTCCTATGGTACAGTTGTAAAAGTGCATCCCTTTGTCACTAATCAAAGCTCTTGGGATCTTGAACCTGTAAAACATGTTAGACTTCACAAAATCTACAACCACTTTAGCGTCGTCAGTCCTAGTGGGTTTAGCTTCCAACCACTTCGAAACATAATCCACAACTAATAAAATGTAAGTGAACCAAAAGAGTTAGGAAATGGCCCCATAAAATCAATGCCCCAAACATTGAATATTTCACAATACAAGATCGAGTTTTATGGCATTTCATTTCTTTGGTAAATATTCTCGACTCTTTGACAATTATCGCACTACTTACAGAAATAGAATGCATCTCTATTCAAACTAGGCCAATAAAAACCACAATCCAATATCTTTCGAGCAATTCTCCTTGCTCCAAAATGACCCCCACATGTATGAGAATGACAAAAGGTGAGAATCAATATTATCTCATTATCGGGAATGCACCTTCTAATCACTTGATCCGCACAACGGTTCCACAAATATGGATTATCCCATACATAATGCTTTGCATCACTTCGTAATTTATCTCTTTATGCTTTTGAAAAATGAGGAGGAAATTTGTTAGAGACAAGGAAATTCACAATGTTAGCATACCATGGACTAAACTCCTTAAGGGCGAACAAATGTTCATCCGGGAATTCTGCTCGAATTGGTTCTTTCCACGGTTTTTCAACATTCTTCTCTAAATCATGGGAAGACACCAATCTACTCAAATGATCCGCTACTAAATTTTCGGTCCCCTTTTTGTCTTTCACCTCCAAATCAAACTCGCTCAAAAGTAGAAATCCACCTGATCAATCATGGCTTGGCTTCTTTTTTCGTCATTAAATGACGAACAGCTGCATGGTCAGTATATACAATAACTTTTGTTCCAAGCAAATAAGACCTAAATTTTTCCAAAGAAAATACTACAGCTAACATTTCTTTTTCAGTAGTAGAATAGTTACGCTGAGCCTCATTTAAAGTCATGGAAGCATAATAGATAGCATGAGGTGCTCTCTCCACCCTTTGACCTAACACCGCTCCGACGGTGTAATCACTTGCATCGCACATGATCTCAAAGGGAAGAGACCAATCAGATGGTTGTTTAATTGGAGCTGAGACGAGTCTTTCTTTCAAGGTATCAAAGGCACTCTTGCAATGTTCGTCAAAAGAAATATCCACATCCTTTTGCAACAGCTTACATAAAGGAGATGAAATCTTCGAAAAGTCCTTGATGAACCTGCGATAAAAACCTGAATGGCCAAGAAAAGAACGTATTTCTCGAACATTAGTAGGATAAGGCAAAGATTGAATAGTATCTACCTTAGCTTTATCTACCTCGAGTCCTTTTTCGAAAACCACATGGCCTAAAACAATCCCTTGTCGCACCATAAAATGGCACTTCTCGAAATTCAACACAAGGTTCGAATCTATACATCTTTTAAGCACAAAAACTAAGTGTTGCAAACAGCTGTCAAAACAATCTCTATGTATAGTGAGATCATCCATAAAAACTTCAACAAACCTCTCGACATATTGAGAGAATACACTCATCATACGTCTCTGAAAAGTGGCGGGGGCATTGCATAACCGAAAAGGTATGCGCCAATATGCAAACATGCCAAAGGGACACGTAAATGTGGTTTTCTCTTGATTCTCTAGCGCAATAGCCACCTGAAAGTACTCTGAATAACCATCTAAGAAGCAATAGAAAGCATGACTAGCAAGTCTTTCAAGCATCTAATCAATAAACGGCAAAGGAAAATGGTCTTTCCTAGTCACCGCATTCAATTTACGATAATCAATGCAAACACGTCATCCATTTTGGATACGTGTAGGAATCAACTCACCATTTTGGTTCTCCACAACATTTACACCCGTTTTCTTAGGCACAACTTGGGTAAGACTATCCCATTTACTATCAAAAATAGGGTAAATCATACCTGCTTGGAGTAATTTCAGAATTTCTGCTTTCACTACCTCCATCATAGGTGGGTTTAACCGGCGTTGTGGTTGCCTCACTGGTTTCGCATCATCTTCAACCAAGATCCGATGCATGCATGTGGTAGGACTTATGCCTTTGATGTCGGCAATCGTCCATCCAATTGCTTCTCTATGCTCCTTAAGAACTTCAATAAGTCTTCCTTCTTGCTCCTTGGTGAGCTGACTTGAGATGATCACTGGTAATGTTTGTCCATCTCCAAGGAACACATACATCAAATTATCGGGAAATGGCTTCAATTCCACTTTTGGGGCCTGCAAAACATATGGTAACAATTTCTCTCTAGGAATGGTTAGTGGGACGGGTCCAAAATGAAAAGGGACCGTCGGAAGCTTGTCGTGATCTTCCAAAACCTGCACCATTTCCTACAAATCAACACTCAAAACATATTCAATTTCATCACCACCAAGCCGTGCTCAAGGGCAACCTGTAGATTGTCTTTACCATCAATATTAAGAACATCTTGCACTACAAAATCAATCACATCAATCGAATAACAAGAATGGTCATCAATAGGGAATTTCATGGAATCATAAATGTTCTGTATCTCCATCAAACTCCATAGTAAGAGATCCACTATGCACATCAATTTTAGTCCTAGCGGTTTTCAAGATTGGTCGCCCTAATACAATAAGGGTCGCATGTTTATCGTGTTCCATATCTAGGACATAAAAATCGGCAGGAAAAATTAACTTATCAACCTTAACTAACACGTCTTCAACTATTCCCTTAGGATAAGCATTAGAACAATCAGCTAACTGAATCACAACACCTATTTCGTGTAAAGCACCTAACTTTAAGGACTCATACAAAGAATAAGGAATTACATTTATAGAAGCCCCTAAGTCAAGCATAGCCTTTGGAAACGTGGTGTTCCCAATCACACAAGGTATAGCGAACATGCATGGATCACTGCATTTTGGAGGAAGTTTCTTTTGGAACATCGTAGACACATGTTCGCAAACCTTAACCTTTTGAGCTCCCCTTAATCTTTTTTTCTTTTGGTAGTGCATGTTTCTTTAAGAAACTTTGCATACCTAGGAATTTGTTTTAAAGCATCTAAAAGGGGAATGTTTGCCTCACATTTTCGAAAAGTTTCGTAAATGTCCTTGTCGCACTCCTTTCTTCGAGTGTCTTTTAGTGCCTCTGGAAATGGTGGAACCGGCTCCTAAGGTGGTCGAGGTGGTAGTTTCTTGGATTGCTCACCTGATATAGATGGCATTGGCTCAGCATCAGGCACCGGTTCATAAACAACGACCTCTTCCTCTACCTCTTTGTCTTTAGTGGCCTCTTTATCATTGCTCTTTAGTTCTCTTCCACTTCTTAGTGTTATGGCACTTGCATTTTGTCTCGGATTAAGCTCCGTCTGAGATGGTAGCTTACTTGAATCACGAGCCTCTAGTCGGCTCACTGCACCCGAGACCTGACTCATTTGCTTTTCCAAATTCTTGATGCTCGAACGGGTCTCCTCCTGAAACTGAACCATATTTTCCTGCATGTTAGTACCATTTTTAGTTAAAGCATTAATCATATCCTTTGTAGACATGCAGGTACTCGATCCCTGTGATTGGCCTTGCGGCCGAAAATGTGGAGCTTTATGCTCCGGTGGCCTCGAACAAGGAGGTGGTGGGCGGTTATAGTGTTGTGGTGGCTGCTAGTTCCCTGATGTGTTCCCGTACCTCAAATTAGGATGATCCCGCCATCCCGGATTGTAGGTGCCAGAATATGGATCATATCTTTTTTGGAAACCCTGGCCCTGAAAATCGGTTGCCTTAACCTCTTCACTCGGTTGTTTTTGTAGATGAGGACAAAAATCAGTTGGATGATTTGAAGAGCAAATTCCACACGGCTTTACTTGGTGAGTTTTCTCTTTCACTATGAATTCTCGCATCATGGATGTGAGAGCCTGTGATCGGTCCCCTAGGTGTCGTTACTTCCTATTGTTCCGGGTCAAGAATAAAATCATCCTAGTCTAACTAACTAGCCTAATAAGGTAGTATAGCGTAGTGAGGGGTCATATCCACGGAGAAGCAAGGGGTTTTACACTTAGTTCGAGATGCAATCAATTGACGGGAGTAAAAGAGGGGGGGTTTAAGTAAATAGCTAGATTAACTAAGGCAAATAAAATAAGAATGATTAATCAATAAGTGAAACACTAGGAAGAGGGGGAATCATGGAACTCACAACAATAATTTTAACAACATTTGGTAGGCAATGGTTCAAATCTATTGAGGGTCTTGGTCCAACATCAAGAGGTCACTTTCGTACATCTCTCAACACCGCCTACCCAACCCCGCCTATGAGGTCGTGGTCTACCCATCATCAAGTCATCTCTAATATCAGGCTTGCTCTCACATAACCCAACATTAGCACAAGATTCAAGCCCAAAGGTGATCAAGTTTCATGCTTTAACAATAAAATACCTTGATTCGAGCATCAAAAGAACAATCACCAAAGCCAACCAAACATCATTCAAAATCATCACAAAGTCCCATTATCCCCCATCCCTAGCTAGAAATCTAGCCTAGGAAGGAGGAGAGCATAGTAAGACTAGTAAAAGCAACAACAAAAGGAGCAAACATACTAAAACTACTAAGCATGATTAGTGAAAACGAGAAAGATTGAACATTTAAACAATAGACTACTAAGACTAATCAAGGCAAGTATAAACTAATTTAAACAAGCATAAAACTAAACAAATAACCAAAAATAAGCTAGGAAATAAGGATTAGAGACTAGAAACTACCAAAAGATTGATGCTTTGATTGATAGAATTGAAGAACAAATGTTGAGTTACAACTTTCTCTCTCCTAATAATGTGTTTTTCTCTCTCTAATTATCCTAGAAGAATGTGCTCATTCCTTAGAACTCTCTTTTTTGGAATTAAAAGCTTGCCCTAAATGTCTTAAGAAAGGGTATTTATACCCCTCACAAATACAGCTTAGAATAAGGGCAAACAGCGAAAAAAAAAATCGGGAGCTGAACTATTCAGAGCTCCCGCTCCATTCGTGGAGCGCCAGCTCTGAGCCAAATGTGAGATATTTCTTCAGCAGGTCGAAGCTCCCACTCCATGCGTGAAGCGCGAGCTCTGATCCTAATGAGGGATAGATCTGCAGCAGGTCGAAGCTCTCGCTCCACACGTGGAGCGCGAGCTCTGAGCTTATGTGAGGTTTCCTTCCTGCAAGTCGAAGCTCCCGCTCCAACAAGCTGGAGCGTCAGCTTCAATTTCTCGGCAAAGTGCCTGAAAAACGGGGGACTCGGATCTCCCGCTCCGGAGCTGAAGCGCCAGCTTTTGCTCTGTTTCTACTCTTCTTGCAGTTTGAAGCTCCTTATCTCCATCCAAAGGTCTCCTTTTGCCATTCCAAGTTTCGACAATCTCGATTAGGCCGCTACGGAACCTTAAAGAAGATAAGAACAAGTCATAGCATAGGGTGTTCACAACATTCATTCTTCACATGAATAGAAAACAGCCTACAACTCCCAAAAAGACTCAAAATGCATGAAGTTAGTAGAATCACTTACATAGAACAAAGCTAAGCTAAATGAGCATAAAAATGGACTAAAGAAGGGCTTAATAAGGGTGGAAAGGGGCCATAAAAGTGGCCTTAAAAGGCACTTATCAAACTCCCCCAGACTAAGTCCTTTGTTCGTCCTTGAATAAAGAGAAAGCAGTAAAGTTTGTATACTAACTCACTTTCGTAGGAATCACGGTCAATTTAAGCGTAAATGACAAGCCCTTTAAACCTCAAAGTCGCCAAGGAGGACGAGTGTGCTCTCGTAAGGGTTTTCTAAGAGTTTGACCCATTACTCTAGATCTTAGAATCCAAGGCAAATAAAAAATAAACAAACCAAAGAAAAAAAAAATGGTGCTCTTAAGTGAGATTTTGAAGAGAAGCAAACACAAATGGAAGCAAGAATTTCTAGATACTAAAAGTAAGCATGCTCAAAGATGTCCATAGATTGATTAAAACATACCATACACTAAGCATAGAGAACTAGATAGAGCGCATTTCCTCAAATTCTACAACCATACCGCGTTTTCTCAACTAGCTTCAAATTCGTCATTCAAGGTAGCTTCTCTAAACTCCGAAAAATGGAGCCGATAAATGTAACAAGAAATAGAATAGGAGAAGGTTATTCGACATCTCGACATAGCACACTCACTCAATAGGCTTTCCGCCACCGACAATAACTCAACCGTCTAAGGTCAAAAGGACTTTTTAAGGGTGGTAACGTAGGCTATGGGTAAAGGGTGCGAATAAATTTGGATAGTGGTGCTCAATCCTAATATAGTGAAGTCTTCGGAGGGGCGAAAGAGCTAAATACCATGAATCACAAATCATATTCAACCATTTAGGGATTTGGTTCCCCTAAACTTACTCAAAAACATAACAATAAAAAAAAACTATTTTTGGATTTTCTTTCTTTTTCTGCCCTTTTTTTTCATTTCAAATTTTTTTTCATTTTCCCCACCTTCTTTGACTTTGGGTGGCTTTTTCTATGAAGTTGCAATTGCATTTTTTCAAGAATATACACAAAATTTCCACTATAACACAAGAATCTCATCATTTTCCTTTCCCCTTATTTGTTTCAAATATCACTCAAGACAATTGCTCTAACTTCACTATTCACTACAAGGGTGAAAAATAAAACAAGGAGGCAATTGGCTTGTATTGAGGTAATCAAAGAAAAGGATATTGCTCAAAGGGTTAAGAGGAAGGGCAAAATGCATATAAAAACAAAACCAAGAAAAAGAGAAAAACAAGAATAAAAAGGCTAAAACTATAAAAATAAAAATAGTCACCGAAATGAACGCCTTTATCTTTCCCTAGAGTGGCTCGGTCGCGATCTAAGATAGATTAGAGTCAAGTTCTCGATAAAAGTATGCAATGTCGAGGATCCATGCAGTCAAAATAGATGTTGGGGCTTTTTTGAAAGTCCTCACATGGGATTATCAAGCAAATGCTACCTTTAAGGTTTCAAATCACTAGAGAGAGCAACACCATCATACCACAACTCATGAATTAAGGTCTTGTGCTCTCAAAAAGTTCTAACCGCTACCTTAACATAGAGTATCTTAAAATCACCATAAACATCTCAAAGCATGCAGACTTCTAACATCTAGTAATAAAAGCATTCAAAGGATTGGAGCTTCAATGATATTGTTCTCAACTCAAGAGCAACAGAAATAAATAAAAGAAAATTTTGCCTTGATACATACTTTTCTTTTTTTTTCAATTTTCTTTAATAGCAAGAGATGAAAGTAAGTAGGTAATGGCACATAATCAACACAATCACAAAAATTTAGCACTTAAACCCAGGTGGTGCTCATAACCACCAATGTAAAATTAAAGCCAAGCAACCTCGAACGATAATCTTCTTTCCTAATCTATCCTAAAACTAAGCAAACAAGTAACTAAAAGGGAGTTGGAACGATCTCACCCATAATTGAAGCAATAAACGCCAATTGCAATATCCGAAGCAAAAGAGCATCTTCAAACCTTGACTTCATTCCCGGATACTTGCTATGAAAGGTCATCAACTCAAAAGAGAGATTAGTTCCAACAAGAGTATATACAAAGGGCAAAGAGAGATGAGTAATTACAAGTGAAAAAGCAGAAAAACAAATCTAGCTCAACACATAGCTCAACAACTCCTTAAGCTTGCAATGCCCCCGAGCCATGACCCCTAAAATTGCTCCCCTAGATCAAATACAATGCAAAGTACACCCCCTCCCCCCCCCAAACTTGAATGGAAAACCGACCTCGGTGAGACCAAGGAATAGTGAAATGAAAAGGGAAGGGAGGAGGGGCGATTCATGGGGTGATCTAAGATCCATTTGGCCCGCCCTAATCGGGGCGGCGTCAATCATAATCAAGCTCGATCAGGGTCCCATCCTCACACAAGGGGGGGCCATAGGGTTCCCAAACACCGTAAAAGTTGGGAGGGAAACCCGAGTAGCCCGTATAGAGTGGGTCATGGCTATGCTCCAGTGGGATGTACCTATAGGCGGGGTCGCCGAAATAGTCACACCCTTCGGGCTGGGTATAGTCATACGGGGGAAAAGTGCGTCGCTCCCTAATTTGGGAGGATGGGCCTTGCCAATAGGGATAAACCGGCTCATGAGGAGTGCCATCAATGTGCTCCTCTCCCCAACTTGGCACTGGCCCTAGCATTAGAGGCCAATAGGGATGGTTAACAGGTGGGGCGATTTGCCCTTGCTCCACAAAATGGTTGAAATGCAAAGAATTGTGGAGTGCCATCCCCTGGTTATTAGCCTCCAATTGGCCCACTTACAAGCTTAAGTTATGGAAAGCATTTTCAATGTTAAAACTAGAAGGGTAGGAGTGGCTCATACCTCCCTCCTCTTGGGAAGGGTGACGTTCGTGCTCCACTCCTTACGGTCTTGGTTGTCGTTGTTGTTGTTTTTGATGTTGTTGCCTTGCTCTGTTTCTTCTTCCAATCTCATTCTGATCAAGCTCCGAAGCATCAATCTCCTCAAACACCGTCATGAATCTATTGGGGATCTTGCACCATATTGCGCCCTTGATCAACCAAAAGGTAGCTCTAGATGTCTCTTTGGTGAATTTCATGTTCTTGAGGTGATCAAGGTTGAGAACCGACCCATAGTTCTCCGGCACCATTTTTACAAGTTGCTCTTTGTACCCGAGCTTATATGCAAGCCATGTCACCATCCCTCCCAATTGGATGGGCCCTTTCATTCTTGTGTCTTGCTTGATGGTGAACATCCTCGTGGCAAGCAAAAAACCCAAGTTAACTTTGTCGGCCGGGTTACTTTGATCTAGAAGCCTTCTTCCTTCACTTGCTCTCCATAGCAAATGTAGTTCTTCGTCACTCATTTTTCTTAGATCTTGCCGGGAGAAGAAGCAATACGCCAACATCCGATGGAAGTACCTCAATGCGGCATGATGGATTTTTGAGGCTTTGGATGAGTTAAAGAGGAAATCCTTAGACCCATCAGTTATCCTCTTCCACCAAGCTTGCATATCATAACCTTCCTCTCCATCCCCAGAACAATCAAAGACCTCTGCTTTAGGATCCCAACCAAAATACTCATTAAACTCTGCGAGGTTCATGGTGTGCTGGTGGTTGAACATCCTGAATTTAATCTCAAATGCGTCTCCCGCCTCCGTAGATGTCCTCTTGAATTCAAAACTAGCAAAGAATTCTAGAGCTAGAGTGCGGTAGGTGAGGGGAGGTTGTGCGGGGTGGTTGTAGGTCTTATCTGTGGTAACTCAATCATTTGGGATTTGATTTTTAAGAAACGAGGCAAAACCGAGTGTACGGGCAAGATCGCACACTTCATCATCAATCCCAAGGTGGAAACAAGTTATAGGATCATAGAAAAGGGTTTGTTTCACCTCCCTCTTCTCAAGCTCACAAAACTTTGCTTTATATTCGGGTTTGGTAAGGTTCACACTGTAGGAAGGTGAGGTGCTAGTGCGAGGTCTTTTCGAACCCATTACACCGGTATCAAACACAATAGTCAACAATAATAATCACCAACAACAACAAAGTCAACCAACAAAAACCAACATCAATACCCAAAGGTTGTAGAATCCAAGGATTTTCCTCAACAACCACAACAACTCCACAAGTATCCCAAAAAAACAGCACAATTAATCAACAATAACACCACCACAATCACCAATTAATCGATTTCAAGAACAAATTCAAGCCAAAACACCTAATTTCATCTAACACAAAATCTCCAAGTGAAGCCCTAACAAAACCAAGCATAAATACTCAAAAATAAGCAAAATGAACTTGATTAGTAGAGATTTTACCACTATTGGAACCAAATTCTTCTTCGTATTGCGCAATGGAGAGCAAACCCGAGTGAAACCTGAAGTATCCCGAGCAAGAACCCCAAATTGAGGCTAAGAATTGAATTTGGAGGGGAAAATTTTTAGTTGAAGTGAGAATAGGGTGAGTTTTTGGGTGTTTTGAGAGGAATTTGTGGGATGTTGATGAGTAAGAGTAGTGATTTGTGGAGGGTTTGGAAGGAATGAGGGTGGTTTGAAGAGAGGGTTTGAGGGTTTGTGCGCTTGAGTGAGAGAATGGGAGAAAGTGGGGGTTTTGTGCGTGTTTTATTATTTTAGAACAGGCGCTCGAAGCTCCTGCTCCAAGCCCAAAGCGAGCGCTCTGACGGTCCTGTATATATTTTTTTTAGAAAAATCGCCTGAAGCTCCCGCTCCACTGCCCAAAGCGGGCGCTTTGACCAGAGCGGGTGATCCAAAATTTGGAGTGGGGGCTTCAAAATCTCGGCATTGCTTTGCCTGCAGCTTCAGAGCGGGAGCTCTAACATTTGGAGCGGGAGCTCTGAATCAAACACTTAGCCAATTTTTTTCTTTTGCTGGGGTGGGCACTCCAAGTGTCTGGAGAGGGGACTTCAGATTCTCGACTTTCTTTTGATTTGAGCTTCAGAGCGAGCGCTCCTAGAGGTTGGAGCGGGAGCTCTGTATCTAGGACTTAACCACTTTTTTTCTTTTCGCTGGGGCAGGCGCTCCAAGAAGTTGGAGTAGGGGCTTCGAATTTTCGGCATTCTTCACAATTAGAAGCGGTATTTGGAGCGGGAGCTATGATCCCAATACTTAGCCGATTTTCTTTTTCCCTTTTCCTGCACACATACACAAACCATACCCTATGGGGGTTTAAATTAGCCCAAAGTGAGATGTAAGACTTAGATTAAAACTCGACTCAAGTATTGGTTAGATGAGCCGAGAAGTCGTGCCTCGTATTTCTCAATCAAACTAATATCCACCCCCTCCCTAGGGGAAAAATCCTCCGAATTTTACAATCCAGCAAAACAAAATCAAAATCAAAGTTCAACAATAACAAAATATAAACAATATATACAAAGGCGCTTGATTTATGGTCTTAAGCTAGACCTCTTCATCCTTCTCAAATGGCTTCGGGGGACGAGGTGGTTGGGACCGACTCGAGCATCAAATAACCAAGTTTTCCAATTTGTTCCTTATCAAAATATTTCTTGATTCTTTGGCCATTTACGATGAACCTAGCTCCATCTTCACCTTCCAATTCAAACGAGCCATAGGGAGTGACTTTGGTGCTAGAGAATGGGCCGGTCCACTTAGACTTCAACTTTTCGGGGAAGAGACGGAGCCGTGAGTTGAATAAGAGAACTTTATCGCCAACCTTGAAGTCACGATCTTTGATTCTTTTGTCATGCCACTTCTTGGTTTGCTCTTTGTAAAGCTATGAGTTCTCATATGCATTGAACCTTAACTCTTCCAACTCATTGAGTTTAAGCAACCTCTTCTTTCCGGCCAAGTCGGTGTCCATATTAAGCATTTTCACGGCCCACCATGCCTTATACTTAAGCTCAACCGGTAGATGACACCCATTTCCATAGACAAGCCGATAAGGAGTAGTGCCAATTGGGGTCTTGTAAGCGGTTCTTAGAGCTCAAATAGTGTCATTCAAACGAAGAGACCAATCTTTCCTTGATTTATTTACCATCCTTTCGAGGAAATTCTTGATTTCGCGATTTGAGACTTCCACTTGCCCTTGAGTTTGAGGATGGTAGGGCAAACCGACCTTATGGTGCACATCATACTTTTTCAAGAGAGCTTCAAATTGCTTCTTAGCAAAATGAGACCCTCCATCACTAATGAGACATCGTGGCACTCCAAATCGAGGGAAGATGATCTTTTTGAGCAACTTCATCACTACCTTGTAGTCATTGGTAGGTGAAGGGATGGCTTCTATCCACTTGGTCACATAATCCACGGCCACCAAAATATATTGGTTTCCACAAGAAGAAACGAAAGGACCCATAAAGTCCACACCCCATACGTCAAAAGGTTTAACTTCAAGAATAAATTGTTGGGGCATTTCATTCCGCTTGGTTATTCCTCCCATTCTTTGGCATCAGTCACAACGAAGGATGATTGTGTAAGCATCTTTATGCAATGTTGGCCACCAAAGGAGACAATCAAGGATCTTTGCCACAGTTTTACCAACACCATCATGGCCTTCACATGCAAGTGAGTGACAATGCTCCAAAACTCCTTCAATCTCGTGAGTAGGCACACATTTTCGACATACACCATCACTACACCTTTTGTACAAATGCGGATCATCCTAAAAATGCCTCTTGACCACCTTGAAAAACCTTTTTCTTTGTTGAGAATTATAGTCATGAGGCACCACTTCACTCGCCAAATAGTTTGCAATATCGGCGTACCAAGGGATTGTGTTGGAAATGATCGCCATGAGAGTGTCATCACGAAGCTCATCATTGATTGGTTTCTCCTCCTCACCATAGGAAGGATGGTCTAATGGCAACCGAGAAAGGTGGTCCGCCACTAGATTTTCACTCCCCTTCTTATCAAGAATCTCCATGTCAAATTCTTGGAGGAGGAGAACCCATCGAATTAGCCGTGGCTTGGCATCATTCTTGTCATTAAGTACTTGACTTCGGCATGATTGGTGTAGACGATGACATTGTTGCGAACAAGATAGGGTCGGAAATTTTCAAATGCAAACACCACCGCCAACATCTCCTTCTCCGTGGTCGAGTAATTCTTTTGTGCATCATCTAGAGTTCGGCTTGCATATGAGAGCACATTCAATTTCTTGTCCTTCCTTTGTCCAAGCACAACACCAACTACATAGTCACTCGCATCACACATTAGTTCAAATGGGAGCTCCCAATCCGGAGCTTGCACAATGGGCGCATTCACTATAGCATTTTTCAAGGTCTCAAATGCCTTTGTGCAAGCTTCGTCAAATCGGAACTCCACTTTTTTTTTGATGTAGACTCGTCAAAGGTCTTGCAATTTGTGAAAAATCTTTGATGAAACGGTGATAAAAGCCGGCATGGCCCAAGAAGGCACGCACCCCGGTCACCGAAGTGGGTAAGGGTATCAATCACCGCGACCTTTGCATTCTTTGAAATCTTATGGCCAAGGACAATGCCTTCCTCAACCATAAAATGACACTTTTCCCAATTTAATACAAGGTTCTTCTCTTGACATCTTTTTAGGACTTTTTCGAGATTATTTAAGCACTTGTCAAAAGACGAACCGCAAACACTAAAATCATCCATGAAAACTTCAATGACATCTTCAAGCATGTCGGAAAAGGTGGTGGTTATGCACCTTTGGAAGGTAGATGGAGCATTGCATAAACTAAAAGGCATTCTTCGGTATGCAAATGTTCCATAAGGGCATGTAAAAGTTGTTTTATGTTGGTCATCCGGATTTATAGGAATTTGAAAGAATCTGAAGTAACCATCAAGAAAACAATAACGAGAATGTTTTACCAACCTCTCCAACATTTGGTCAATGAATGGCAAAGGGAAATGATCTCTCCTAGTGGCTTTGTTTAGCCACCTATAGTCAATGTACATCCTCCACCCCGTCACGGTACGGGTGGAGATGTCATTTCCCTTGTCATCCTTGACAATAGTCATGCCACCTTTCTTAGGCACCACATGAACCGGACTCACCCATTTGCTATCCGAGATAGCATAGATGATGCCCGCTTCATAGAGCTTAAGAACCTCTTGTTTCACAACTTCTTTCAAAGTCGGATTCAACCGCCTTTGAGGCTCAATAGAGGTGGCATGATTATCCTCAAGGTGGATGCGATGCATACACAAGCTAGGGCTAATACCCTTTATATCATCAATACTATAACTATGACACCCTTATATTTTCTCAACAACTCAATCAATTTTTGCATGGAGATGTCATCAAGGTTAGCATTGACAATAAAAGGATATTAGCAATCATTCTCAAGAAAAGCATATTTGAGAAAGGGTGGGAGGGGTTTCAATTCTACCTTGGGAGGAGGCTTAGAACTCTCCCCCTTGGCCACGGTTTGGATCAATGGGAGCTCATCTTTGCTTTCTTGGGCATCCGTATGAGCTTCTTTAAGTTGGGCTTCAATCTCCATGGCCTCTTTTGATTTTTCCACCGCCTCATCATCTTAGAGGGCCTCATAAAGCGTATCATGTCTCATGATTTTTACCCTCTCATAATTAGCTATCTCCGACTCCACCAAGTCTACTCTCCACACCTTCTCCACCATAGGTTGCTTCAAGGTTTTCGAAAACTCAAACACAACTCTTTCATCGGCCACCTCACAGGTGATCGTGTTGTTCTTGCAATTAATCACGGCTCCCATTGTTTTAAGAACTTCTCTCCCAAGGATAAGAGGAGTATGAAGGTCCTCCTCCATATCCATTACAACAAAATCACAAGGTACAAAGATATTACCAACTCGAATTGGTATATCTTCGAGTTCTCCACAAGGTAGCTTAATCGAGCGGTCGGCCAATTGAATTGTCTTCCTTGAAGGCACCATCTCAAACTTGAGCAACTTTGCAATGGACAAGGGCATCAAGCTCACACTTGCACCCAAATCGGCCAATGCTCCCTTGGTCTCAAGATCTCCCAATTTCACCGAGAGAGTGAAACTACCCGGATCTCGTTGCTTGGGTGGCATTTGGCGTTGCACAAGCGCACTCACTTGGTGTGGAAGAGTGATGCATTGTTCATTGAGCTTTTTCTTGTTGGAGAGAAGTTCTTTGAGGAAATTTGCATAGGATGGCATTTGTGACATGGCCTCAAGGAAGGAGATGTTGATTTCAAGACCTATCAACATGCTCATGAACTTGTTGTACTTGTCATTCAACTTTCTCTCAACTATCCTTTCCGGAAATGGTGGGGGAGGATCGAATATTGATGGTTGGACATTTGTTGATGTTTGCTTTTCTACCTCAACCTCTTTCTCCTTCTCAACACCCTCTTTTTGGGTTTTCATTTTCTCCTTTCTCAACAACTTGTTCTTCTTTAACCTTATCCTCCTCTTGTTGCACCGCTTTAGGTCCTTGGTAGGATCTTCCGGACCTTAGGGAGATGGCTTTCACATGGTGGGAATTTGCGGGATTCGGAGTAGGTTGACCGGGAAACTTCTCATTTGAGAGTTGAGAAACCCTCTCGGCTAGTTGGGCAACTTGATTGTCAAGGATCTTTTGGTGAGAAGTGGTTTCTTGGAATTTTTGGTCAACTTTTCGATCAAGGTTGCTCAACTTTTGTTCAAATTGTAGAGAAATTTTTTTGATGTTGTCTAGGATAAGAAGGGTGTCAGGAGATGGACCACCTTGGGGGTTTGAGGTGTTCGGGAAGGTGGTTGGGGGTTGGTTTGAGAATTGATTTTGTGGAAGCGGCTTGTTGAAGTTGTTTCTAGCATTTTTATGTAAATAGGGAGCTCCTTGGTTCGCTTGATTGTTGAAATTGGTTGGTTCACCATAGTCATTGAAACTCGGATTAAGATTGGGGTTAGGGCCTCTCCAATTATCCCTTTGATCTCTTTGATCATGCTCGAGGTCCTTACCACCACAATAAGAGGTGTTGTGGTTGGTACCCCCACAAATGTCACATGAGAATGAGTTTACTTGTCGAGATGATGAAGAAGAAGCTTGCTCTTTCCCTAGATTCTTGTCATGAAGTTGCTCCATGAAAGCCTTGAGGGACTCTTGGTCGAGCTCGTATTTCCCATTAGCTTTTCCTTGGCTTCTTCTCTTACCACCCCATGAATAGTTGCGAACCACATCCTCAATTATATCTTTGAGTTTAGCTTGGGGAACTTTTCTCAATTGGCCTCCGGCTCCCGCATCAAGATTGGCTCTACTAATGGGATCAAGAGCATCATAGTAGAATCTAATAAGTATAGGCTCGCTATACTCATGATGAGGGCAAGCTCTAACGTACTCATTGAATCGTTCCCAAGCTTCACCTAGAGACTCATCCCGATTCTTGTTGAAAGTTGGAGATCTTCCTTCTCATTTCCGCGGTCTTCTCTTCCGATATAAACTTCTTTAGGAAGGCTTTGGCCACCGCTTTCCAAGTGGTCAAGGAATTTGGCTTGAGATTCTTGAGCCACCTATAAGCTTTTCCCGCCAAAGTTTGTCGGAAGAGATGCATACGGATGTATTCTTGAGTGACTTGGTTCGTTTGGACCATGGCGCATAACTCAAGGAATATATCAAGATGCTCAATGGGATTCTCATGCGCGGCTCCGGAAAATTGCTCCCTAAGCACCATTTGTGTATATTGTGGATGAATAGTGAAGTTTGTAGTGGTGGTGGGGAGCAAAATACCACCGGTGAGCTCATAGTCCTCCGGATTACCAAGGTCTCGAAATAGAGGGTTGTCATCTTCGGCCATGGCTTCACTTGCCTCACTCAAGGAGTCAAACTATTTCCTCCTCCTTGGTTTGATGTTCAAATAACCTCCGAACTTGCCTCAAAGTACGGTCGATTTCCGGGTCAAGAGGAGTGGTAGGAATACCTTGAGATCTCCTTATCATTCAACAAAGCTAAGCACACGGTTAGTGATAACAACACAATAACCAAATTAAAAATAAAAAGTAATTGATGGGCAATAAACTAAGTTTAAACGACACGTTGCATCCCCGGCAACGGCGCCAAAACTTAATCGGTCCACTAGGTGTCGTTACTTCCTATGGTTCCGGGTCAAGAATAAAATCTCCCTAGTCTAACTAACTAGCCTAATAAGGTAGTATAGCGTAGTAAGGGGTCGTATCCATGGAGAAGCAAGGGGTTTTACACTTAGTTCGAGATGCAATCAATTGACGGGAGTAAAAAGGGGGGGTTTAAGTAAACAACTAGACTAACTAAGGCAAAGAAAATAAGAGTGATTAATCAATAAGACAAACACTAGGGAGAGGGGGAATCATGGAACTCACAACAACAATTTCAACAACATTTGGTAGGCAATGGTTCAAATCTATCGAGGGTCTTGGTCCAACATCAAGAGGTCACTCTCGCACACCACTCAACACCGCCTACCCAACCCCGCCTCTGAGGTCGTGGTCTACCCATCATCAAGTCATCACTAATATCAAGCTTGCTCTCACATAACCCAACATTAGCACAAGATTCACTAAAAAAAAAAAAAAAAAAATAAATAAATTAAAATAATATTAAAAAATAATATTTAATATATCTTAACCAACATTTTATTTCAAAAGGCCTAGGGTTTGAGAAATAAACATTCCTCACTCTCTTAATGAATTGATGAGCATTATTGCATCCTCTTCTAATTTTAGCAGCCATCCTCACCTTCCCTACACTCAAACATTTACCATCTCACCACGCCTTTGCCATCATCTACACCGTCATGTCATCGTCCAAGAAATCGCGTTTCTCCATCGAGGAAGTCACCTCCCGGTATTCATCGTCTACTTTATCTTTTTTTTTTTAATTTAATTGAGTTTTTTTAATTTGAATTGAGTTTTTTTAATTTGTAATCTCGTTTAACAACTTTAAGCATAATTTGCGTGTATCGATGAGAACCGATGGATCGAGATTCACGGTGAAGAAAACAACCAAGAAGTTTTCGGTGATATTAACAACTTAATGTCCTTTTTTTTTAGGATTCGCGGTTTTTCCTCAATCGTCGTGTCGGACTTGAAGACTAGCGAGCGTCCGTTAATTTGTGTTTCGATCTTTATTTTTATTTTTTAGAAAAGTTTCACGATTTTTATTTTTTTCTTTTGTAATTATCATTTAGGTGGTGTTATAATTTTTTCGATATTTTTTCATTTTTTGTATATTTTTCTTTTACATCTCTATTTTTTGTATGTGGGATTTTATTTTATCTTATATATTTACATTGGTGGTAGCTTGATTTGTTGTTGATGAGATTTCTCTAATTTTATTTGTATTTTCACTCGTTTCCTTTCTAACTCCCAAAAAAAAAAATCTCCTTTGCTTTTCTACCAAAACAAATTTCATTTTTTATTAAAAAAAACCTTTTCCAAACAAATAGTTTCATTTTTAATAAAAAATACCTCTCTTTAGGTAAGAACCACAAAGGTGCATTTTTAATTAAAAAAATTTACCTATCTTTGACAAAGTTTCAAAATAGCGCCCAATCCAACAAGCAACAAAAGCAATTATTCTACTAGTGATTCAAGCACAAAGGCGATCAAGTTTCATGCTTTAACAATAAAATACCTTGATTCGAGCATCAAAAGAACAATCACCAAAGCTAACCAAACATCATTCAAAATCATCACAAAGTCTCATTATCCCCCTTCCCTAGCTATAAATCTAACCTAGGAAGGAGGAGAACATAGTAAGACTAGTAAAAGCAACAATAAAAGGAGCAAACATACTAAAACTACTAAGCATGATTAGTGAAAACGAGAAAGATTGAACTTTTTTACAATAGACTACTAAGACTAATCAAGGCAAGCATAAACTAATTTAAACAAGCATAAAACTAAACAAATAACCAAAAATAAGCTAGGAAATAAGGATTAGAGACTAGAAATTACCAAAAGATTGATGCTTTGATTGATAGAAATGAAGAACAAATGTTGAGTTACTTTCTCTCTCCTAATAATGTGTTTTTCTCTCTCTAATTAACCTAGAAGAATGTGCTCATTCCTTAGAACTCTCTTTTATGGAATTAAAAGCTTGCCCTAATTGTCTTAAGAAAGGGTATTTATAACCCTCACAAATACAGCTTAGAGTAAGGGCAAACAGCGAAAAAAATCGGGAGCTGAACTATTCAGAGCTCCCGCTCCATGCGTGGAGCGCCAGCTCTGAGCCAAATGTGAGATATTTCTTCAGCAGTTCGAAGCTCCCGCTCCATGTGTGGAGCGCGAGCCCTGATCCTAATGAGGGATAGACCTTGAGCAGGTCGAAGCTCCCGCTCCACACGTGGAGCGCGAGCTCTGAGCTTATGTGAGGTTTCCCTCCTGCAAGTAGAAGCTCCCACTCCAACAAGCTGGAGCGCCAGGTTCAATTTTCTTGGCAAAGTGCCTGAAAAACGGCAGACTCGGAGCTCTCGCACCGGAGCTGAAGCGCCAGCTTTGGCTCTGTTTCTACTCTTCTTTGCAGTTTGAAGCTCCTTATCTCCATCCAAAGGTTTCCTTTTGCCATTCCAAGCTTCGACAATCTCGATTAGGCTTCTACGGAATCTGAAAGAAAATAAGAACAAGTCATAGCATAGGGTGTTCACAACATTCAATCTTCACATGAATAGAAAACAACCTACAACTCCCAAAAAGACTCAAAATGCATGAAGTTAGTAGAATCACTAATATAGAACAAAGCTAAGCTAAATAAGCATAAAAATGGACTAAACAAGGGCTTAATAAGGGTGAAAAGGGGCCATAAAAGCGGCCTTTAAAGGCACTTATCAGCCTGCACCTGATCTTCTAACTTAGAAGAACTATAACCCTCGGCGACCACACGTCGAGTTCCATACCTTCTACTAAACTGCCTCGATCCCTCAGCAAGCTCGCTTAATAGTTCCATAGCAGCGAGTGCAATTTTATTCACAATGGAGCCACCACTTGCTGCGTTTACCATCCTAGCATCCTCATCACACAAGCCATTATAGAAGTACAACAACAAATCTTCCTCTGAATGACCGTGGTATGGACAGCTAGCACATAACTTCTTAAACCTCTCCCAGTTTTCATAAAAAGACTCATCACTGAGCTGTTCAATGTTACTTATCGCCTTCTTCAATGTAGATGATTTAGAAGTGGGGAAGTATTTCTCGAGAAAGCTCTTTTTCAATTATACCCTGGTGGTGATGATGTGGCCGGAAGGTAGTACATCCAATCCTTTGTTGCGTCTTTTAATGAAAAGGGGAAGGCTTTAAGCTTGATTCTATCTTCTGAAACTCCACTTGGTTTCATGCTGCTGCATACCACATAAAACTCTGACAAATGTTTATTTGGATCTTCACCATTTAGCCCATGGAATGAGGCAAGCAAATGTATTAACCCTGACTTTAGCTCAAACGTGTCCCCCACTTCCGGTTCCGAAAATACGATACACAACTGCTGCTGGTCAAGGTTAGGAGCAGTGAGCTCCTTTATAGTGCGGAGCCCGACTCTGGGAGGCATCTCTTCTTCGAATTAAAGCGAAAAAGGGAGATCTCTAAAGCCTTCACGCAATTCTCTTCTCAACCTGAAAAGAGTTAGTTCTAGATCCCGATCGTACTGCAAAGGCTCTTGGTTAGTAGCACGAGTAACAACCATAAACCACAATGCAAGCAATACAATCAAAAGACATACACTAAATACAATCAACTAACACCATTTCCCAGGCAACGGTTCCAAAATTTGGCGGGCTCTTGTCGTGAGAGTCGCCAAATATAAATTTTTCCCTACTCTCTTATACAAATAAATGTAGATAGGAAGTAGGGTTCGTATCCACAGGGAAATGGAGGGAGCAAGTGTAGTTAATGTAATTGACAATGGGGGATTTTTAATGAAATCAAAGTCTAGACGAGCAAACAAGATGAAAATTAATTAGTGAAAGTCAATAATAACGAATCAAGGGTCCGTTTGATATCCACTTCTACGGATCTATTAACCGATTTACTACAAATCCACTCAATTCTTAGTTAATTATCGTTAAGGACCGACTCCTCCATTCTCCTAAGTTTTAGTTAAGTAACTATGATCTGCACATTACAAAATTCTCATTCTTAATCAACCTTTCCTAGCGTCGAGATTTAAACTAAGAATCGCACTAAAAATAGAGAACCGATAATATTGCTGATATTTAAACAAGCACTAAACACTCAACAACTTGCCTAGCTTAACTAGATCCAATCAACAATGATCAGCATAAATCAAAAGAACCAAGCTTACTACAACATGTTAAGCATATAACATCATATTATATCCAAAATCTAGCATTAAGTCAACAACAATGTTTTCATGATAGTTTAGGCGATGTTTTGACAAATTTGGCATAATTTTAGGACTCGAAAACCGACGCACCAATTATATCGAACAGTTTAGGACACATTAAGTTTAGGACGCACAAATTGACGCAAAGTGTTGACTCGAACAGAGGTCAAAAGACTAATATGCATGGGACAAATAGACTGCGCGCCGCGCAACCAATGTGCGAGCAACGCAAGCTATGCGTCTGGAGCAGGAACGTTGCACCAGGCGCCACTTAATGTGTTGGCGCAATGCTCTGCAGCATGCGTATTGGTAATTGACGAATGTTCAGGTGAGGACGACGATAGTTTTTAGACGCGATTTGCATTAGTTTTTTAGGCGCAATACAAATCAATATGTTAATAAAATATGAGCAGGCAAAAAGTGCAATCACACATAAATGTCATGTAACATGGATGCAAATGTTCTCAACCTAAAGTCCGGTTCTACATTCAACTATTGGTCAGGTTTAGGTTAAGGGTGAAAGAGTCCATGACTAAGATATTGATCCCACGCTTCGTGCCTTTGCTTAAAAAGGTGGCCACGTGTAAGCACTCCAGTTCTCAAGTCAGGAACAAGAAAACAATGCCATGGTTGGGTAGATTTGCTCATGACTAAGATCCAACACTATCGCTCCGGAAGCTTTTTGGAAAGACAAAGCGCAAACCCCCCGGGGGTAACCTCACACATAGAACATGTGCTAATGAGGCAAGGTAGATTGTCCTCATGGCGGCTGAACAAAAGCCATGCACATGCAAAACTGTATATTATTCTAAGGCATAAAATAATAATGAATCGTATTTTTCAAGTTTCACTCACTCATATTAAAAAAAATATGTTTAAAAAAATCCTCCCCAATGGAGTTGCCAAATTGTAGGCGTTGATTTTTATTCCTTTATGCCTACACGCGGTATGAGCTCGTTTATTTGACTATCCCATTGTTAAGGTTTTATTTGAAATTCATTTTGAAGTCGCCAACAATTCTTTTTAGGAAGAATCATAAACCTAATTGGATATTGAAACGGAAGGGACATCTTAGAGACTTATCCAATGTAGATTTACCCGTCTAGACTCCATAGATAGTCAGGAACCAAAAGTTGAGTTCGGGGGTGAAGGTACAATACATTCAGGAACTATATTGCCCATTGCTGGCCTCTACTAAATATCGATTCATTACATATTTTATGCAAAAGAATAATCATATAACGTTTTAAGCACCCTAAAAATAATTAATCTAAGTTGGTTCAGGAAACACATAAAAAAAACTAATTATTTAGTGACAAGTTATTATACAATTTGATTACAAGGTTCCTAGCAGGTTCTCCAAATTATCTGAATTTATTAGAACAGCTTTTTAGGTCTTGATTAGCAATAATAACATGTGGCTGATAAAAAAAAGCATGCAGGACAAATAAAACAATCAGTAATATGATATACAAGAATAATAATAAAAGGATTAGAATTTACAAAGAAACGCGATTATTAATTAAAGATCTACATCATGACAAAAAACCGTTAGTAACTTCAATATAATAAAATATAACTATTCAAGGATCCTCATGATTATACCTATGCGGTTTAGATCGAAGAGCGTAACGACTTTCAGGCGAAGCAATCGTGGAACCAAGAATATACTATGATTAGTAATTGAAATTGATTTGAAAGGTTGAAGTATTTTGAGATTCGTAATAGTATTCGGAAGTATTCGTGAGGATTTTGTGTTCGTAAAACAATAATTCAAAAAGCCGTCTTTAATTCGGAAAATCAGCCCATATTTATAGGTAAAAAAGAAACGTGCGTTGCACGCACGTCCTGCGTTAGGCTCAGGCCTACGTGGTAGGCGCAAAGACACGCATCAGACGCATATTGGCGCGCCTGACGTGGTCCGTCCAGTTAAAAGTTTACACGTGAAAACGCGTTTTTAAAAAGATAAAAAAAGTAGCTTACGTCTCACACAGGACTTGCGCCGACGCAGACTTTTGTTGCCTTTTTTTTTTTTTTTTTATTTTTTTTTTTCGTGTAATGTTTGAGTTCCAAGGAAGTGCATTGATCCGACCAAGCTCGTGATCACCGCAAGCCTAAGCATCATCGCCACCCCAAGCTCAAGCCCGGCGCCCAGAAACGCACATGGTCGCACCTCGCGACCCCGCACCTCGCGAGGATTCTCGCACGGTCGACGCGTGGTTTCGTCAATTCTTCACTCTCAAGGCAGTCATCGCACGTGCGACACCGCACCTCGCGACCCCTATGGCGGTTTAAATGACGCCGACTTTGAGCCTTAGTATAAATACTAAACTTTGTTTTGGACCTAAGGACACACACATTTAGGAGAGAGAATATCCAACACTCCATTCTTCTCTTCTTCTCTTCTCTTTTAGTTTTTGTTTTCGAGTTTAGTTTCCGTAGATTTCAATTATGGATGGCTATTGCTATGCCGATGAGCTAACCGTTCTAACGAGATTAATATGGAGCTTAAGCATTATTGTGAGATCTTTCTTCTCTATTTATTTCCTTTGATTATGGTTTAATTTCTATGCTTGCTTTCAATGGTTTTGCATGATTATGCTAGGAATATTACTAGTTTGATTGTGTAATTAATCTAATGCTAGATTTAAGAATAGAATCGATTGTTTTATTCTTTTATCAATAGTAGCAAACAGGAGTAACTAGATCAATCGTCTGTTATTTCTGGGAAATTGAATCACCGCTAAATGTTTATCGCTTGTATGACGTTAGCGGTCTATTGGTTCTCCGTGTTTACCGCACGATAACTTAGACCAGACGACTAGGTTATCCTTAGTTAGGGTTTATAGTCACGCCGATCGTCTATTCAACTAAAATAAGAATCGAGATTAATTCAACAATAGATAATTATGAAATAATAAATCAGGTTCAATGATCGATAATGAATAATCATGTTAATCGGATTCAAGATCTTCCTATATTGATTTCTCATCTTATTTAGTTCTAGTTAGTTGTAGTTTGTTAGTAAATCACTAAAACCCCCTTTTTATTATTATTAGGTTTCTGACCTAAGAGTCTTCAGGTACTAACGCACGCTAAGTATAGAACCGTCCCCGTTTCCCCGGAACGAACCCACTTCCATTATACTTGTTTAGTGTAAAAGAGTAGGAGAAATTTTATCTTGCCGGCGCGGCACGACGCGCCACGCGCCCGCCCAAATTTTGGCGCCTTGCGACACGTTTACTTGTTTATATTTAGTATATGCTTGGTGATGCTAATGGTTTTGTTTAGGTTAATACCGTCTACTAACCAAGAACCTTCACACGAATAAAACTAACCCTTCTAAAATAAGACTTTAGAGAGCCCCTTCGCTATTGAGAAGAGATGCCTCCAAGTCGAGCACCCACTTAAAGGAGCTCCGCCCAACCTGACCAACAACCTGGTATCACATTTGAACCGGAGTGGGCACATAGCAAAGTCGGGATACATTTGCTTCCTCATTCCACGGCTAAATGAAGATCCAAAAAACATTTCAGTTTCATGTTATCACAAGAAACCAAGTGGGTTAAGATAGAATCAGCTTAAAGCTTCCCTTTCCTAAAAACAGCGATGTCTACTCCGCCACATCACCACTGGCTCAATAAAAGACTTCAAAATACTTCCCACTCTAAATCATCACATAAAAGAATAAGTAACATGAAACGAGTGATAGTCTTCGACGGGAGAGGTTAAGAAGTTATGTCTATTCCATACCACGTTATTCGAAATTTGGTTCTATACTTCTAAACACCCCATTTTTAATTAATAAAAAAAAAAAATTATTAAAAAAAATTTTCAAAAGATCTCAAAGCAGGACCCCATGTTTACCTATTACCAAGACACATGCTCAAAGCCATGTTAGACTTAGGTGTATTAATGTGATTCCATATTCATTATATAATTTAAATGTAAATATTAACAGACTAGGCACTGCAAGGTTGATTTAATTACTTATTTTTATAAAAAAAAAAAAGGAAAAAATTAAAAAAAAAAAAAAAAAAAAACACCAAAAAGCCGGCGCGGGGCGCACGAGGACGCGGCCGGCCGGGGGGGGGGGGGGGGGGGCGGGGGGGGGGGCCCGGTGCAGCGGGGAGGTAAAAATATCTATATTATAATAAAAAATTATTCTTTTATCAATATAAATAGTTTGGTTCCTGTGTTTATGCCTATCGGATGAACTAGACGCAGATCTAGGTTACCTTTTATAGTCACCGACGTGCTATTCAACTAAGAATAAGGAGAAAAATTAATCCAACAATAGATAATTATGGAAATGAATAGAATCGAGGTTCAATGATCGATATAACATTAGGATCAAGATCTTCCTATATTGATTTCTCATCTTATTTAGTTGCTAGTAGTGTAGTTTGAACACGAAACCCCCTTTTTTATTATTTAGGTTTCTCGACCGTTAAAGTCTTCTAGGTACTAACGCCCTACAGTATAGCTTTCCGGATCACGAAAAAAAAATTTTATGGCACGACAAGCGCAGCCCACAAGTACACGTGTCAGGCGCTCATTGGCACACCTGACACGACCTTACCAATGTGCTGGATGCACGTGGCGCGCTGAGCGCAGCCACCGCGTCCGGCGCATATTCCAGTATATTCGTTTTTTATTCTACGCGTTTGAAGATGCTATTTTTATCCCTAAAAATCAGGAGATTGAATTTTACGGGATGAAAATCTGATTTATGATCAAAGTGTTTACTAAAGATAATAATAAAAGCATTTATGAAAATATTTATTAAAACAATAAATATTCAATTGGGGTTTTAAAATGGACTTAAAGCATTTTACGGGTTTAATTTACAATTAATCATCATGGATAATTAATTGGGCTTTTATAATACTATTTCAAACACACATGGCCTGGTTATTCGGACTGCTCTTCCATTAGGCCGTGCCAACTAATACCGCGGTATATTTCATCATTGGACCCTTAAATGGGGAGACACGATTATGTGTCTACACTACAACTAAGGTTTTAGGTTTTTGGAGAATTAGAAGTTATGTTAAGATAGGATAATTGATTAGTTGATTTAGTTAAGATTGAGTGAGAATTTTACTAATATGTGATGTTATTTCGAGGTGAAATACGCTGATACGATTATGGGAGCTCAAGCAAATGAAGACATCAAGATTATGGATTCTCAAAGTTCCAGTATTGGTTGCGAAGGTACACATTGTCCCTCCACCTTCGAACTAAAATTTTAGTGTTGCACGTGATTTTGTAAATCATATACTTAACTATTAGAGTTTTATGTTGATCGAACGAAGGTACACAAGGGTTGCGGTCAAAACAGCCCTAAGGGCTGCGTTTTTGGCCAGCCACCCTTGCTGTAGCAGCCCTTCGGCAAAAGTGAAGGGCTCCGGTGTCGCACCGCAGCCCTTCACAACGAAGGGCTACGGTTTAGGGCTGCGGTTTTGGGCCTAAACCGCAGCCCTTCGTTGTGGAAAGTGTTGCGGTTTTGGGCCTAGACCGCATCCCTTCCAATATGGAAGGGCTGCGGTCTAGGCCCAAAACCGCAAGACTTTTCGTTCGTAATTTTTTTATAAAAAAAAAAATTTGACAGCCCTGCCGGCCAAAGAACACCCCAACCCAAAGACTAACACCTCGGCCCGGCCAAGACCCCCCACCCCTTACCAACCACCTAACCCATCCCCCCTAGCCCGACGACCCCCGCCCGGCCCCCAGTGTCATCCCCCCCCACCACCACACCTCCAGCCCTGCCCACCAACACCCGCCCGACCATCCCCCCCCTGCCCAGCCCGGCCAAGCCCAACCACCCCCACCCCATCCCAAAGACCCCCCAGGCCCCCCTACCCGCCCCCGCTGCTATCCCCGCACCCCCGCCGCCCCCTTGCCCATCCCATAACCCCCTTGCCCGCACCCCACCCATGCACCCCACCTTGGCAGCACCCCCCAGTCCAACACCTCCATTCCACAAAAAAAAAAAAAAAAAAGAATTGCAATATATCGATCACAAGTTTTTCAACGTAATTAACTTTAAATATATTAATAATGTAAAAAGTGTACATAGAATTGACAAAATACCAATATATTAGCTAAAAACTATATAAGAAAGGAAACTACCAACTAGATCTAGCTAATTATATCGCAAAATCCACCAAAATGTATCATAAGCAATCATCACAAAGGTAGGTCGCCAACTTATCCCGTACTTCATGTAATTCCTCCATGGTGAAGTGAAGGCCCTCAAACTTGGTGTGTTATTCATATAAACCTTACAAAACAAACAAGGAATAAAACACATAATATAAGAATTCAATCATTTACCGTAGTTAATAGTATAAAAATTACATATACATTCCCAAAATTCAATCAAAAACAAATGCAAGCCTAAAACTCTACACACTAGTTATATTATACCTCATATTCTCATGTTCAAAAAGAATTTGGAGTTAAATGACTCAAAATATAATAATTGGACGCGAAATGGCAAAAATAGGCCTAAAATGACCTTAACGTTCCAGAATTTCAACCAACAACACATGCAAGCCTAAAAATCTACACACTAGTTATATTATACCTCATATTATCATGTTCAAAAATATTTTGGAGTTAAATGACTAGAGAAATACGACGCGAAAAGGCGAAAATAGGCCTAAAATGACCTTTTCGTTCCCGAATTTCAACCCACAACAAATGCAAGCTTAAAAATCTACACACTAGTTATATTATACCTTATATTGCCATATTCAAAAAGAATTTGGAGGTAAATGACTCAAAATCTAATAATTGGACGCGAAAAGGCGAAAATAGGCTTAAAATGACCTTTACGTTCCCGAAATTCAACCAACAACAAATCCAAGCCTAAAAATCTACACACTAGTTATATTATACCTCATATTATCATGTTCAAAAATAATTTGGAGTTAAATGACTCGAGAAATACAGATTGGACACGAAAAGGCGAAAATAAGCCAAAATGACCTTTTCGTTCCCGAATTTCAACCAACAACAATTGCAAGCCTAAAACTCTACATACAAGTTATATTATACCTTATATTGTCATATTATAAAAGAAGTTTGAGTTAAATGACTCAAAATCTAATAATTGGACGCGAAAAGGCGGAATTAAGCTTAAAATGACCTTTACGTTCCCGAAATTCAACCAACAACAAATGCAAGCCTAAAAATCTACACACTAGTTATATTATACCTCATATTATCATGTTCAAAAATAATTTGGAGTTAAATGACTCTAGAAATACGAATTGGACGCAAAATGGCGAAAATAGGCCAAAATGATCTTTTTGTTCCCGGATATCAACCAAACAAATGCAAACTCAACACACTAGTTATATTATACCTTATATTGTCATATTCAAAAATAATTTGGAGTTAAATGACTCAAAATCTAATAATTAGACTCGAAAAGGCGAAAATAGGCCTAAAATGACCTTTACGTTCACGAAATTCAACAAACAACAGATGCAAGCCTAAAAATCTACACACTAGTTATATTATACCTCATATTATCATGTTCAAAAATAATTTGGAGTTAAATGACTTGAGAAATACGGATTGGACCCGAAAAGGCAAAAATAGGCCAAAATGACCTTTTCGTTCCCGGATTTCAACCAACAACAATTGCAAGCCTAAAACTCTACATACTAGTTATATTATACCTTATATTGCCATATTCACAAAGAATTTAGAATTAAATGACTCAAAATCTAATAATTCGACGCGAAAAGGCGAAAATAGGCCTAAAATAACCTTTACGTTCCCGATATTCAACCAACAACAAATGCAGGCCTAAAAATCTACACACTAGTTATTATACCTCATATTAATATGAAATGCATCAAAGTACCATCTTTTAGGGTATAATGTGGTTATTTTTTGCGAATATGTGCTACTTTGGTTTCTAAACCAATTAACTATTACCCATCGATCTAATCTAATAAACTAACATATACTAATAAGTTACATACCTTTTGAAGATCATGGATATTGGTGCAATGGTTGACGATATCGAACAGAAAGCAACGATCTTGTACCAAAATCACCAAACATGCACCAATACATCATTAGGAGTATAGAAAAGTGTTTCAAAAGGACAAGCAAATAGTCCACCCCGATATCCAAACAGGAGCTTTTTATTGTCGAAGTCCTACTCCACTATTAAGCTTTATCACACTACATCAATACATTATTATAAGAAGTATTGTTCATATATATATATATATATATGATTAATGTGTAATATTAACAACTGTGTATATATATTTAGTTTCGGTTAGGCTACCTATTATACAATGATTTGATTAGTAAGGACCGTGGTGGTTGTCGACGCAAAGAATCAAAGTGCTAGACTTGGTTACTTGACAAACATATCGCAATCAGTGTCCAATGAGCCCTACAACAAGAAAATATAGTTATTAATCATAGAACAATTAATAGGTGAATTTAATTATCGAAGAATAAAAGTAAAGCGGGTTTAACAAGCATACTGTTCAATATACGGGGCAAGGATGATCTGATGATATCCTAAACGAGATGATGCTTTGAAACTCATATCGAGATACTCTTTCACTTCGGCTTTGGTTTTTAAGCAATTATCATCTCGTATTATGTTTGGACATAACCAACCAAACATTGACTCACTTGATGTTCCAAGCAATTCATTGTATAATAACCTGAGAAATCATATTGATTAAAAGTAAACTTACTTATTATGGAAGTTGAATTGAAAACTACTTAAGCATATGTATATGTATATTTATATACTTATGTATTACCTCATGAAAGTTTGTATCATGGAAACATTCAACTCTACCCCACCTAAGAAATCTTTAATATCGAGCTTAGAAATGAATGTCGATGACTCCTCGAGGTAATGGAATTGTTGCGCCCCCAAAAGAACCTATTGTACTATCATCGGGTAAATCGCTAACGCACTCATGTAACCAATAGCATGGAATACTAAGGCCTCGCACCACCTCTGGCTTGAGAATAAGTGGATTCTTTGTCATAGAAACATTTCCCTTCAACACATTTCGTTCACCTTCATCACGTAAACTTGCCTTCTTATTAGGTGAACATACCTTCCTGTCATGTGAACCGGCCTTCCCCCAAACCTAGTAATTAGTTAAAAGTAAAGATATTACTAACTATCATAGGAAATAGAAAAGAAAACACGCATATATATGTATGTTAATCATTGTACCTCATCTGAAAACCGCACCAATGCACGCGACCATAGAACATAACTGCCAAGGGCATCATTCAGTGAATGTAGACCAACTTCTAGCTTCAGCAGCGGAAGAGGTAATTCTTCGAAACCAGACACAATTTCATTGAGGGTGACCACATAGTGATTATCATCCACTAACTGGTTATGCAATCGTACTCGGTCACTAGGGGCGTTGTGCATGGCCATAAGCTACTAGAATGAAACTATCACAACCATCTCCTCGAGCTAATAGTTCGCATGGGGTCTCCTCCTTTAAAAAAAACTCCATATATAGTTAGTATATGAAACAACATTATTATAGTAAGAATTCCATGCATTTAAGAACAATAGTTATCTAACAAAGCAAAGGGATTAAGTGATTACCTTCAACTCGGGTACCGGAGGTGGATCAGGTAAAGGTATCATTTGATCCTCAGATGTTCGTCGATCACCAGTCGGATGGCTAGGTGGAATATCACAACCCTTCTTCAATGCATAAGTCGGTAAACCCATTTGCTCCAATATGGCGTTGAAGCTATGTGTCATCTCCTCCCTGAGCTCCTCCCGAATTGCAGTCTTGATTGACTCCACATCTAATGAAGCCGCCGAATTCACACTACCTACACTTGATTTTGTCGCTGCAGTGTATTGATCACCATATGCCTTTCTCAAACCGAGGCGAACACCTCCTACGCCCCCTCATGCGTCCACTGTGGTCCTTTCCTAAAGTTTCGTGCAATGCATCAATGTGTGCTTTAGGAGTGAACTCACCGGTTGCCTTTTTTTCCTTCAAGCCAATCTACATAAGGATAAGAGAGAAATGCTCGTGAATGCAAAAGTTATATTATACCTTATATAACCATATTCAAAAAGAAATTGGAGTTAATTGACTCAAAATCTATGTATTGGACGCGAAAAGGCGAAAAAAGTCCTAAAATGACCTTTTTGTTCTCGAAATTTAACAAACAACAAATTCAAGCCTAAAAATCTAACAGCAATTATATTATACCTTATATAGTCATATTCAAAAAGAAATTGGAGTTAAATGACTCAAAATCTAAGAATTGGACACAAAATGGCCAAAATAGGCCTAAAATGACATTTACGTTGCCGAAATTTAACCAACAATAAATTCAAGCCTAAAAAGCTATACACTACTTTTATTATACCTTATATAGTCATATTCAAAAATAATTTGGGGTTAAATGACTCAAAATCTAAGAATTGGACGCGAAAAGGCGAAATTAGGCCTAAAATGACATTTACGTTCCCGAAATTTACCAAACAACAAATTCAAGCCTAAAAATCTACACACTATTTATATTATACCTTATATTATCATGTTCAAAAAGAATTTGGAGTCAAATGACTCGAGAAGTACGAATTGGACGCGAAAAGGCGAAAATAGGCCTAAAATGACCTTTTCGTTCCCGAAATTCAATATAATTTGACGTAGGGGACATGATTATTGTAAATATTTACATTCTACCTCATATTATCATATTCAACACAAAATTTTGGTTACATGACTTGGAATACAAGAAAAGAACATTTTTTGTGTACTTACAATGGCGTTGGCTATCTGTTCTGTACCGAGATCAGGCAATACTCTTTTTCCCTTTGCATCAACCCCATGCATCGAACACCACCAATCGAGGACTCTATCTGGTTGTCGAGCCTGTGCAAATGGGGTCGTAGAGCTAGTCCGTTGCTGTTGTCGACCCCATTGTGGGGTAATGGGCGAACATCCACTTCTCTCTCGCCTCATTGTACGAATGAGCACCTAAATGATGATAATACTTCCTAGCTTTTGCACTCGCGCTACTTTTCTCACGTCTTGCCTAAAACACACAATTACAAACAAAGGTTTGGTACGGTGTTATACAATAATACTGGAGCTAAGTGTAGTAAATATTAATAAAATATTCTTATAATAGCTTGTGGGGTAGTATTTGTGGCAACTAATGCTTCCCACTCTTCAGATTTATAGTTTTCCATATCTGAAATGGTAATTTAGAGGGTTCGGATGATGTTTCTGGTGAAGCCTGAGAACCGAATCGTGTTCTCCGCCGTAGATTTTATTCTTCTTTGTACCTACTACTTTCCTTCGCTTAGTGATCCACCTGGACACTAACTTAGCCTTGAAACCTCTGAATCTCTCGATAACCGCGGATAGAAATACATTCTTCTTGGCTTCGACATCTTCGATATTGAATAGATTCTACAAAAAACGCATTTCACAAATTAGTTTCCGCAAATGTTGTAATTTATACGCTACCAGTAATATTACATAACTAAATAATTACGAATCTAAACGTTATTGTACGTGAAGCTTACCATAGTATCATCCTATAGACACTGCTTCAACCCCTCAGGCACCTCTTTCCATAAGTGCACAATGGAAAGTTTTCGTATGCAAAGGTCAATTGCATGCCATACTTATAATGCCACTTTCCACAAGGTTGACCCATATTATCGTACTCCAAAGTCATAGGTGTGTGTTTCCCTAGTGACTTTGTAGGTCCCCTTCCTTTTCTCTTTTTCGTCGCTAATGATTTCCTACCAATTTGTGGTGCTTTGAAACTCTTGTACTTCGTGCATTTATTTCTTCAAGGCGAGGTTGGTCTTGCACGTAATCCTTTCCTATGAGAGCATTTACATCCGCTATGTCCTCGAGATCACCTTTATCACGTTCCTTTCTCGCATCATATGACTCATCCTCGGTAGTGTGTTCACTACTCGTGCTCTTATCCGTATGCACCTCCGTCATCTCCCTGAAATTGTACAAATATACGCATTACTATATAAAGCTCAAGAAAAGAAATTAACATTGGCACTAACGGGGAAAGGGGGGGGACTGCAACAAATGGGGGACTATGCGGGGGAGGGGTGGGCAAGGGGTCCGTGCGGGGAGGGGAGGGAAGGCTGGGACGGGGTTAGGAGGGCTTGTGCGGGGGGATGGGCGGGGGTTTGGGGGGGTCTATGCGGGGGGGGGGGGGTGCGGGGGAGGGGTTGGGCAAGGGGGTCCGTGCGGGGAGGGGGAGGGGTTGCGCTGGGGTTGTGCAGCGGGGGGGAGGGCAACAGGGGTTTGGGGGGCCCGGGCGGGGGGAGTCCGTGCGGGGAGGGGAGGGGTTTGTGCGGTTGGGGGAGGGGGGCGGGGGCTTTGGGGGGCCCGGGTAGGGGGTTTGTGCGGTGGGGGAGGGGTGTGCGGGGGGCTTAGGGGGGCTCGGGCATGAGGTTTGTGCGGTGGGGGGAAAACTGGCAGAGGGGGGGAGGACTAGAAGAGGGGGGGAGGGCTGACAGGGGATGGGGAGGGCAGCCAGGGGTTGCGGTGAGTGGCAAGGCTGGGATGGTGGGTCGGGCGGGGGTTGGGGAGGGTAGGGCCGGGGAGGGTGTGTGCGGTGGGGGGAGAGCTCCTCCCAATCCCCCCCCTCCCCAATCCCTACCCGCCCCTCCCCTCACCGCACACACACCCTACCCGAGTCCCTGCCCCCTTCCCCAACCCCTGCCAGCCCACCATGCATCGGACAAAATAGGCCTAAAATCACATTTACGTTCCTGAAATTCAACCAACAACAAATGCAAGCCTAAAAATCTACACAATAGTTATATTATACCTAATATAATCATGTTCAAAAATAATTTGGGGTTAAATGACTCGAGAAATACAAATTGGACGCGAATCGGACAAAATAGGCCTAAAATCACATTTACGTTCCCGAAAATCAACCAACAACAAATGCAAGCCTAAAAATCTACACAATAGTTATCTTATACCTCATATAATCATGTTCAAAAAGAATTGGGGTTAAATGACTCGAGAAATACAAATTGGACGCGGATCGAACAAAATAGGCCTAAAATCACATTTACGTTCCCGAAATTCAACTAACAACAAATGCAAGCCTAACAATCTACACAATAGTTACATTATATCTCATATAATCATGTTCAAAAAGAATTCGAGGTTAAATTACTCAAGAAATACAAATTTGACTCGAATCGGACAAAATTGGAATAAAATCACATTTACGTTCCCAAAATTCAACCAAAAACAAATGCAAGCCTAAAATCTACACAATAGTTACAGTATACCTCATATTATCATGTTGAAAAATAATTTGGGGTTAAATGTCTCGAGAAGTACGAATTGGACGCGAAAAGTCAAAAATAGGTCTTAAATTACCTTTTCGTTCCCGAAATTCGACCAACAACAAATGCAAGCCTAAAAATCTACACAATAGTTAAAAATGTGGAGAGTGAGGTCACATGGCAAGGGAATGTCCATATGGTGGTGGGAACTGTTACAAATGTGGTCATTTCAAGTCATATGGCAAGGGAATGCCCATCAGGCGGTAGCGGCGGAGATGGTGGAAACTTTTACAAATGTGGAGAGCACCAAATGGGCATTCCATTGCCATGTGACCTTACTCTGCACATTTGCAATAGTCCACCACCACCGCCACTACTGCCCCCCACTGCACTTTCCCCTTGCCATGTAGGCCTAAAATGACCTTTTCGTTCCCGAAATTCAACCAACAATAAAAATAACCCTAAAAATCATCATATTAGTTACGAATTGGACAAATTCGACATACCAAAGTATATGTCTCATGATTTATTGACCTTCCTCCAACTCTTAGGATCTTCAACAACATGTATCCCTTCCGTGTGATCTACACGCATATAGTTCTCCGACATATTCACATCATCTTCCACACTATTTTCTGGATAGGTAAAAGTTGGGATGTCCTAAAATGCATCATACTCTTTCTCATCATCATCATCACCAATGTCGAGGATACTCCTTTTGCCAGGAAAAACAATAGACCACTTATTATCAGCAGGATCAGTTACATAAAATACTTGCTTAACTTGCGATGCAAGTACAAATGGCTCCTGAGTTTCACGTATACGACCAAGGTCCACAAGAGTGAATCCGCAAGGATCATATTTTTTTATGCAACGTCGATTATCGTCAACCCACTTGCAACACAAGAGGCAAATATGAAAAGTATAGTAGTCCAGCTCCCATATTTCTTGAATTCGCCCACAATAATTGTTGTCATCAAGTATAGGCGACTTATCCTTCGAGCTTGCGTATAGTGTAAATGACACCACAAGTGAAAGACCACTATTTTGTTGCGATGTTGACTTAAGATCTTGACGTTTAGTCCAAAACGTATCCCATTAATATCATAACCCTCATAAGAGCGTATAGCTTCACGAGGACCAAATGTTAACCGCTTGATTGTTTCAGGAACACTTTCATCCAAATCATTTACTACTCGTTTATGAAACCAATCAATGAACGTCTTGTTATGCATTTGCATCAATGCCCTTACACCTTTTCCAGGGTTGTTAACACGTAATTCCTCCATATGTTCCTCTAAACAAGGATGGACAGCTGCTACGTGATGCAACACAAATAAGTGAGCTTGTGTACGCTTCTCTACATAAGGTGAGATCAATATTGAACCAATTGTACCCTTGCCCTCAAGTCTGCCCTCATGTCGAGATATCGAAAGTCCAACAGGATCAACACTAGCAAAAAAACTCAGCCACAAAATTACTGACCTCTTCACCCACAATCCCTTGAATTATACTACCTTCTGGTTGTGCAAGATTTCGAACTTTATCCTTCGAAGTACTCATATATCTCTCAAAAGGATAGCACCACCTCAAAAACACTGGACCACACAACTTAATTTCTCGAACTAGATGGACAATGAGATGGACCATAATGTCAAAGAATGCGGGGGGGGGGACATCTCAAATTTGCATAGAGTTTCAACTACTCTGGTCTGCAAGGAATCGAGGGTCGACGGTTTTAAGACTTTGCTGCATATTGTATGGAAAAATGAACAAAGTTTTGTAATGGTGTGCCTCACATGCTTTGGAAGTATCCCACGAATTGCAATCGGTAAGAATACTTGCATCATGACATGACAATCATGAGATTTCATACTCAATAACTTCAACTCACCATTTAAGGTAACAAATCGCTTCATATTCGATGAGTAGCCAATTGGAACCTTAATGCCATGCAACGACACGCAAAAAATTCGTTTCTCTGCACGCGACATCGGATTGCAAGCTGGTGGCAAATAATTCTTCTCCAAATCCTCCACCTTCTTTTTTCTTTTCCGAGTTCCCTCATCAACCCTTTCCTCCACTAATTTCTTCTTCCTTCCGGTCCTTTTTTGAGCCCAAAACTCTAGTCGAAACCCCTGTTTTTCCAAGTAATGTCGTGACGCCTTAACGTCTTTTGTCTTGCCCGGAATATTCATAAGTGTCGCAAAAATAGCTTCACAAATATTCTTCTCTATGTGCATGACATCCAAACAATGTATGACCTTTGAATCTTTCCAATATGGGAGTTTCCAAAAAAATAGACTCATTTTTCCATAATCCTATAGGTCTATCAACCTCACTCGCGGGTTTACCAAAGATTGTTTCAATGCCCTTAACCTGATTATAAACTTCAGTATCAGTTAATGGTCTACGAGCAACTTCCTCTTCAACCATTCCATCGAATACATTCTTATTAAACCGATATGTATGGTCACGTCTGAGGAGCCTTCGTGTGCGCATATAGACATGTTTGCAGCCCTTAAGGTGTGTAGACTTCATGTAACACCCCATAATTTTCACCCTTTATTTTTGGTGTTAGTTTATTTTAAAATGATATTCTTTTCGTAAAAAAAAAAAAATAATTTATTATTTTCTCTAGATCAATGATTTTTATATTTTATAATTTGGGAGCCGAATTATTATTTTATTATATGGTGTGTTAATGTGTGCATTATATTTATATTTATAATATAATTTATTAGAATTATTTTCATTATTAAGTATTTTCAAAGTTTAGGCGCGATTTAGGAATTTATCGATTTATCGCGTAGCGGGCTTTTGAAGCATGGACCCTTGTTGATTTGGGCCGAAATTTTTGTTGGTGTGTTGGGCTTGACAGCCGGTCAAGGAGATGGAGAAGGAGAGCTCCTCTTCTTTCTTTTCTTTTTATTTTTCCTTGTGACTCTTTGTAGCTTTGTAACTCCTATAACCCCCTAATCATTCTCCTTCATTAAAACCCTTTATTTCAACCATTAAACATCCATAAAATTCTGATTTTTATTCAAAAAAGTTCAGCATCATTTGCATTCACCCACACCGTTTTTCAAGAAAAGGAAGAGAGAAAAGGAAGAGGAAAAGAATAGAAAGGTTCAACCCGGTTTTTCCTGTCGCACCTTCACGAAAATAACCGTATCCGGAGATCTAACCGTTGGATCGTCTTCAAATTTGGATACAACGTTTATAACGTCTTGTTCTACATTCTGACTGGAGAGATTTATAATCGGTGCTTTTGATCATCGGGAATCATGGTCGTAACAGTGCAGTGCGAAACAAGAGTTTTCAACGTTCAAGAAGAAATGCCTAGTGACTTGTTGCTACAATTCTCGTTCGTTATACCTTGGGGTTAGAAGAGGATTTGGATTGCATGCTTAACTCGTGATTGTCTCTTTAGACTCAGCTCTCCTCCCGACGATCCAGGTAACTAGTTGTTATCTTAGAACCATAGTGATTAGGGTATTATTCGGTATTAGATTACTACGCTAGGAAATATTTAAAATACTTTTTGAATGAAATTTTTGACGAAATTTGACATGAATATACTTGATGCATGCTGTGTGATTACTGTAAAGAAAAAAATAATTTTCGCATGATTTTTAGTATTTATTTGATTTAATTGGTGTTTTGTGCGTTTTTGGCTAAATTGCATAATAATTATGGAACGACTGTTAAAATTGATGAAATTATTTTTCTTAGATCATGTTACATGCGTAGTATGTAATCCATGCCTTATAATAATTTTTATCTACTGTTTACTATTTTATTTAATTGATATATCTGTTTCTGTAATTTCGGTTCTATCAGTATATTAATCATGAAAATTATTTTTAGAGGTAGAAAAATTAATTTATTTGAATATTATGTATTTCCGTGAGTTTTTACATGTTATGTAAACTTTTGGTAATTTTTCGGCTTATGTTTATATTTTTAATTATTATAATGGCTTATTTGAGAAATCTGTATATTAACTGTTAAAAATACTTTTGGAGTCCGAAAATTATAAATAAAAATTGTATCATGTCATTAGTGCCATTAGGGTCGTATGATAATTTTTGTATGATTTTACTGCTCGAAATTTTCAGTTTAATAATTATTATGGTGTTTTTGTTGTGAATTTGAGGATACACTTTTAAATTATTTGAGGGCTTGTAAATCAGAAATAATTCATAATTTATTATATTCTGGGTTCCTGATTTTCAGTAGTATGCAGTACGTATCATTTGAGTAACCACATGTTTAGGTTTGATTTATGGAATAAAATGATTTAATTGTTATTACTCTTTTAATAAATATGATTTAGAGTTAATTGGTGATGTATTTTGATTGAAGTGTGGTTGCTGTAAAAATTAGTATAAAATCATTGATGATGTTTAGAGATGATTAAGTTTTATTGTGGGAGATATTTGTTGAAAATTTGTAAGTGATTTATTTTGAGGATTTTTGAAGAATTACTTTTGATGAATTATGGGTATAAGGCCGGGTGGCATCCCTTTTGACGAATATTTTTGAGATGAATGATACGTTGATGATATTTATGAATTATGATTTTTTTTTTTTGAGATAAGAATATCCGGTGGGATAGATGTAGTCCCCGGTGAAGAACATGCCAACCACCTGGTTTGCGAACTAGGGGTACACCTGGGTTAATTGTTGTCGTTCGAGAGTCCGGGAGTTCTGTGTGTTCTACCCTGCATCGGGAGTTTGGCCATTCTTAGACACAGGCAGTGGGGAACGTAAGCCCATAGACTGACCTGGAGATTGCGATCTAACAAACCTTAGGAAGTGATTTGCGAATCACTAGCGTTCGGTTTCTGTCTCATACACTTGTTTTACCTATACTTTTATTTTTCTAAAAGTACTCTTGAGATGATTTATTTATTTTTATCCAACTCACTTGCTATTTATTATTCATTTGCGTTATTTGTGAGTTATATGGAAGTGAATGCATATTGTAGTTAACTTGACTTAATTATTTCCTTTCTTATTAATCTATGTCTGAATCGTACTTTGATTGCTTTTGTTCTGGGAGAACTGCTAGTTACTCCCCACTGATTGTGGATATTTGTTGTATATTTTGCAGGTTTTGTTGTTGGGGATTTTCTTTGATTTTGGGCTCGGGTTGAGATGCGAGAAATAATCTATTAGGGGTTTTAGTTCTAGACTTTTCTTTAGTTTGAGTTAGTTTTCTCATTTTGATTTTAATCTAAGTAATTAATTTACTTATAGTATTTACTTATGTTTGTTTTTATCACTTAGTTATATAAACAATAATCTTGTAGTAGTGACATTCCCAGAAGACGATGTTTCCGCCATCGTCCTATTAATTATATTATTATTTCATTCTTTTCGGTCTTTGAAATTTTGGGGTGTTACAGTTGGTATCAGAGCAAAACGCTCCTAAACTCTAAAAAATAAGAGTTGCTAATGATTCTTTAGAATTATTAGTTAGCCATAGGATATAAAATTTGTTTAGAATTAAGTTTAGTTGTTTCACTATAATGAAAGTGTGATGGGTAGAGTAAGTAAAGGGAAGCCTTATAGGAATGTGATGTGCTCTCATGCTTATGGAGCATATGTTATATGTATAGTTATTTGTATTATTGGTGGAATTAGTCTACCAAGTTTGATAATCTTATTTGCAGGGCATCTTACATGTAATTTATTTTCTCTTTTATCAGAGTGCGCAGCGAAAGCGAAGTAATTTATAGCCTTCTCGGTTTCGTTGTGTTTAATTTGTTTTGTGTTTTGCAATTTAGAAATAAGCTTTAATTTTATTTTAATATAGTCTTGTGTGTTGCATTGCATTTATTTTATTTGCTAGTTGCTTGATAGTATATGTTATTATGTGAGACAGTATATATTTTCAGTTCTTTTTCAATTAAGTGTTGTTTTTATGTGAGTACTATGTATCTGTTTTATTATTTACAAAAATTTCTAGTTTGAATTTATATTCCAAATTATATTTTAGATCTTTTAACTTAATAAATTTTATACTTATGTTAGAGTTATTTTATGACTTTCAAATTTTGTTATTGTTAATATTTTGACATACTCTTTTGAAAAACGTTTAATTTCAATTGTCTTTAAATTTCTCTTACCGTCTTTGACCATCTATAATTATAAATATTTTCCTTTTAATATTTTTATTTTTCATGCTAATCCTTGTTTAGCCTTTAATTATGGTAATAGGTTTTGTAGTCTTTGAAAATGAAAGTACTTTAATGAGTTGTCTTGGTGTTAGATTGAAATGTAGACACAAACTATTTTGTTTTAAAGGTTAGCATTCAACAACTTTTACTCTACTTACTTTTCTTATTAGCATTATTTTTCGAACTCAAATACGTGAAAGGATCTCGTTTACTATTTGTTGTTTCTTGTTTAAATATTTAGTGCTTTCTCAGTTCATAGCAAAATTTTGGTTGTTTTCATTACTTCTTATTTAATTCTCTGATTTTGACTGATCTGTTTTATATTCTTTGAAAATGAAATTTATATACTCAGTCTAAATTTTAAACTTGTTTGAGTTGATATTAAGTCATAATGGGGGATTCCTTTGACTTGTATGTCAATTTGATAAGTCTAAATTTTAAACTTGTTTGAGTTGATATTGAGTCATAATGGGTGATTCCTTTGACTTGTATGTCAATTTGATAAGTTGACGCATTTTATCTGTTTTGATTTAATTTCCTTTTTGAGTTGACATTAAGTTTATATTGGGTGATTCCAGTAAACTCTAATGTCGATTTGATAAGTAGGCTTTCAATTATTGTTTTGTTGATACTAGTTTGCAATGGGTGGTTCCATGCACCTTTGTGTCGACTTAACAAATTTTATAATTGTTGTTAATAATTTAGTACTTTATCGCCTATTTATTATTAGTGTTTCGTCATTGTAAAATTTATTTTAAAGTTTTCAATTTCTTTTGCGAACTTTAATTTTCATATATATGTTTAGGAGGCGTACGCTCTTATAACATATGTCATGACTTGTGTTCGTAAGTGCTATTTTAATAAAACAGCTAGCTACTCTTTATTAAAGTGTTATTATCTCTTTAAGTGGAGTGTAAGCCCGTGTGGTTACCTCTATTTAAATTGGTTTGGCTATCTATTTACGAACTTTTTTCTTCTTCGTTTCTTTTCTAAAAATATTTATGTATGGTCGGATTTATACTTTTATAATTTTAAGTAAATATATATTCCTGCTTCTTTTACAAAATTACCTATAGTTTATTGTGCAAAGGTTTTTACCTAAAACTTTCTACTTGTCTTTGGTTCTTTCACATTTTATAAAATGATTGCTGTTACCGTGCTTCTTTACTATACAACTCTTTGGTCTTCCAAAATAAATTATATATTATTTGAGTTATCAAATTTTATACCTGCAAAGTTGTTTAGTTAACTAAATCCATTGATTTTTGTTCTCTTAATGTTCTTTATATAGAGTATTTTCTTTTATCTCTTGGTTGTTTTTAAGTTTCGAGGACGAAACTCTTTTAAGGGGGAGTGATTGTAACACCCCATAATTTTCACCCTTTATTTTTGGTGTTAGTTTATTTTAAAATGATATTCTTTTCGTAAAAAAAATAAATAATTTATTATTTTCTCTAGATCAATGATTTTTATTCTTTATAATTTGGGAGCCGAATTATTATTTTATTATATGGTGTGTTAATGTGTGCATTATATTTATATTTATAATATAATTTATTAGAATTATTTTCATTATTAAGTATTTTCAAAGTTTAGGCGCGATTTAGGAATTTATCGATTTATCGCGTAGCGGGCTTTTGAAGCATGGACCCTTGTTGATTTGGGCCGAAATTTTTGTTGGTGTGTTGGGCTTGACAGCCGGCCAAGGAGATGGAGAAGGAGAGCTCCTCTTCTTTCTTTTCTTTTTATTTTTCCTTGTGACTCTTTGTAGCTTTGTAACTCCTATAACCCCCTAATCATTCTCCTTCATTAAAACCCTTTATTTCAACCATTAAACATCCATAAAATTCTGATTTTTATTCAAAAAAGTTCAGCATCATTTGCATTCACCCACACCGTTTTTCAAGAAAAGGAAGAGAGAAAAGGAAGAGGAAAAGAATAGAAAGGTTCAACCCGGTTTTTCCTGTCGCACCTTCACGAAAATAACCGTATCCGGAGATCTAACCGTTGGATCGTCTTCAAATTTGGATACAACGTTTATAACGTCTTGTTCTACATTCTGACCGGAAAGATTTATAATCGGTGCTTTTGATCATCGGGAATCATGGTCGTAACAGAGCAGTGCGAAACAAGAGTTTTCAACGTTCAAGAAGAAATGCCTAGTGACTTGTTGCTACAATTCTCGTTCGTTATGCCTTGGGGTTAGAAGAGGATTTGGATTGCATGCTTAACTCGTGATTGTCTCTTTAGACTCAGCTCTCCTCCCGACGATCCAGGTAACTAGTTGTTATCTTAGAACCATAGTGATTAGGGTATTATTCGGTATTAGATTACTACGCTAGGAAATAATGAAATTTTTGACGAAATTTGACATGAATATACTTGATGCATGCTGTGTGATTATTGTAAAGAGAAAAATAATTTTCGCATGATTTTTAGTATTTATTTGATTTAATTGGTGTTTTGTGCGTTTTTGGCTAAATTGCATAATAATTATGGAACGACTGTTAAAATTGATGAAATTATTTTTCTTAGATCATGTTACATGCGTAGTATGTAATCCATGCCTTATAATAATTTTTATCTACTGTTTACTATTTTATTTAATTGATATATCTTTTTCTGTAATTTCGGTTCTATCAGTATATTAATCATGAAAATTATTTTTAGAGGTAGAAAAATTAATTTATTTGAATATTATGTATTTCCGTGAGTTTTTACATGTTATGTAAATTGTTGGTAATTTTTCGGCGTCTGTTTATATTTTTAATTATTATAATGGCTTATTTGAGAAATCTGTATATTAACTGTTAAAAATACTTTTGGAGTCCGAAAATTATAAATAAAAATTGTATCATGTCAGTAGTGCCATTAGGGTCGTATGATAATTTTTGTATGATTTTACTGCTCGAAATTTTCAGTTTAATAATTATTATGGTGTTTTTGTTGTGAAATTGAGGATACACTTTTAAATTATTTGAGGGCTTGTAAATCAGAAATAATTCATAATTTATTATATTCTGGGTTCCTGATTTTCAGTAGTATGCAGTACGTATCATTTGAGTAACCACATGTTTAGGTTTGATTTATGGAATAAAATTATTTAATTGTTATTACTCTTTTAATAAATATGATTTAGAGTTAATTGGTGATGTATTTTGATTGAAGTGTGGTTGCTGTAAAAATTAGTATAAAATCATTGATGATGTTTAGAGATGATTAAGTTTTATTGTGGGAGATATTTGTTGAAAATTTGTAAGTGATTTATTTTGAGGATTTTTGAAGAATTACTTTTGATGAATTATGGGTATAAGGCCGGGTGGCATCCCTTTTGACGAATATTTTTGAGATGAATGATACGTTAATGATATTTATGAATTATGATTTTTTTTTTTAGATAAGAATATCCGGTGGGATAGATGTAGTCCCCGGTGAAGAACATGCCAACCATCTGGTTTGCGAACTAGGGGTACACCTGGGTTAATTGTTGTCGTTCGAGAGTCCGGGAGTTCTGCGTGTTCTACCCTGCATCGGGAGTTTGGCCATTCTTAGACACATGCAGTGGGGAACGTAAGCCCATAGACTGACCTGGAGATTGCGATCTAACAAACCTTAGGAAGTGATTTGCGAATCACTAGCTTTCGGTTTCTGTCTCATACACTTGTTTTACCTATACTTTTATTTTTCTAAAAGTACTCTTGAGATGATTTATTTATTTTTATCCAACTCACTTGCTATTTATTATTCATTTGCGTTATTTGTGAGTTATATGGAAGTGAATGCATATTGTAGTTAACTTAACTTAATTATTTCCTTTCTTATTAATCTATGTCTGAATCGTACTTTGATTGCTTTTGTTCTGGGAGAACTGCTAGTTACTCCCCACTGATTGTGGATATTTGTTGTATATTTTGCAGGTTTTGTTGTTGGGGATTTTCTTTGATTTTGGGCTCGGGTTGAGATGCGAGAAATAATCTATTAGGGGTTTTAGTTCTAGACTTTTCTTTAGTTTGAGTTAGTTTTCTCATTTTGATTTTAATCTAAGTAATTAATTTACTTATAGTATTTACTTATGTTTGTTTTTATCACTTAGTTATATAAACAATAATCTTGTAGTAGTGACATTCCCAGAAGACGATGTTTCCGCCATCGTCCTATTAATTATATTATTATTTCATTCTTTTCGGTCTTTGAAATTATGGGGTGTTACACTTCATGTCATTTACAAAAATCGGGCACGGTAGTCTTATAGCCATATAAGTTCCCATAAGCTGGATAATCGTTCATAGTACACAAAGAATGGCACGCAGAGTGAACATCTCATTAGCCTACGCATCAAATACTAACACTCCTTCGTTCCACATCTTTAGTAAATCTTCAACAAGCGGTTGGAGGTATACATCTATGTCATTTCCAGGTTGGTTCGGCCCCGATATAAGAAGCGACTACATGATGTACTTGCCTTTCATGCACAACCAAGGAGGCAAGTTATAAACCACTAAAACTACTAGCCATGTACTATGCTGAGAACTAAGATTGCCAAAAGGGTTCATGCCATCCGTACATAATTCAAGCCTCATATTCCTATCCTCATTACCAAATGCATTATGCACCCTGTTGATATTTTTCCACTCAAGCAAATCAGCCGGATGCTAAAGCAGACCGTCTTTCTTCCTACGATCTGCATGCCACCTCAAATTCTTCGCATCTCCTTTAATTGAGAACATGCGCTTACATCTAGGTATTATGGGTAGATTACCACAACACCTTAGCTGGTGGTCCTTCACTACCCCCAGCACCTTCACGCTTGTACCTCAACAATCCACAAAGTGGACACTCGTGTAAATGCTCATACTCATTATAATAAAGCACACAATCGTTAGGACAAGCATGTATCCGCTCGTACTCTAAACCGAAAGGACACATGAGTTTCTTAGCATAATAGTGCGACTTTGGCAGTTCATTTCCGTCAGGGAGCATATCGGCTAAAACTTCCATCAACGATGTAAAACTAGAGTCTGTCCAACCAGCTTTCGACTTAATGTTGAAGAGTGTTATCACGGCGGAAATTTGGTGTACTTTGTACAACCTGGATACAACGGCTTTTCAGCAGCCTCAGACATAGACTCAAAAATACGAGGTCGTTTACACGACTAATCTTTAACCTCGTGTATCATCTCGTCTACCGGATCCCTATCATCATCTGCATACTTATCATCCCAATTCTCATCCCCGACCTCATCAACGAGCTCTAAATCCTTCTTTTCTTCACATACACCGTTCATTACTCTAGAGCTTCCTATATACTTCCCCTCCTCCACATGCCAAACACATACGTGGTATTGAGGCTTAAACCCAGGCGAAAGACATGCTCCCTAAGCAAATGTATACTTCTAATCTTGCTCACATTTCCACAATCGACACAAGGACAATAAAAGTCGACTGCTTCAGAGGATGCTTGATGTTGTAATGCGATTTACAGAATTTCGAGACCCCATTCACAAACTCAATCGATTCACGACTACCATACATCCAAGTACGATCCATCTCATTCAAGAAGACCTCTAATAATTAAACACAACCAATAAGTATAATGTATCAATCATTATTTAAGTACATACACATGCAAGAAAGTCACATATTCAAATCACACACATACATATGCAAGCTAAGATAGTGACATGTTCGAATGTATGCATGCAGCCGAAGTTCCTTATCACTCCAACCCAACCCATCCTTGGACGTCTAATCTCACTAGTGAATATATGCCAACTTTTCAATTCTAAGGAAAATTCGGTAGCATTTCCCTACAGTACTCCAAGTACACAATGTTGATAATTGCTTATCTACATATGTACCCAGAAAACAATGTAGAGAAACGATAAGCCAAGACTTTCCTCAGAATTGAAAAGAAGACATACATTCACCACCTAAGTGAGATCAAACGTCCAAGAACAGCTCCCAAACCGGGGACTATTCAAGACTTACTCCTAATGAGTAAGTCTTGAACGGGTATCTAGGCATATGATGATGATTCAAACAACTTGTAGATTTCATAGCTAAATTACATTGTTTTCATACAATCTCATATCAAGAAATATATACATATATATATATATATAAAAATTATCATAAATTAATCAAATTGAAGCACATGACAACTTTGTCTCATCAACAAATCAAACAAAAAAAGACAACGAATTTAAACTAGTTACCTCTTAACACCGATGACGAGCAATGAAGAGAGAAGAGATAGTTGGAACTTTATTTGTCTTCCTTAGCCTCTTCTTCCTACAATTAACAAAACCCACATTGCACAGTAATCATTTACTTGAATTAAGAAAAACAAAACTAACTTAAGAACAAGATTAATTCATACTTAACTAAGCAAATACTCACTAAACCCAAGAGCAATGAAGAAAGAGTGGGGCAGTGGTGGTGGTGGTTGTCGTTGCAGCCGCTTGTGGGTTGTGGCGCTGCATGGTGGTGGAGGAGCTCCACACCCTAAACCCACTCAAATGGTGGAGAATAGAAGAAATAGAAAGGATTGTGGGTGGAGGTCACTGCTGCGCGTGGTGGGTGGTGTGCAAGGTGGTGCAGCTGCGTGGTGGTGGAGCACTAGTGGTGGTGGTGGATTGCCCTAAACCCACTAAAATCAACCCACTCCAAGAGAAGAGAAGAGAAGAGAAGAGAAGAGAAGAGAAAGAGAAGAAGACGTTGCGTGGTGGTGGTGGTGGCGCTGCGTGGTGGTGATGGTGTAGTGCTCCGGCGTTAGGACTTCGGTGATGAGGCGGTGCTCCGGCATTAGGGTTAGCTGTGCGAGTGAGTGAAAGGGAGGGGTTTTGTCTTCGTTCGAGTTAGAGTGAGAGCGAGGGAAATTCGTGTGTTGAGTGAGTGAGGGAATGAATTGTTCGCGCTCAATAGAATATTGGGAGCCAATTTTGTAAAGTAAAGGGTTGCAGTTAGCTCGAAAACCGCAGCCCTTCATACAGTACGAAGGGCTGCGTTTTCGGGCTAACCTCGGCCCTTCACTAAAAGGATTGTGGTTTCCTTGAAAACCGCAACCCTTCATACACGAAGGGCTGCGTTTTTCAAAAAATGCAGCCCTTGCATTTTTTTCCACTAGTGAAGAGTTTTCATTTCAACAGGTTATTGAGAATACGAGTATATTGTGAAAGTCAAGTGTTTTCTGATTCAAGTTTCTTATATAAGTTCCATAATATAAATTACGATACAATATTTTGAATATGATTGGTTATGTACTTTGAGAATTATGGATTTGACTATTGGAGGATATGAGTTTAAAGGTTTTAACTATAATACAAGAATTTGGGATATATCTTATTATGAGTTTTACGTGCTTAGGTTATTTGGGTCATAATCTAATGAAGTTGGAGATGTGAAAAGTGAACTATAGTTTCAATATGCTAGGTATAGTACAAATTATGATTTAAGGAAGATTTAGTTATCTACTTGGATTTTGTGATATTATTGGAGCTATAATAAATCTTTTGGGACGTTAGATGGAGTATGAATTGGTAAAGTTATAAAGCAATATTTATGATTCTATTTTTGTGAGAAAGATAAGTTCATATAAAAGTGAAATGATATTATTGAGAGGTCTCTTCAAAGAATCTTGGGAACGGAGTTTTATAGAATTGGAAATTTGTGCTAGATTGATTGAATGATTAATACATTTAGGAATTTTATTAGAAATATGAATTGTTACTTGAAGAATCTGAGTTGGTGACTATGGTATGTTTTGAAATTCAATTTCACTTAGTGAATTAATATCGATACAAGAAATTCATGGGATCTAAAGGTGAGATGACTAAACAAGTAATCGAGGATGAGATACATCATATAGTAGGAAAATTCGGTATGTGAGCTCTACATTGGTTATATATTGATCGAGAGTTGAGAGATGGTGAAGGAATATCGAACATCAAAATGAAATGTTATTACTTAAATTTGGGAAGGTTAGTATGGAATTGGTAAATTTTATGTATAAGTATCGGACTAGGAAAAGTAAAGAGTTTAGAGGTATGTTCTTCTAATTGGGAGAATAGAGTTAAAGAATGGAAGGTCGGGGAGTATATATAGATCTTGTGTAATGGAATGTTGGGGACTAATTATATGAGTTAATAATGATGGAAATATAGATATAATGTTAATTTAGACGTAAATTTGTATAACAGGGATCACAAAGTTCAAACAAATAACCGAGACAGGAAAAGGTAATGAAGTTGGGGATACAAATAACATTTGTGTAATATTGAACTTGATGTAATAAGTTGTTTCTAGATATCATAGTACTTGAGTTACTAGAAGATCAGAAGTTCAAATATGAAGTTTTGAATCATTAAGATGTGGGATTAACCATCAAGTAGGTTGGAGGAAGCAGCTATAATTATAAATATAAGTCTAAATCCTAGAAGTCATAAGTTTTTATATATCTAAATTACAGAGTTAGGTTATGAGATGTTGTGTATCATGAGGTTTAAGTATAGGTGATATGAACTTTGAAATCTATGGATACGAGTAATGTACAATTTACTAGTATTATTACATTTTGACATTCAAAAGAGTATTAAAAAAGAATTATAGAAGTTCTACTTGGGATATGATAAGAATATTATATTTAATATAAATATCGGGATTTGCTCATGTTATAAGCTTTATAGGTTGTTAAGTAAGATTAAATGGAAAGATAATTGTCTGTAGAGAACTTTTGTACTAAGGTATAAAATATATGAGCCTTACGTTCTAATTTGAGATTCTGATTGGTAAGCTATGTTTTGAACTCTTATGATAAACTTATAGAATTGGATTATATTTTCCTTAAAGTTTGTTACTTCCGTAGTTTTATCAAATAGATTTTATAAAAGATCATTTATACTAAGTTATTGGAAATTCGAATATATTGTGTTATCAAGTTGAGTTTGTATATGAAATACTCAAATGCAATTATGTTATGAGATCTGATATATTTGACTCGAGAACTATGAATTTGAGTTTCAAAAAATTTTGAATTATGAATTATGTATTTTGATTCTGTTTTTGTGTGGGGAAAAAAACTGCTAGAGCAGTGATGAACAACATTATGTATTCAGTACATTATGTATTCTAGGACATGTTCTGAAAGGTCTTGCAAGCAGTACATAACGGAAGAGGGAGACGTCCCTTGTAAAAGCTTAAAGACTTCACCTGGATGGCAACTCTTTTCATATTCTCTTCCCCAATTTAATATGATTTTTCAAAGAAAATAGAATATGTATTTGAATATGAAAATGGTTTCATGGAAACTTATTTCAAACTTTATTTCTAAAGTAATGTTTTACTCTCCCAAGTTTATGGAGATCATGTGCCGAATATGGTAATGATTTACTAAGAAACTTATTAGGAATATATGAAAGGAGTTAGCTCTGCTACATATATTTGGATTAAAGGTTATTATAAATAAAATACAGAAGCAAGAGATATTACTATATCATAGAGTAATGTCAGAATTAGAGTTGATTATGGGAGATCGTATTAAATTCTATGGAATTTTAATGATTCCTCCAATTGAAAGTATATATAGTACTCCCTCCATCACATAAAGATCTGAACACTTGTTGGGACACATAGTTTAAGGTGATAGGTTGTGGTGTGGTTATCAAATGTTATTTTATTTAAAAAGTAGATGTGATAGAGTTGGTGGGGTATTTTTTAATTAGAGGAGAAAGTTGGGTAACTTTTTATTGATAAAAGGTAGAGTATGGGCCAAAGATGTATAAAAGAAATAATATATTAATGGTGGGACAATGCTAAAAATGGAAGTGTTCAAACTAATTTGGGACAAGAAAGTGTTCAGACTATTATGGGACGGAGATAGTACTTTTTTTGGGAGGTATTCATATTATTATTTTAAACAAGTAACATCATAAATTATGTGCAAGTATTTGTTATATTTTGTCATTACACATTCTCTATATCTTGATTTCAAATGTCTCGCAAGATAAGCTTTACTACAAAAATACGTTTTAAGCCACCGAAATGATTTTATGGTTGGACAGTGTGTACTCAGTTTCGCTGATTTCGTTCTCAGACCCTGTCCAGATGGGGGCATAGTTTATTGTTAGTAATTTTGTAGTCAAGTGCGCTCCAGAGGGGATTAATGATCGTAAGTTATGATATGATAGATGTTCAGTTCAACCCAAGATGGAGATTATACGTTTTTGAGAAATATTCTTATGATGTATGATTGTACCTATTTGGAGATTTTATTGGTTCAGTTCTTGAAGTTGTATATACTATTTTGGGTTGCTGTATTGTGGACCTTAAAAGAGCCAGAATCATGTTTTGAATTATGTTCCACTGCAGTGATTGTGTAATTGAGGCTAATTAATTATAATATAACTTTGTGAATGCTAAGTGTGATTAGCTAGCAGCTCGTAAGTGCGGGTTGTTACAATACTTCTATACAGCTCAGGTTCATGGTACAAATCACCCTCATCAGCTAATAACTTCAAGTTAAGAGCGAGGAAGGAAGTGGTGCAGCAGCTGCTTTGCGTGAAGAATATCCAGTAAATTGAAGAAGTTCTTTTGTAAACTTATGTTGAGTAAGAGCAATACCATCTGCAATATAATTCATGTCAATACCAAGAAATAAGTGGAGCTTCCCTAAGTCTTTGATGCTGAAAACTCTATCGAGATGATTTAAGATGTTGAATAGAAAAAGAATTTGTGCCTGTGACAATAATGTCATCCACATATACAACTACAATTGTCACTTGACCAGAAGATTTTGAATGAACAAAGAATAATCATATTTAGATTGCTTGAATCCCAAATGAGTAAGCTCATGAACAAGTTTGATAAACCATTGCCTAGATGCTTGTTTCAAGCTATATGATGACTTTTTTTAGCTTGCATACATAGTTGTTGGGATTAGGAACACCTTCAGGCATTTTCATGTACACTTCTTAATGGAGATCTCCATGAAGGAAAAACATTGAGTTGATGAAGATCCCATCCTTTAGAGCCAGCAACAGCAAGAATACTTCTCACAGTAGCCATCTTGACTACAGGAGAGAAGGCCTCTTGATAGTCTACACCATACTTTTGTGTGAATCCTTTGGCAAAAAGCCTAAGTTTATATCTTTCCAATCTTCCATCTGCTTTGAGCTTGACTTTATAAACCCACTTGCACCCAATGGGTTTCTTGCCAGCAGGTAAAGGAACTACATCCTAGGTATTATTGTCATTAAGAGCTTGTAATTCTTTATTCATAGCAAAAATCCAATTCTGATCAGTGGCAGCAATTTCATAAGAAGATGGCTCTTGTAAAGCATCAAGAGAAGAGAGAATAGTTTTGTAAGGAAAGACAACTAATATGAACCATATTGCACCAATGTTGAGTTAAAGTAACAGCTCTAGTAGAAGGAAAAGTGAATTTAAAATCATTTAGATGTGTTGGAACTTTATAGGTCTAGTCGACCTTCTAATAGGAATAGGAAGGGGAGATGATGATAAAGAAGAAGAATCAGGAGAGTGAGAAGAAGAAGAAGGTGAAGGAGAAATGGTGGAAGAAGAAGTTAATTGTAATACTCCGTATTTTTCGTAAGTTATTAATTATAATTTTAAAAGGATTTTAATTATTAAAGAGGTTTATTATTAATTATAAAGGTTTTAAATAGGCTTTTATGATATATTATGGGGTTTTCAAATAAATTCTAGCCCAAATTATATATTGGCCTAAGTTTACAAATTATAATCCAAGTAGTTAGTTTAGTAGTTGAAGATATTTCTTAAAAGAAAATCATAAAAGATTTTAAAAAAAAAAGGAAAAAGATTTAAAGAAATTTCAAAAAAAAAGATTTATTAAAAGAAAAAGAAAATATTTTAGCGCACAAATCTCATGCGGCTAAGAAGTTGAGCGTGATAAAGTTTTTGGTTATTATTTTCCTTTTTGCTTATCTTTTAGTTATTTTACCTTCTATAGTTAAGTATTATGGGATAATTTATATCGTTTCCTAATCTTAGTTGGATAATCGTAAATATTAGCTATATCTTAGCTAGATTAGTTTATCTTTTTTCTTAAATTCATCTTTTAGTTTCCTAGTCCTATTCCGATTCTACCTATCCGACTAGTCCTATTAAATTCATCTTAGGGGTCTCCACCCATCATATTCTTCACACCAAATTTGAGAAATAAATCTCTTTTCTCAAGTTTAAACTCTCTCTCTCTCTTAGCCTACGATTTCTCTTCTCTACTAGTAGTTATTAATTTTCAAGGTGCGTGTATATGTAGATCCTTAATAATTATTTTGCAACCTTAGTATCATGTTTTTAGGAAAATATTTTGGATTGACGTCCATGTTTTTATAAGTCTTATTATGAACTACATGTGTTTTGTATGAACATGTTTGAATGTTTATTAATTTTATTATGCACTTAAATCATGCCTTTAGTTCAAATATTATTATATAGTTTGATCTTTGAATCTATATCATATAATTTACAAGGAGTTTGCTATCTAAATGCATGTTTAAATATTTAAAAGGGAGTGTTTTTGAACTATTTATTATTTTTCAAAGGTTAGCCCTTGAGCGAGTTATTTTATTTATCCCTTTTTATGGCTAAATTTATAAGTAGTAGTACTATTCTTTTTAAGGGAGGATTATTTCAGAAGGATTTTTATAAGATATATGATCTTTTATGATCACAATAATAAAGAGGCAACGGCTTGTTATTTATTAGCAAGAACGGTAGCTATTATATTATTTACCCATGTACTTTTTGTATAAGTCATGTGGACAAGGTAGTAACCCCTCGTAATAGACTCAGTAAGGAATACTAAACTTGGGGGTGCACACTTTAGGAAAGGTACCTAGGCAAGGAAAAAGGATTTTTATCAAGGTTATATACTTTATATTATACAAGTAGTATCAAGTATCCATAAAGGTTTTTCGAAATTAAATATTTCAAATGTTAAATTAAATAAAGTGTTTAATATTCCGGATATACATGTACCCAGTATTTTTACTGACACGCTTTTATTTGTTTTGTTTTATGGCTTTGTCCCTGTGATGACCCTATTTTGGCGAGCAGAATTTACAGGTTGATATGATGCATACTTCATATGGGGGAGCTAGTGAGGAATCATAACTAGTCAAGGAGTTGTTATTTATTTTCTTTATTTTTATTATAGTCGTCATAGTTGTACAATAAAGTTTATATATATTAATAACGGTTTTTTCACCAGGTACCCCTGAGGTTTCAAGAAATGCACCAGGTACCCTCGTTGTTTCAGAAATGCACCAGATGCCCTTGTCATTTGCATAAAATGCACCAAATACCCTTAATGAATAACGGTGTTAACTTTCCGTTAACTTTATTTACTATTTTGCCATTATTAACCCTAACCATAACCCTTAAACCCCTAAACCCCTAAATTCTAACCCTAAACCTAAACCTAAACCCTAACCCTAAAACCTAAACCTAATACTAACCCCCTAACCCTTCCCCCCACCACAGCCCCCCTCCCCCCAGCCCCCTCCCTCTCGACCCCTATACCCCCGCCCGGCCCCCCCCCGCGACCCCTCCCCGTTGACCCTCCTCGCGGCCTCCCCCCCTCCCCCCCCCCACCCCCCCGCACCCCGCGACCCCCCCACCCCCGTCGACCCTCCTGCGGCTTCCCTCCACCCTCCCCCAATCCACTAAAACGACGCAAAGAACAACTCCAAAGAATGGAAGTTCATCAAATAATTTAAGCAAAATTAAAAAAAAAAAAACAATGCTCGAGAATGAGAACTGGGGGCGGAATTCGACGGGGGTGGGGGTGGGGGGGGGATTTGACGAGGGGGGGGAGAGGGGGGAGATTCGATAGGGGTGGGGGGAGGGAGCGCCTAGCGGGAGGGCCGACGGTGGGGCTGCGAGGGGGTGAGGGAGGGGAGGGGGGCGCAGGGAGGGTCGACGGTTGGTTGCGAGGGGGTGAGGGGGGAGGGAGGTTGGAGGGTCGACGGTGGGGCTGCGATGGGGTGAGGGAGGGGAGGGGGGTGTGGAGGGTTGGAGGAGAGGGGGTTCTTTGGGGATGGTGAGGGTGGGGAAATCGACGGTGGAGGGGTTGCGGGGGGTGGGGGGTGGGGGGGAGGGGGGGGAGGTGGTGGTGGTGGTGGTTGGGTGGTGGTGGTTGAATGGTGGTGGTGGGGTTAGGGTTTGAAGTTAGGGGGTTAAGTTTAGGTTAGGGTTTGAAGTTAATTAGGGCTAATTAGGGTTTAATTAGGGCTAATTAGGGTTTAATTATGGTTAGAGGGTTAATTAACCCTATAAGCTAACGGAAACTTAACACCGTTATTCATTAAGGGTATTTGGTGCATTTTATGCAAATGACAACGGCATCTGGTGCATTTCTGAAACAACGAGGGTACCTGGTGCATTTCGTGAAACCTCAGGGGTACCTGGTGAAAAAACCGTATTAATAAAGAGGAGTTATTTAAGTTATTTCCGCTGCATTAGTTTCAAGTTCAGTTAGTAGTTAGTATTAAATCCTTTAACGTTATCACGTGGCGGTAATACTCTCAAGTTTCTCAAGGAGTTTTATATTAAAATAAGTTTTCCAAAAAGAGAGAAATTTGGAGGTGTTACATTAATGGTGTAGTAGGAAAAGTGGAAGGAGATGAAGGCTCAGAGTGAAAGGGAGAAAAGGAGGAGGTAGAAGGATTAGTAGAATCAGATATAGGATGAAATATATCAGGAATATTATAATAAGAAAGTGGAGAAGTGGAAGTAGAGGAAGGAAGAAAGAAAGGAATAGGTGAAGAAGAAGAAGAAAAATGTTAAGGGAAATGTCTTTCATGAAAAATGACATCCATACTCACTTGTATCTTCATGGTTTGAAGATTAAGAACTTTGTAAGCCTTTTAATGTGGAGGGTAACCAATGAAAACACAAGGTTGAGCCCTAGGATCAAATTTAGATCTATTTTTCTTCACATTATAGACATAGCACAGACAACCAAATGCTCTAAGATGGTTGATATCAGGAGAATAACCATGGAGTTTAAAGAAAGGAAAGAAAGAATTTAAAGATTTGAGAGGAAGTCTGTTAATAATGTGGGCTACAGTAAGAATAGATTACCCAATATGAAGGAGGTAATTTGGATTGAAAGAACAAAGACCTTATGTTGTTTCAAGCAAGTGTATGTACTTTCTCTCCACAACACCATTTTGTTGCGGATTTCAACACAACTCTTTTGACAAATAATACCTTTGGATGCATAAAACTGTAACATAGAACCTTCGGTCAGCTCTTTAGCATTATCAGATCTCACAGTAAGAATAGAAGCATTAAATTGGGTAGCAGCATAAGCAACAAAGGTTTGAAACACATGAACAGCATCTGATTTGTATTTCAAGAATGGTGAGAAATAATTTACAGCCAGTATGGGTAGATATTTTGTAGGGGCCCCAAATGTCTACATGGATCATTTGAAATGATTTATTGGTATTGATTGAACTATGAGGAAAAGGTAGCCTTGTCTGCTTAGCTGCTGAACAAAGTTGACAGATGCACTCAGATATATTGCTAAGATTAATATCAGGTTTTACTAGACTAAGTTGTTTCATAGGAAAATGACCTATTCTCAAATGCCACAGTTTGGCCATTTGATTACAAGAAGAAGAAACAGTAGCATGAGCAACATGCTTGGAAATAGCACAGGAAACAGCAGATGATGATAAGGTTGCTTCAGTGGAATATAGACCTTGTTTGAGCTTACCAAGAGCTTGTATTTGGGTCAACTGTGGCCCCTGAATCACACAAGAATCAGCATTATAGGACACTTCACAATTCATATCCACACACGACTTGTGAATAGAGATCAGATTAAATTGAAAGTTAGGAACATGAAGAACATCTTTCAACAATATGTCTTCATTCAGCTGGACAGTGCCAGTGTGAGCAACAGAGATTTTATTACCATCTGGAATGGTAATAGTAGCAGCAACATCAGGAACGAGAGTGTATGACACAAACATAGCAAGAGCATGGCAGATGTGGTCAGTAGCAACATTTCCAGTTTGCTTGCCAAACAACTCGATCGATAGTAAGAGTAGGAGGAGCTTCATGAGAATTATCATGCATTTCTTGTAGATCTCCATAATCAAATACTTAAGCTAGATTTGCACTTCTTTTATCTTTATTCCAAGTAGCAGGGGTATCAATGCAGCTTGTAACACCTCTCAATGCCATGTCCAGACACTTTACAATGATCACAATACCAGAATGATTGTCTTTTGTTACCAGTTAGCATCTTAGCTTGATTATTCCCATGTTGTGGCTTGTAACTAACAGCAACTTTATTATAACTAGATGTTATGTACCCCCTATCTTGAAACCTTCTTCTGTCCACAGCAAGAGCCAATGGTTGTTGCTCGTGTGCACTGATATTACTGACCTCCTTATGCCTTTCTTCTTGCATACAAAGCCTAGATGTCGTTGTCATGTTTGATAGAGGATCCATCATGAGAACATTAGTCCTTACCATACCAAAATCATCATTCAACTTCATTAAGAACATCATGAGTCTTAGCATCTCCTATGTTAAAGTGTAAGAACAGTTGGCATATGAACAGACTGGAAGAGGATCAATACTATCCATTTCATCCCAAATGGCTTTTATCTTCGTGAAAAAACTCGGAAACAGGCTCATTCTTCTCTTTTTTTTTTTTTTTTTTTTTTTACAACAGGGAAAACTTGCATTAATTGAAATTGAAAGTACAGCCTAATGCTAATACAACCTAATAGAAAACAAAGCAAAATGAAACTAGAGGTGCTTCATTTGCTCTTACATATGCGATGAAATAAAAACAAACGATTACATATTCAGACCAACTTAGACTAAGCTCAGGTGATGGTAAGAGGGTGTGGGAGAAAGGTCTTGATGAGGCAGACCTGATATGAGAGGGAACCTGTTGAAAGACGACACCCAAACGATCTTCAGAAGTAGATTGCCGTAACTCAGCTAGTAGCCCCCAATGACTACTAACCGCAAAATCCCAAGGTCCTTGAACATAAACACCTTCCTGGGATTCGATTGATGAAAGTAACCAAGAAGTCACCTCCTTTGGTGACTCCTGACCCTTTTGCAAGGGTAACCAGAGTTTAATCTCGCAAGACTGAAACTCAAAATGCGTGGAGGTCATAACGTGCTCCAAATTAAATTGGAGGGCCTCCCACATGATGCATTTTTTAGGTGTGATGATGCAAAAGGTCATCACTTGAACTTCGGGTGAATTATATGGAAGAAATTCACCCAATCTACGGATTCGAAGATGTAAATCAAACAAAGTTTGTTCTGAAGAATATTTTTGTGTAGCTGATGTATGTCCAAATCTCTCCTCCAAATCTTTCCATAATTCCCTTGCAATCTTACAAAACCAAATACTCTTAGCAATCTTTTTCTCTAATGAGAAAAGTAACCAGCCAAGCACAGGATCATTGCATCTGTACCAAGCTTTATGTGTCTCTTTAGTTGCTGCAGGATATACTAAAGATTCATCCACAAATCCTAACTTATTTCTTGATGAAAGACCTAACATAATGGATCTTTTTCAGCATTATATACACTTTAATTGAACACCTCATTGACAAGTTTCGTGTTACTCCCTCTGTCCTAGAATACTCTTTACACTTTCATTTTTCATCTGTCCCATAATACTCTTTACACTTCTATTTTTGGATATGACCCACTATTATTTTAATCCTTCTCCCTTTTAACTATTGGCCCACATTCTCTCTCCTCCAAATAAAATAATACCACTCCTACTACTAACCAACTCTAACCATGGCCCACATTTTCTCTCCTTAAAATAAAATAATACTACTTTTACTAGATACTAACTCCTATCACATGTACTTTTCAATAAAATAACAATTGATAACCAAACAACAACTTATCATCTAAAACTATGTGCCTTGATAAGTGTCAAGAGTATTCTGGGACGGATGGAGTACTATTATCAGCGGGATGTATATAGTAAACACTTCCTAACACAGCAGTAGGATCAACACTAGTAGTAGTAGTCATTTTACTTCTCAAATCAAAATCAAAAAACAATTTCAATGAATCAATCACACCACAACAATCAACCTACTAACAAATTTCAATTAGCTCCTAATCACAACAAATTTCTACACAATCAAGATTTTCAACATCAACAGAACGCCAAACAGAATCACAAGAACTTTTAGACTTCCAATCAAGAATTCCAGAAAATATCTTCAATCAAGAGTTCCAGAATTTATCTACAATCTCCAAACAAAAACAACCTAATTCAAGAACATCGGAAAGAATTTACCAAAATTTTCTTCAGTATCAACTTCAGAAATGGAAATGATCTTCAAAATTTGTGGAAGCTTCATAAAATCAAATGATTAGCTCTGATACCATGTTACAACCAATGAAACTGATTGTATTCAATCATAGACTTTCAACATTTTCATAATTTGCTCGAGAGAATCAAAGTACCAAACGTATTTTATTAAGAGAGTAAAATGGATTGAATCAATTAATTCTGTAATGAAGTAATATTTCCTCGAATTAAACATTACAAGTCAATATTCCCTCTTTCAAACAACATAAGAAACCCTGAACAGATCAATTATCCACTATCTTCAATTTTACTGACAATTTCAGATGTTAACTTGGACTGCATACCCCTAATATCTACATTGTGGAGAAATATATCAGCTGGCAAAACATTCAAAAGCGGAAACAAGTCAGATATAAAAGGTATCAGGGTGGCTAAACATGACATCTGAGCTGTTCGCAGGACTGATCACAGAAATTTCATGACAGATGCGATCATGCAGACGGCTCTTTGTGTAATATGTGTATCGCCACTGATTTGCATATAAGACTCCGATCATCTTCACTGGTTATCAAGATTTCTTCAATCTTCCATTTGATTCCATGTGTGAAGATCGCAAGGAAGCAATGATGATTAAATATGCTGATAACAGTGCTGATGTAAAAGTAACAATAGATACCGTTCTTGAGTGGGCCTTAACACCTGCTGGTATGCTCCAAATGGTATCATCAAGTTCTAGGGAACCACTGCTAGTAATACGTGACATTGAGCAGCTCCGAGCAGGTGAATTTCCATGCATTTTGCAGCGCATAAACAAATCTGGAGCACCAAATTGGACTTCTGTATACCCGCTTTCTTCTAAGGGCTGTTCAAAAGGAAGAGATTGTCAAAAGCTTGCAAGTACAAAAAAGAAAAATTGAAATACATAGCATATAAGTATGGGAAACGTGAAAGCAATATCTGCTTAGCTAATGTATGTCGATAATGCATGAACTTATGCAAGGGGGAGGGGCTCTTTATACGTTATGTTAGTGGCAGCTTGAGGAATAAGTTAAGGAGTTAGTTAGGGAAGAAATGCGATTGATAGAGAAGATCAAAGAGAAGGAAATCATGCTGATTCTCGTGAAGAGTTTTCTTTTATATTCGGGAGAGAGCAAACCTCTCAAAAGCTTGTGCTTACTCAATTTTATCATCAGTTTTCCAGATTTATCAATACAATTCAGTTCTTATTCTTGATCCTTGTCTCTAATCTGTCCAAACTATGTCAATCCATATCAATTTTTTAGCAGATAATTTACGCTTTTACACACATACCCGCGCGCGCACACATACATATACATATACATATACATATACATATACATATACATATACATATACATATACATATAGGGGGTCTTTGGAAGGGAGTCCCCTTATCATTTCCCCTCACTTCCAAAGAGTCTGACCTGGAAATAAGCAAGCAAAAGATAAATGGTGAATGCAGAATTGGAGTGTTTCATCATATAGGTGGCATATCAGAGTCACTGTGCTCTATATCACTGAAATTAAAATAACACAGCTATGCTGCTCTATATCAATGGACATAGTGTTGCTAAAAGAAGATTGATGCTTTGAAGTTTGAACTAACTCGACCATCTGTTAAATCAATAATGTAGAATCTTATAAGCAAGCAAAAGACAAATGGTGAATGCAAAATTGGAGAGTTTCATCATTATAGGTGGCATATCAGAATCACTGTGCTTTATATCAGTGAAATTAAGATAACACAGCTGTGCTGCTCTATATCAATGGACATAGTGTTGCTGAAAAAGATTTCTCCTGATTGAAATGTCTACCTAGAATATGAAATTACGACAAGAAACATTTACTGTCAGCATACAACACCAAACATCCGGTATGCTTCTCTAAACTATTACACATACTAAGCATTAAAGCAATTAAGATTTCAACAGAACTTGAAGTCCACATGTCCAATAAGCATTTCCATTTGCTGAAGGTCTCCTGGGAGCATCTATTGTTTTAAGGTGGCAAGAGATTTAGCACAAATGCACAATATACTACTCCCTCCGTCCCATAATATAAGTCCTGTTTCCTTATAAGGTTTCCCAAAATATAAGTCATATTTCTATTTTCAATCAATAATTATGCCAAAATTACCCTCATGAAAATAATTTAATTCCCAAAATGTCCTCATAATTTCAGCTCCCAATGCACCATTTTTAATGACAAAATGGGATCTTGAACCCCATTGAACTCCTCTACACATTAAACCATGCAACATTAAGTGTTCAGTTTTTATTTTTTTGTTAAAAAGAAAAAAAAACAATGTAAGTGTTTCCCAATAAAAATGAATCTATTTATCCAAAAAAAAACAAGATTCCACTTGAGGGTCTGCAGAATTGTTAGATCTACTACACAACAATCGTGGTTTTGCAAATTCTGAATTTTATTTGTTCAAAATTGTTATGTATTTATTGGTCCAGATTTCTATTGTAGATGTCGTATGACTCTTTTTTATTAATGAATTAATTTTACTTTAAAAAAAAATGATTCCACTTACCTTAATTCCTATGTAAAAACAAAATCAAGACTTATATTATGGGACGGAGTAATATAGAACATGTCATAACTTTCGGTTTGCAAATAGCTTCAACAGAACACATGCATAACTTTAGATAATAAGTTCACGATTAGTAACTTGACAGTCTTGACTTAGCTCGATTATATGCAACAATAAACAGTATACATCTGGCATAAAGAAAAAATTTCGTTATATCCCGACATCAGATGAGTGATACTAGGCTGTCATTAGTAAGGCTATAGTATCAGTATAAGTCAATTAAAATAGAGACTTAAGCATGCAGCCTGTGAAGTGCTTAATTAACAAGCGGCTTCTTCTTGTTCTATGCTCCCGGCTCCCACACCAAATTTTAAAGTGATAATGCTTTTGTAAAAGTGATGATAATTCCTTTCACAAATTCAGATTACAGTACAAATAGTGGGATCAAGATTTAGCTTCATATAAGCAGAAGTCGACATAGACATCAATGTTGCATGAATCCAGAAAAGTTTTCGTTTATAAAATGTCACATGTAAACAGAAACCTTAATGCAGAACAAAATGGCTCAGACCTCAATATTTATCAAACCCAGACACTTTTAGGCAAAAGAATCATTTTAGCAAATCATATAGCAATTGAAGATACTACAATGATTAAAGATAGTACTTACAGGATATCGTGCGTGCAATGGTATCTCCATCTTGAACTCTAGCACAATCTCTTTCCCTGCTGAATTATTCAAGGAGGCATCTAGGTGAATTTCAACAATTGACTGATTGGAAAGAAATGATGGCAATTCCAAATTTGTATCTCCAAATACTGAAGCTTCTTTGAATACTGCAGCAAACATTCCCTAGGAGTCAGTGTCATTAAAGAATGATAGATTACAAATTTCAAAAACCCAAATAGCAAGCACCTCCACGATGAAGAAGATGTTGAAGCTCAAAAGGATCAGCAAAAACCCCACAAGGTAGTATTTCGATGAGTATGACCTCACAGATATGTGAGGAAAAGTCAGCTATTCGATGTGGCTGAATGCTAACTTTGATAGATGAAGATAGACGGCGATGAGAACCCTCGCCAATCAGACGACGCTCTAAGTCCATTAGCCTAGAAAATGTTGCCTTCGAGCCAACAAGAATCTTATGCTCCATGTACTCTGGAAATTTTGGATCAGCAACATTGTAATATTCTCTGAAAAATGACTCCAGAACGTATCTTTCAAAACAAGGCAAGGAATTGGTGCTGTGCTTGTGAAAGTTCCCATCATCGTCATATAGACTTTCCTGGAAAGAAGTGACAAGAAAAGCAGATGAAGATAATTCAAGTGTTGCCAAGCATGAAGCGAAGTTTCCATTTCCTTGTTCAAATTGATAGCAAAAATAATGAACTAGAGCATGATATTACATACCGGTACCTTACAAAATTTTTATCAGCAAAACTCAAAAGAGAGAATAACATAGACAACCTCTGAAGATCACTGGAGTGAAACTAAATTCAGTATCATGCCATCACCAAACTTATATTTTTAAAAGCTAATAAACTTATTAGAATAAATATATAATTGCTATCCAGTAAAGGAAATAATGAAACAGAAAATGAACAAATAGCACTTCTATTTCACAATTAGACAGAGTAAATTGTTTTGAAGAATTAGTCAGCATTATGAATCATCTACATGAACACTCTAAGTATCCCTCCCCTCTCATACGCACAACAAAAGCTAGACAAAAAAGGAGAGAAAAACGCAGGAGGCAACTGTAAGTCAATGATTTTTGCATGACCTAGGTTTATGACAATATTCCAAGCCAAGACCTCTGAGAAATACACAGAAAACTCACACGCCATAAGACCTAATTCACCAAAGACATCACAGCTGCCAACATAAATGAACACTTGCTTCCTCCATGATGTGTGAACCTAGTGCAATGCTTCTATGTTAAACATCTGAAGCCTTTAGAAGAATGACCAAGTGAGGAGTCTATGACTCTCAACCAAAAACCTCGTCAGAAGCTTGAACATGCCATGCTCTCTACTCTCTTGTAGGACCCTCAAAAGAGGTCCATATCTTGTAGGAAATTTTCTCAGCTGTCCAGGAAATTAATCGCTCTTCTAGCTACTAATATAGCGGACTCCTTATAAGCACCTTCTAGTGGTCAAATATGACTTTTATGGGAATTCAATGTAGTTCTTAACATCTATATAAGAATTTCGGGTGCCCTAGCTTTTCAGAGGAATTTCAATGTTTAACCAATCCTTAACACAAACCCAGGAATGAAGAATGCAGAATTACCCACAACTTAAGATGGCAAGTAGTCAGTGCATCTTCTTCACGGCAACTAAGCAATGAGTATCAAATATATTGTCACCAAAAAAGAATGATACCTTCCCTAATCCCTATGTTATTATCAGCCTGCTGCCTGCCTATGATACATTGATACAATTACTATAGACTTAGTTAACCACGAGTTAAGAATAATGGAAGGACTCGAACTTTAATATAAGTTATCACTAAGGACATTAACTTTTAAAAGTTATCATTAAGGACATATGGTTAAGTTCTTGAGTTAAAACTATTAAAAATAAAAGAAAATTAAAAATACTTCTTCATTGAAACCAATGCTAAATTTTTCTCTTTTCTATGTCATTCCATCACCACCAACTCCAAATAAAATAAAATCAGCCAGCACCCTCAACCTTGTTGTCCACCACTTGACCTACCCTCCATAGTTTCCTTAATAACAACCAAACCATCCTCATTCCTCAACACTATAAAACTTTATTGGGACAATCGAATTTGCAAGTTAGACGCAGTTAGAGTTAAAAAAAGGTTTTAATATAAGTATTTCAAATATATAATAATTGTGTCAATCCATTCATGTAGCCACATTTACAAGGTAAGTTCTTTTCTTCATTGTCATCTTCTACTTCTTCTATTGAAATGGAATGTCAAGAAATTAATTCAGGGATAAACTTGAAAAAATGATATTCCTTGATTTGCGTAGATCAACAATAGTCAATGATATGCACAATGCATTCATAATCCTAGGCTACAATTAAATAACTCATTTGTACAGTTACTATATTCAAATAATAATCAATGTTCTATTAACTTATAGGAAACATATACAGTACATATATTCTATCACGAATTCACAACTATTATGAAGCAACACATTTGTGGTAAAAGAGAAGCACAAGCTACATCTTAAGAGAGGTTTTGACATATAGTTTTGAGTCCCTTCACATAATACATTAATACTGATAACTTATAGTGTTGGTGGTGCCGTGGTGGACTAGTGTTAAGGAATGAAGATGGAGGATAGGGGTAGGAGAGGGAAGAGATAATAGGGAAGAATTTTAGAATTACTACATACCTTTAATTTTTTAGTCTATTAGTACAAATATTTTTTTTTCTTTTAAAAAATAATTTTAACACATGAAGTTAACTATAGGTTCTTGTAGATAACTTTTATAAGTTGAGGTCCTTAATGATAACTTGGATCAAAATTTAGGTCCTTTTAATGTTCTTAACTCAGTGACCCACTAAATTACATCAAAGGTTTGAAACGATGATCCTGCCGAGAAACCGATTATCTTCTAGGTTATTGCTAAAAATGATATACATTTCGAGATATACCCATATAATGATTACTAATAAATTAGAATCATCTCTGAAAATTGAATAATTTAGTACTCAAAACACCCTTGAAACCCTTATCAAAAACCTACATACCCATTATTAAAGTTGAGTGAAATTGGTTACAAACAACAGCACAACATGCAATTCAATGGAGAAATTGTAGAGTTTTTGAGGGGGTGTTTCGCTCACCTGATTTGAACATCTGAGATGAAGAACAAGCATCGCCATTAGAATATGTGTTGCAGCTTTGACAGATTTAACACCCATTGTTACCACTGATTAAGGATGAATCTACAATTCTTGTAGATTTCTTTTATCAAATTTGTATATTCAGCCACAATTCTCGAAAATTTAATGGCTCAGTTTTGGATCAAACACGACAACAGAAACCAATGGCAGAGGATGGGTGAAGGCCTGAACTCACCGAAGGGCATAGGGGCGACCATTGGCGGATCCAGGAATTTGAAAATTGTTGGTCACACTATCGCAAATCTGCGATACAACTAATGACCTATACATTAAGAAAATTCATAGAAGTTCCATTTCAAAGCAATAAATATTAACTACCATAACAAGTTGATGGGAGCACATGAATATAGTAATAACCTAGGTGAAATGCATAACTAGCAATAGAGTTTTTTTTTTTTTTTAAGAAGAAAAGGAATTAACAAGAGACTTTTGATCAATTGAAATGCACGAACAACAAAGTTATGGAGCCTCAACAACCACATATAATCAAAAACTGAAATCGATTTACAAATTTTAAATACCATAAGAACTAGGAATTAGGAAAATAAAAGCCTAAGTATTGAAGAAAATATAATTAAACCCTAATGAAATTCATAGCAATCAACTACTTAAAAACAACCAATTAACAAGAAAAAATGACTTCTAACTTCAATTAGGTTACCTGAAAATCTGAAATAGAAATATAGAATTGTGATTTGAGGGCAAGCTCGCAGCGGACTGGTGGTCGACGGTCATGGTCTCAACTCTCAGGCTCGAAGCACACCAGCGAACAATCCAGTGACCTGACTACCCAGTTGCGGATCTTGTGATTTGCAAACAGCGAAGCCTCGAAAGCTCGAAGCAGATAAGCGCAAGCCACTCACTTCTTGAGTTCTTTGACTCAGAACGATGGTCGAGTTCGGTGGCCGGAGACCCGGAGAGTGGGATTGAATAATTGAGTCGCCGGGCGACTGTCGCGTGAGGTGATGTCTCAAAGAGATGAGAGAGAGAGCCAGGTTATGATGCTATGTTTTTTTGTACTGAACTGCACCTAATTTATCCGGATTTTTAATTATATACCCCCATAAAAATTTTTATTCACCATATACTCCTCATTTCTTCAAAATTCACCATATGTCCTTAATAACTGGTGGTATCAAAAACTGGGCTGACCCACGGATAAACCCGCATCCGACCCAAATCCAACCTGTTGTGAGCTGAGAATAGACGGTTGAAAAGTCGACCCATTCCGACCCAATGTCTACTCGTGCCCAATTGGACCCATGAAATTGGAAACCCAAATTGAACTGGGCCGACCCAGGTTGAACTCGTGCCCAGTTGGACCCGTGAAGAACGACCCAGACCCAATCTATTTCCGACCCAAAACTAACACGCACCCAATTTCACCCGCCAATGACCCAGTTAAACCCACCTAATTACTGCCACCCGACCCAATTCCTACACGGCCCAGTTCCTACCCGACCCAGATGTATCTGACCCAAATCCATTCCAACCCAATACAACCCAACCCAAAACCATTCCGACCCAACCTTACCCGACCAACCATAACATATTTTAATTGATCAATTTTCAAAATAAAAAAAAAAATCCCTCCCATTACCCATTCTCTTCCCTGCTACTTCACTACCAATTACCATAGGGACGAACTGACCCCTTAATTCCCTTGTGGCCTTTTCCTACCTAGCTTCACTACTGTATCCAAGTTCCAACCACCATTCACCACCATTTTCACTTGTTACTCCAAGAACCAAAAAGTCCCTTTACTTGGCAGTAGGAGAGTTCCCTAAAATTAAACATCAAAGCTCTGCAACACCCCCCCCTAAAAAAAATTTTATAAAATAATCTCCATTGAAGTTTTGTTAATGAAGAAAGAGAGAACAAATAAGCCAAGTCCACAGTAGAAACTGTACAATCGCCACAAATTCCAACACACCATTATCAAATGCAGCAATTGTGCAGAAAATTATCTTTCACTAGATTTTAGGTTCCCGCTCTTTTTTATCTCTTGATTGAACAATTTTAATTACTATCAACATTCCTCAACTTCAAGATCTGAAATAAAATTTGAAAGATTACAAAGAGATTAAAAAATCTGAAAACAACTAGAACTGTAGATTAGCAAAGCCCAAACAAATTAACAACGCATTCATCTCATATTAACCATCCAATTTGCAGTTATATTGAAATTTGAAAACCATAACCATAAAGGGTATACCCCCGCCCAGTCAACGAATGGCGGGCTTAGTGATTTCCTGAATATTATCCTTGAGAACCTTCCTTTGCCTCTTTGCTCCTCCCTTTCCAAGCCCCTTTCCTCCTTTTCATCTTCATGACATTTTCTCTCTGCTTTGGCTGTGAAAGTTTTTTAATATTGATTGCTAATTGCTTCTGATTATGGTGGGAAAATGGCTTTGGGGAGGTGGGCTTATATAAGGAGGAGAAGACAGCGCGGTGCTGTGAAATTTTTGAGTTTTGCTTTTGGAGGGATTTATTTTGATTTGGTTATCAATGAACTAGAGTCGTGGATGTAATTCAATTTGACGGTGAACAATGTCGATTTGTGAAAATCTTCATTTGAAATTTGAGATCGTTGATGGATTTCATCTGACGGTTGTATATTTGTGCTTAGCCAAAGTAAAAGCTCAACAGATGTTGATCACTATGAAAAAGCAATAAGTATAAATTGTTAGCATCTAGTAATTTTTTGGTATTTGTATTATTATTAATTTATTATTACTAGTATTTGTGTTATAATTATTAATATAAGTATTTAATAGTATAAGTATTAATATAGGTATTAGGGACCATTTTTTTCAACTTATTTTTGTTTATCTGAATTTGTCAAGACTTATCTGAAATCATTAGGTCTTATTTGAACTAATGTGAACTTATATTAACTTCATTGTCAATGTAGCATAAAATTATTTGTGAGTGTGTCAAACCTTATTTTCACTAACGTACAGATTATTAGACCTCATTAAACCTTATTAGTTCTTATCCGAACTTGCTTCAACTAATCTAAACTTATTAGACCTTATTAGTTCTTATCTTAACTTTTTTTTTCTTATAATTACATACTCGAGCGACTGACATTGTCGATCTGATTATGGTTGATGGCTCGACATTACACATCAGGATCCGATCACAGACTGAGTAACCGACAATTAGTCGACCCAACCGCACCCGATGATGCCATGTTCCGACCCAAGTCCTTCCGAGAGTCGATTTGTTTCGATCCAAGTCGATACGGCGCCGGCTTGAGCCGACCCAAGTCCTTCCGAGAGCCGATTTATTCTAACCCGAGTCCTTCCGAGACCGATTTGTTCCAATCCAAGTCATTCCGAGAGTCGATTTGTTCCAACCCAAGTTATCTCGAGAGCCGATTTGTTCCGACCTAAGTCCAGCCGAGAGTCGATTTGGGCTGATTTCACCTTATTCAGTTCCGACCCAAATTCACCCAACCCAGACACCAGCTGACCCAACCCCACTCAACCCAGTTCTGACCATGTATCGAGAGCTCCCTCACCCAATTGGACCCTACCCACCCATACCCACCTAGTTCCCACCCATGGCACACTCTCACCTAGATTATTCCAACCCAGATTGGGTCAACCCAAACTCACCCAGTGGCCAATTTGACACCACTATTAATAACCAATGACCGTCGATTTTTTTTTTTCATTAACCCCTTATTTCGTTATCAAACCCTAACTAACCCCTATATGAGTCGCTAACCTTAATTAGCCACCATTAAAACACCACAAATGACCCATTTCATCTCTTCTTCCCCCATAACTCTATTCTTTCTTCTTTGGTCTTAGGCGTTATTTCAATGCTAATATATTTAGGGTAAATGAGTGAAATAGGGATTATATAAGGTTTAGTAATGGAATCAGGTGTTAATGATCAAAAAAGTTGATAGTCGTCAATCATTAAGGGCACATGGTGAATTATCAAGAAATTGAGGGGTGTATGGTGAATTTTGAAAACATCGACGGTATATGGTGAATAAAAAAATTTGTCGGGAGTATTAGTGAAAAATCCGTAATTTATCTTAACTGGACTTAATTTATCTGAACTAAACTGAACTGAATTAAAAGTTTGAGAGGAAACTAACTGAAATGGACTAAACTGAATTTCCATTAATTCAATCTAAAAGGTTAGAGCCTTGATGAAGCGTGAGACATATAAGAGAATTATTTTGTTAAATTAGTAGACTATACATAGGTCCCTATAGAAAGCATCGTGTGCACGTTGTAAAACGCAGAAATCTACTATTTCTAGATCCCGGTATAGACTCGAGTCTAAATATAGCCACGTCAAAACGTTTTTCCCACCTACATCTAATAAGTCACAAAATTTATTTTTTAATCCAAACTCTCCTTGTCCTTGAATGACTCTCCAATACTTCCATGGTCTCTGACGATATCTGTCTTCGCCTGCATTAACTCCCCAGTGAAGAACCTCGAAGACTCCTCTATGCGTTCAATTCAAGACAAGTAACTTCTAATCTAGGCTCGGAGTGCCTAATTCAAGCTTTCCCAAAGTGGAGGCTTCCTATATATGTGTCGATTCCTCCAAATCAAACTCCCGAAGAGTTGTAATATGCGGATCTCACTTGCGGACCTCGATCTTTGCAGAACCCTGACCTTGCATGACGTTCCATCTATACCTTAGCTTTGCATAACCTCGACCTTCTATAGTGTCTCATGCATCCTTAGAGAGTCTAAGTTCGCATTATTGCATCATTATGTGCATTATTATCTGAATTGTTTGCACCTATCTGCTAACATCTTCTCCTGCAGGTAAATATATTACTTGTAGTTATCGTCTTACTAATTGGTCCGGTCCAAAGGAAGAGCAATTCAACAAGCTAAGTCCAAAAGCATTTTGAAAACATAAAGTCTATTTATTAAATCCGAACCCAATTTTAAAGGCCATAATTATTATTCTTGATAATTAATTATATTTTTAATATTCTCATTAATTATTCTCAGTAATTATTTTTGTAAATGATATTATGAAAATCAGTTTCTTATTCCTAAAGATAGCTGATTTCAGATTTCAAAGGATATAATTTCATCAAAGATAACTAAGAATCTTTAAAACGAATGGAAACTGCTCAAATATGCGTTGCGTCAAGTGCACAGTGATACACTAACGCAAAACAGAGTCTTGCGCTAACGTACCAACCATGAGATGGACGCTGGCCCGCGCGCTCCTGCATGCGCAGGGAGCACGAGTTGTGCGCCAGACGCAAGCCCTATTCCTATCCTCCGCGTTGTTTTCGAGTTTCCTTTCTCTTATAAATACTTATGTTTTGACGAACGTTTTTAAACACTTCATAATACGATTTCAACACTTTACAACATACCTTCAGACATACTTTCATACTACAAACTTATATTCAACACACATTCAAACGCATTAAAATTTATACCCGAATACATTCAAACTTCATCGAAGCTTCAAGATTGTTCCTTCTGCAGATCGTTACAGAAAGATTTAGAGAAGAATGTGTACAAGAAAGCGTGAATCCATTTAAGATCTACATTATGACAAATAGATTGTTAGTAAAAAAAAGGGGAATCAAATTGGAATTGACCATCAGAAATGATATCTTTGTCGCATGGGTCTTATGTTTCTTTTTTTTATGTCTTTATATATTTCTTTTATATTTTCATTATTATTCATATGCATGTTGTATAGTTTAATGATTTCATCACTGCACATGTTTATTTATTGCTAATCAAAGACCTAATTAAATGTTTCAGCGCTAAATTTAGATAATTTGGACAATTGGATTACGTTCCCAGTAATTTGATTGCATAATAACATGTCACCAAAATTTAGTCTTTTGCGTGTTCAATGAACGGAAATATATTAATTTTTATATTGCATAAACGTATTGCGTGATTGTTAAATTGCATAAATCTCGAACATATATTAAGTAGACGCCATCAATGGGCGTTCGTACCCTCACCCCCGAACTCAATCTTTGGTCCGATGACTATTCATGGAGTCATGACGGGAAAATCTACATTGGATAAGTCCTTAATTTGTCCCTATGGTTTCTCAATATCCTATTAGGTTTATGAGTCTTCCTATTGTTGGCGACTTTAATTTGAAAGCGTTTTCAATAAAACTTTACAATGAGGTAGCCAAATGCGCGTTCATCCTGCGCAGGCAATAAAAACACGCCTACAACGCTATGTTGAAGATGCCATGGACCGTGCTCCACTTTCCGAGAAATTAATAACTTCCTATTGTTTAGGAGATAAATTCCACACTCTCTAGAGCAAACTGTCTTCCCAATCTGGAAAACATAACTGCCACATGCTTCGATATTCCCTGCTATAGTCATAAGAAGTTTTTATGTCATTCTTTGTTGACTTTACTTTCATTTCCTTGACTTTGGTTGACTTGACTTGACTTTCGTTGACTTCTTCCCTTGGGCTTGTTTTATTTGGGTCTGACCCTTAATTTGTGGGCCTCTAGGGTCCGTTTTAAAAATGTGGGTAACAGGAAAAAAACTGTACATTACTTCATTTCTCTCCACGAAATACCATATAACATCGGAAAGTCCTTTAATTTGTTTCCGTTTCTTTCTTTTCCATCCAATACCTCCCTATCAAACAAACTATAATAGTTGATTCTCGAGTCCACTTGTTATTTGCAATTGTATTCCAAAAATACCATTAGATTAAAGCACCTATACATAGGGGCGGACCCGAGAAAATTATTTTTGGAGGGACCAAATGTAACACCCCGACAATTCTCTATTTTCTAAAATACCCTTTTCAATTTAAAACTTAGAGAATCATCGAAGCATTATCGCCCGTGTGATAACGTATCGGCTTATTCAGAATTTTGCAGCGGAAATAATAATAATAAATAACTTTGAAATTAAAACTTAGTCAACCAAAAGTCAACTCCAAAAGTCAAACCAAAGTCAAACCAACAATAAGTCAAAAGTCAACTATAATAATAATAAAGTCAACACAAGCTCTCAAACTTCCCAAACCCATGATGCATCATCTTCAAACCTGTAATCGACGATGCTCTACTGATCCCGAGAGATTGCTCACCAAATGGGTTATCACAGGATCAATAAGGCATAGCCATGATCAACAAATACACACAAAGCACGTAATCAGCAAAGCTGAGTACTACATAGTAAATAAATATAAAACCTAACATGATACTAATAAACATTAAGCAGAGATAAATAATAATATAAAACATAGCAGACTACTTTTACTGAACTAGACTCCACAACTAATAAGTTAATTAATTTAGATGGAATAGGCAATGGAAAGAGTTGTCCAAACCAAACCAGTCTTCAATTTAGAAAACGAAGTACGGGCGCGACTCCGCACTCTCCTGACCTACGATATCGAGGAATCTTTTAAATAAAAATATGACACGGTGATCAATCCGGTCCCAAGAAAAACCATGGGCTACCACCATGTACTCCAACTCATACTAGTCCAACACTTCAGACGTGCACAAGTCTAAAGCTATTACTATTCACTTTCCACTTTACGTAATTAATAAATTATTTATTTGTTATGACTCACAAAAGTAAGACAAACAATATAATCATCAAGGATACATAAACTTCCTTTTTTATCTTAGGATTAGATACGGTGATCATCAACTTAACAACCTAAGAATAATTCCAATATTAAATCCATAACCTTTATTTATTTGTTGACCAAGTCAGCAACCAACCAACCTTTCATAGGTGAATAACCAACTTACCAAATAAGGCCTTCGGTCCTCATCAAGTAATTAAATAATCCAAAGGGAACAACATGATCCAGATCAATGATCCAATACCAACATAAATATTAATCCCTCATGTGAATTAATAAAATAAAGTTTCCAATCCCATATGCTTGCATCAATCATCCATACAAACATAATATCATCATCATAACCAACATGCTTCACACAATGGCATAAAACATGCAAATTCAATTTGAATATAAATCACATATGAACTATAAGTAGTTCCCTATACATGATACTACATAAATCCCATCCTTAGGACATGATACTAATCCAACCCACACATAGGTATGTAAGTACCTTGTGTAGACAAAGTTCGAGGCCACTTTAATAAGCTTAAAAGTCGCTTAAAGAGAATTCTTCGCCTAACAATAATCAACATAACCACAATCAATACTCTATAAATTTCCAGCAATATTAAAATACTTTAAACCCTCTTTAAAATTGTTTAAAAACCTTTCCCATCATTAAAACTTCAATTATTAATACTCCCTAGTATAATAGTACTATACTAGCTAGTAATTAAAAACCCTTATAAACTAATACTTTGATCATAAAAACTCCTTCATAAGCATACTAATAAAAATTCCAGCAACTTATAATGTATGAAAACCCTTTCAAAACATACTTAAACAATATCAAAATCATAAGAGTACTCAATTTCATAAACTATAATATACTACTATGATTTTCCAACTTTAAAATCCATACTTTGATACTTAAAACCCTAAAAATCTATGCTTTGATACTTAAACCTTAGTTTAAACATAACTATTAAATCTGAAATTTTAATCACTTCACTATGTAATTTAAATAATCTGAAATTATATTAAAATCATCAAACTATAATTTTAAACATGACAACATTAAATCCATCCTTAAAAACACAAATTTTGCATTAAATAAAACTAGAGGAGGAAGAAAATAACCAAAGAGAGGAAGGAGGGAGAAACACGACAACCAAGAGGAGGGGGACGCCGGCATGGCAGTCGGCGGCGGGCTGGCGGCGTCGGTGGTTTGGCGGTGGCAGACGAAGGAGGTGTCGAGAGAAGAAAAAGAAAAACGGGAGAGAGAGAAGAAAAGAAGAGGAGGGCCGAAAATAGAGGGAGAAGGAAGAGAGAGAAAATAAGTGGGGAAAATGTTTGGGGTTTACCGCTCTTGTCAATTTTTCCTTAATAATATTTAAACTTTAAAGGTTGGGTGATTTGCATAGTTGGGTTCCTCTAACCCAATATAAAATTATGTTTACTAAAACCAAAAGGTGTTTTAAGTAATTTAAATTATTTTCAAAGTGTGACTAAATAAAATGTTTGACTATTTAAAATCATTAAAAAAATTCTTTGACTTTCAAATACTCAACCTTTTAAGAAATAAATTATTTAAATATTAAAATATATATAATATACATTAAGATGCTTTTATAAAATTCATAAAATTACAAGGGATTACACCAAAGGAAAAATTTCCAAAAGATTAGATGTTATAACATATAAAAAGCTAATCGAGTAGATGTTCTAATAATGAAGAAAGGTATGGGGAGAATTAATAGATAAAATAAACGTATATACCAAAATCATAGCTTTAATATGCATTGAATATTTGATACTAATTCCATTATTTGTACAAACGATATCAAATTGGTACAAGTAGAACTTCCAGGTATATACAAATGAGGTAGGGAGTAGTGAGACTTAAGACCATATATTGCCTAAACAGTCATCCATCTGCTCCTGAGATAACAACTTACAGGAGCTTTCTATTATTTATCATGCCCATCTATTTTATGTTACCAAAGCTATAAATCTCCAACTTGTTGTGAATTTATGTACAAATCACAACCTAGTTACAAGTTGTCTTGACGGCAATCACATTCGGGCTTTGGATGAATGATATGCACTCATAGTACAAGCAACATACATATATACATCTCTTGGTTGTTTCTCAGCCAAGGATGATTATTATATACAAGAGACAGACTACCAAGGCACAAAGGTTGTACCATCTTGTAGGTAAACCAAGCAACCATATAGTAGATAACTGCATATATTGATTTTGCAGTTACATAGCTGTTCGTTTCACCAATGAAATTCCCCTTGGATCACCGCCCGTTTCTTCAAAAACAACCAGAAGATTACCACTTGGTCTCAACCATGAGCGCGGAACATGGTACCTGAAGTATGAAAGATATTTGTCACAAGGACTGAAAAATATACAAGTAGGAAATTTAACGCTTAATTATGGGCCGTCTTCTCATGAAATCACACCTGGTGACTGTTCTAGATGATAATATCAAGTGATTAATAACTTGTTCAATTGGTCAAGTTTTGTTCTGTTTTCTAAACTTTTTCCCTCCCCTCTCTCTCATCTCGCAACCTACATAGTCGACTAGAGTTTGACAAATCATTATTCGTTGTTCTGAATTGATTTTTCGAGGTCACCAGATCATTTAAAAAAGGCACCCCATAGTCAAGATTATTGCTATGACTTTTTCCAGTTCATGAAGAGGGAAAGATATGTTCTTTACCATTTCTGAGAGGGCTGTCCACATTCACCTAAGCATTTATTCTGGATGTAAGTTCCAGCATAATTGCACTGCCCACACTTGCCACGCCCTTTGTTTGCAGGCCAATGACGGCCTATGCTTTCACCATTAATCCACATTTGCCCTTTTCCCATGCTACTCATGTCCAAAGCCAATGGATCATTTCCTTCTGGTGCATTAAAAGTAGTCTGAAGATGTGAAATAGAAGTCAGAAATTACTTTGTAAGGATATATTCTTTGTGATTATCAGTGCAGAGAATGAACAGCGTTGTGGTTTTTACTTGAAAAGCAAATATATCTTACCTTAAACCATGTAAGTGGCTGCTTTCGTGCCACTGCTGATTGTTCCCACTCTACAGATGAACTGCCACTTATAGTATGTAGACCAAGATTTTCACCCTTCATGCCAACCTGCTCACAGAAACACAGATTCTGACATATCTTAATAAGAAAAGTTCTTACTATCGCCACTAGATTTAAGGCTTAATTTTCTTTCACCTGATAAGCACTTATCTGAATTCATTGAAACTTGTTTGAATGTTAAGAGTTCTATTTTAGTTGTGCATTGAACTTACTTTCTCTAAAACTTTACTTATGAAGTTTAAAAAGAACAATTAATGATATTGTTTGACATATTATTCCCTGCCTTATTTTAAACTTTACAGAAACAGAGGGAGAAGTGGTGGACATAGTGAAACAAACCTTGTAAGACCATTTCCATTTTGATAAGTCCCATGTACCCTCGCTGAGGCCCTTCAATGTAACCGGACCAAGAACCCCTTGATTATACCTCTCAAAGTGTGCGCCAACATTCTGAAACAATTCATCAAAATCAGAAAGGTGAACATGTAGGAATGTAAAGCTGCAAGTCAGTTTTTGTCAGGAAAAAACTTCTCGCAACAGAAACTAACCGCGAGTCCAACTGCAGCACTAAGTAAAGAAATCTTGTTAAGACCAGCTCTCAACTGCACCTTCTGACTGAATGTTATTTGCGGTTGCTCCAATGAACCATAAACGGACCCTGAAAATCATCGGCATTGCCAAGTTGATTAGAAAGAAAACTAAAAAAAGACATAGAAGTCGGAGAAAATCTTCATACTATTTAAATCTACCTTGAAATTGGCCATTGACAAACACATTTAAAGCATGCCCTGATGACATAACTGTGAGAATTGGTTCTTCTGGTCTTTTAACAGTGACACTGGAACATGTAAAGTAAATCAAATATATTATGAAAAGTTTCCTGGACATTGAGAAGAAAGTTGAAAATTATGAAGTGGTGAAACTGTTATAAAGTAAGATGACATACTCTGTCATGTACCACAAGTAGTCAGAGTTATCTCTAGTCACATTTAATTGTTCATACAACCCTGTTCCTGAAAAACTACTGTCATCAGCAGTTGATGGAGTTTCATCAAGGTATGATTGCCAAGAGAAACGACTAATTGGCGTCATCTTTGCATGGTAGATTGGAGCTAACATCTGTTAAGACATTCATACAAAAATTAATCCAATCTCCATACAACTTCGAAGGCAAAATCTTGTACGAGACATTAAAATTCTAGGGGTCGGGGCTAAAAACTCTATATAAAATAGACACATCAGTGTCTTGTTTTACATTTTCCCTAGGGCAACTTCTTTATGTCTCATTATAAATTAGGTCTTAGGATAAGGCAGTCTTACATATGACTTGTTGAACATTGAAATGCAAAGTTTTTCTAGTCTAAAATTATCTACTCTTAAGAATCAGGGAAATTTGATTATTTTGATTTTGTACTTACCCTTGCAGTATTGTACACTTCTTTCTTGCAATCAGGTAGGATGCTAATGGACCATGGGGGCAGCTCATACTTTGCGCCACTGAAGGTAACTGTAACACTCCATTGAGTGTCATAATTTGCCAAAAACGCCGCACATCTCCCTGAATTAGAACTGAAGACATGAGCCTGCATAAGTATCTCAAATTAATTAGCTGTTTATAGATAAATGATTATGCAGCAAGTGATTACAGAAGAAGGCACACAGTAACACTAGAAAATCTGACTACCTCTTGGTGTTTACCGAGGTTGGTCACTGTTGGATCTGCAGAAACTAAAGCAGGTTCACACATCTTGATTGCTCTGTGCAGATTTTTCAAGTGAGTGTATTTTGGTTCCCTTGGCAAACCTGTAGAAATGATGAAGTTAGAATAACATACAAATTATAGAGGAGCTCCATCATATGCAATATTGCCACATTATAATACTATTTTACAAATTTTTATATGCAACGCACCACACTATTACTTGATGTTGTGACGTGGGAAACTCATTAGCGTAGACAGGGCTACTGATAATACATATATGGGGTAATTGATAACTGATAAGTAACAATGGAGTTACTCTAGTGAATACCATATTCATCGATTGGAGCATCGTAGTCATAGCTCGTAGCAACAAAGCGACCAGCAGTATTTCCGAAGTTTGTTCCTCCATGAAACTGTTCCACAAACAAGCAAGGGAAGGAACAAAATTCAGAATGGTAAGTAATTTTCAAATTTATGTTGAAAGTTGATTGTCTATTAGTGGTTGTTTTACCATATAATAGTTAACAAATGAACCACCATTTTGTATGAATCTAGCAACTGAGAAGGCCACATCTTCTGCAGGTCTGTAAGGAACTGGTTTACCAAATTCTGTGTACCTAGGAAAATATGAAAGTAATAATTTCAGATAAAAATTGGTTGTGATCTACAGAGAAGTACGCGATGAGAAATCGACAGAGGGCGGTGAAGGTGTAACATACCAGCCAGTCCAATTTTCTGTCCACATTTTAGGCTTGGTCTTGGAATTAGGGACAAAATTTTCACAGTAGAAACCATTGCAGGTGTTAATCTGTCATAGTCAAAAACCAAAAATTGGTGAATGGAGTGATTGAATGTTTTTGGTGCAGCTTAATCAAGTATTATGTGGTAGGTGAAAAAAATTACCAAATAAAAAGCATTAGAACAACAGAACCTTGGTGAAATCATTTCAAATGAACCTTTTTTTGACTAATTACTACCATATGGTAATTAAAACCTTCATGATGTAAGAAAGATTAGTAGAAGTGTGTATGACTAAAACATAACATTAGGGTAATCATTCAACCAATTCCGGAGATATTTTTGATAATTTGGGTATATATGTAGCCTGTAGGGGTATTTTGGGATTTTATAGACTAATTATGAGGGCAGTTGTGGAACAAATGAACTTAAAATTCATTTATGATCCAATATCATGGATTTTGTTCCATCATGATAATGGATGGAAGTTATAATGAGTAGATGGATATGCTAATCAATCATACAGTTAAATGATTAGGTAATGAATATGAGTTTCTATTTTAAGCGAGAGTACAAAAAGGAGTCATTATCGATGGGAGGAAAAAAAGGTTTAAAAATAACAATCCGTTATTCACCAAATATTCTTCACTGAACAAAAGTGTATTGACATATTTACACTTTATCTGTGAACTATGCATAGTATTGCTAGTAAGGACAAACATATTATTTTATATTTTTATTCTGTATAGAACCGTTAGTTAAATAGTTTTACTCAAGAGGAGTCTTGTTAGAAGATGCGGAGTAGACTATAAAAGAAAGAAAAAGATTCACTTACAACTTCACCAGGGGCATCATCTTGCTTGCACATGATCCAAGGTACACCAGCATTAAGACTTTGAGCCATTTGAGCTGCCCATTTGGTGTAAGCTTTACCAGGAGCACCTATTTGCCATTCAACTGGTCCATACTCATTTTCTATCTGTTATATGGTGAAACAAAGTAGCATGTAAGTAAGTTAAAATTGTAAGATGAAAATAGACCTATATCATATTATTAGGTGGCAAAAAAGTCCTCATTTGATGGGTCAATTTACCAAGAAAAGAATATTAGCACAAAAAGAAAAGAATATGGTAAGAGAATTTGCATCATGGCCTAACCTATACAAAAAGAGTATGAGGTAATCACATAATTTATTTGTGACATAATGTTAGAGAATTTACGTGACGTCAAACAATGATAGATCAATAACAATCATTGAAATCTTTGTCTCAATAGCACTCGGATGGACCGATTTAATTATGTAATACAAATAAAAGATTATATAAGTTGGACCGAAATTTAAATAAGATGAGAAAAACATTATCTGAAATTAATGGATCAATTATCTAAAAAAAAGTATTAGCATCATGGTATGATTGAATTGAAAATTAATTATATACTTATATGAGGTATGCCAAATCAACCATTTTGTGAAATGATGGTACACAATTTGCATAACCACCCATGATGATTGACTAGTAGGATCATTCCAGTAAGAGTAAGCTCCGCCATTATTAGAATAATTTTTTCAATCATTGGTCCATAATTTCTACATAATAGCAACTAAATTGGTTGGTAAAGCTTCTGAGTTAGTACCTAAAAGCTTTTATGACTCTCCATGCGCCAAGAAAACAAGACTAATATACTAAAGGATTAGTAAAATTATGTGTACTTTGCATACCTGAGACAATATAATTGGACCTCCTTGCCAGTGAAAGAACTTTTCCGCCTTCATCATGTTGACTATCTTGGCTGTGAATCCTTGCATTTTTTCCTTCATTGTACAAAGATTTTCAAAAAGATTGAAATACTTTTAACCACAAACTAAACTTTAAGTGACTAAAACTTAATATAGAAGCAAAAACAAGATTGAGAGTTTCCAAAAAGACAAAAACAATGAAAACAAAAATTAAAATTGTGACTCACTTTAAAAGGTCCATTATCAGTTCTGAATTCAATACCAGGTACATACTTGAGCCACACAGGAAATCCCCTGAATATGAAATAGGATAAAATTCATAAAATTAATTAAATAAAAAAAATAATCAAATCAAAAAGGAGTTTGAGTAATAAAGAAAAATAATAAGTTATTGACCACACCTTATACCTCTTTGTTCTATGAAGTACGAACTATTGTAATGTTAGTAAAGATAAAAATGTCGTTATACCTCTTTGTTTAAAAGTGAACTGTTATAAGTAGTTTTTTTTTTTTTTTTGACGGAGTTATAGGTAGTTTTATTAAACTAAAAAATAAACAAAAGGAAAGCACCATGCACTTTTCCTATGCACTAATTTAAGGTTACTAAATTTGATTTATTTAAAATTATCCGATTGAAAATAGCAAAAATTTGCATTACCCAAAGTTCCACTCAGCGCAAACAAAGGGCCCAATTCTGAGGTGAACGTAAAGTCCAGCTTGCTGTATTGTCTTAATGAACTTTACCAAATCATATCTTCCCTCAAAATTAAACTGAAAGATAGATTACAACATTTTAGTGAAATCATTAAATAAAACCCAGAAAATAAATAAAAAACAAATTAATGGGCAAAAAACATTTAAAATTTAAGGTACCTTGCCAGGAGAAGGTTCATGCCCATTCCAAAAAACATAAGTTTGAATAACATCCAATCCATTATCTTTAGCTTTTTGTATAAGATCAGGCCACATCTACAATCATCAAACAAACAATTCAACAATATATACTTTCTGTTTTATTCCCTCATATTTTCATTTTTTTCTTTTTTTTTTTTCAAAAAGAACCTTTTTTTATTCCCTCATATTTTCATTTTTTCTTTTGCAGAAACAAAATTATGCATTAAATTATGAGAAATATTTGAAGAAAAAGAGAAAAAGGGTATTTATGTAATTACCTCAGGTGTGCTCCTAGGATAATGAATAGAGCCAGAGAGAAGAATTCTCCTCTGTTTATTGATAGTTATGGCTTTGTTATCATACCAAACATCACCAAAAACAGGGGAAGCTAATAAAAAGCATATGTTATAAAATATAATCATATTGTTAACACCCCACATTTTATTTCTTGACATTGGAGTTATTTTGTTGTTTTTATTATATGAAGGGTTTTTAGTTTTTATTTTTTTCGGAAAAAAAGGGAGAATGAGGAAGGAAGAAGAAAATGGGTTTGTAATTTACTTGCTTATTTTGGGAATTATAGTTCCATTTTTTTTAGAGAGAAAGGTGGGTGGGAGGAGAGTTGTTGGTTTAGTTTGGGAGAGAAGTTGCGAAAAATTGGAGGGGTGAGCAGCTGAATTTAAACATTCTTTTGTGGGACCATTTTTTGAACCTCTCTGACACGGAAAGTTTTTAAGGCTCATCCAATTTCCTAAATCCAAACTTTTATGTACCTTAGATTTTTTTTTATATTTTCTTTTCAACTTTTTGGTAGAATTTTTATTTTTAAATGGATAAGATATGGTAAGGGCTAACTGATTTTAACGCCCAATTTGGTGTAGGGTATGATAACTGTTTGTTGAGTAGTTAACTCACATTTCGGAATTCGGACTACCAAGCTTTTGATTCTTTATTTATTTTTTCACAATGCTTTATTTATAATAAAATGTGGGGAAGGTGTGTAAGGATCAAAAC
>CANSNZ010000081.1:0-132709 GCA_947646795.1 Beta lomatogona | reverse complement strand
TTAAGTCTAAAAACATAGTATATTCTTATTGATTTGGAGTTATCTAGATCGGCAGATATATGTATAGTGGAAGTTTGCCCACTTTGGAGTTCTAAAAATTGGCGTGATACGTAATTATATAGTATGAAAGTAATAATGTTTGATTGATGATCACAAAATTGCAATTAGTCTATACAAATTAGAAATCAAATTTAATTTGCTAACTATGTAATTGCAATTATTGTAATTTAATGAATATTTGCAGAATGGTAATTGCTTATTTAGGTTTTCCCACTAATTATTTGTCTAAGTAATTGGTGCATTTAATGTTAACCATATAGTTAAAATTAATTTTTATTAATTGTTGTGTAATATAGGGAGCTATTGTATACTCTAATGAAAATCTATTTTTATTTATTCATATTCAAATTAACAAATTTATAGATTAATATGTAAAATACAAAATGAAGAATTTAATATATTTTTTGTATTAAAATTTATTATTGCTTAATTATTTAAATTGAAAAATCATTTTTGATATTATTTTTTATCCTTTAATTACGTTTTTAAGTAATTAGTACTGTTTTGTCCTCTACTTGTCCAACAAGTAAGCTGTAGGCTGAGCTTCTTGTCTAGCAAGTAAACGAGTATCCCTTAGATGTTATTCAGTTGGAGACTTGTGCAACAATGCCTAAATCAGCTTAGTCCTTGGCCTAGGCTTCATTCCCGAACCTGTAAAAAGGGACCCACCCTGGAGGTTTGGATGGTGGTTCACCCTCCGAAGCTTAAGTCAAATATCAGGAGTTGTAAGAGAAAGTAGAGATAGAGAGAGAAAGTGAGAGAGTATTTTTTCAGAAGTAACTTTGCAACGTTTGCATTGAATGATCTTTCTCCCGATTTGGGGTATTTATAGTGATAGCAAGATGAAAGCTATCCTTAAAATCTGCCATTGAATAGTGGCCTCTGATTAAGCGAGGAATCGAGATCATAACACGTGGCAGCCATGATTTGTGAGGGTATATCAACCACTTCTCCTCCAACCACCTCACAGGGTTGGGCTCGACTACCTTTTGGGCGGGGAAAGTAGCCTTTTAACCCAACCGAGTATAACCCAAGGATTAAATTATCTTTCTCTATTCACAAGGGAGGACACGTGTACGGCTCCGGATGAGCCCATGTGTCTTCAAAGGAACCGTAGATGTTAGGCAACAACATTTGCCCCTAAAAGGGTTTTCACTGTTGGCCCATCTCGACGGTTAAGGCCCCTTTACCCAAGGTAGCTTCATTTGGCCCATCTCGACGGTTAAGGCTTTTTTACCCAAGGTAGTTTTATATGAAATGATGGAAATGACGTGCCTTTTCCCCTGGGTTTTATCGGGTCATAACCGACCGTTGTACCCTTTCTTCGGTCTTAAGTTGTAAATCATTGCCAATTATATATATGAAAGACTTTTTGCCAATTGCTTGTCTTTCCCTTTTTTTAATTGAAATTTTGACCAAGTATCAAATGAGCCTCGTCCTGAATTCTGGACGACCCGTACAGGTGTTGGCCTTTAGACGACCCGTACCTGAATAATGTCCTTGCCTTTAGACGACCATAAGTCTATTCAAAATGCATCCAAGTACAAGAAGAGACTCGTCCCGAATCGGACGGTTTACATAGTTCGATAGAGTAATCCCGTTAACCCCGATCTTTGCCCTTGGACGGTCGAGGGTCTATGGACGATTTGCAAAACACATCCTGGAGAAATTGCCATCCTTGTCCTTGGACGATTGTGAATCTTTCGAAAAAGTATCTAAGTACTTAGTGACATTCGTCTTGAAACTTTGGATGGTTTGCAAAATAAATATAGTTAAAGTTTGCCATCCTTGTCCTTGGACGATTGCGAATCTTTCCAAAAAAGTACTTTGTGACATTCGTCCTGGAACTTTAGATGGTCTTCACATTCAGACGAGTCTTGCCTCAAGAGGGAAAGCGGCCTACTCATATGGCTTTATGGACTAGCCACGTTTAAGCCGTTTTTCTCGAGTTGGTAACACTCGTCTTGCAGTATTTATTGCTTATTTCATCCTAGTTTTTTGGACGACCTTCCCTCTTTTAGCTCGTCCTATAGGGCTTGTCTTATCCCCCTTCTTGGGCTAGGCTCAACCATATATAGTGGACAAGCCATAGTCCAAGAAGGAAAGCGGCCAACATTGGCCAAGCCTACTGAAACCGCTAAGGACGAGCTTTAGATACATGGTCTGACCATGTCTTAGCCGCCTTCCTTGAGGGAACAACACTCATCCGGAAGTAGTGATCCCTTACTAGGGTCTTTACTACTTAGCTGTCCGTGTATGTGAAAGTAAGTATCCTTTACTAAGGGCTTATTTCCGGTCAGCCTTCTCTTAGAGACCTTGACGTTTCCCTTACTAGAGATTGTGTCAAATTGATTTCCATTTATGTATTGTCAACCTTTAGGTTGTTATACTTTTGGCCGGTCTCTTCGAGGGAGTGATGTTCGGCATAGAAGTGAGTATTTTTGACGCTCTATTGTTTTGTATGTTTTTGTCCCAAGTTACTGTCTCTTTTAGACTAGTAACTGATTTAATGCCCCAAAGAGAACTAACTTGGTGAAAGTAAACAAAGGCGGTAAGAAAGTAGGAATTGTATTATATGAATTTTGCTTGACTGAATGCCAAGATACATGTATACAATTCTATTTTTCTAGCATGTGCCGTGGCACTTTGGACTTACTACAAACTACCAGATAGATTATTGACGATGAATTGAGTTAGACGTGGTACTTCTTCAGGTTATCTGAGTTTTAAGTGCGCTTGTATAACTCGTCCATCCGGATCTTGGTAACGAAAAGTTCCACTGCGCACCTCTTGGATAATCAGATAAGGTCCTTCCCAATTTGGTGTTAGCTTCCCCATCTCTTTAGCTCGTCCAACCACCTCCATCTTCCTTAGAACCAAATCCCCTACCTTGAGTGGTCGTCTAGCGACTCTCTTGTTAAACTCCCGAGCCATTCGCAGCTTGTATAATTGCATTCTTAACAAGGCATTGCCCCTGACTTCTGGTAATTGATCCAAAGTCGTGCGTAATGCAGCCCAGTTGGCATCTTCTGTGTACAACATGACTCGCAGGGTGGGTTCTTCAATTTCAATGGGCAAGACGGCTTCAGTGCCATAAACTAACATGAAGGGTGTCTCCCATGTAGAATTTTTGGCAGTTGTTCTGATGGACCATAACACTACCTGTAGTTCTTCAACCCATTGTCCCTTGACATTATCCAACTTCCTTTTGATTCCATTAGATAGAATCTTGTTGAAGGACTCCACTTGCCCATTGGCCTGTGGGTGGGCGACTGCAGCGAAGTGAGCCTTGATTTCTCGTTCTGCCAACGAATCTTCAAGTTTAGGTGTTTCAAACTGCAGGCCATTATCAAAGACGATGGACTGTGGCATGCCAAAACGAGTTATAATGTTTTTCCAAATAAATCCCTTGACGTCGTTTGTTGTTATACCTCGCATGGCTTCAGCCTCTATCCATTTAGTGAAGTAGTCCACAACCACTATTACAAACTTCTTTTGCCCAGCGGCCATAGGGAAAGGTCCTAGGATATCCATGCCCCATTTGGCAAAAGGCAGATGGAACAAGATAGGAGTAAGGTAGTTGGACGGCTTCTGATGCAGATTTCCGTGCTTCTGACAACTGTCGCACTTTTTTGCATAGACGAGGGCATCTTCCTTTAAGGTAGACCGTTAATATCCCGTCCCTTAAAGCCTTTTCTCCCAATGCTCTTACCCCAATGTGAGATGCACAAGCTCCTTCATGGAGTTCCTTCCGAACCTCTAGATCTTCTTCCCGGCGATGCACTTGAGGAGAGGACGATTGAATGACCTCTTGTAAAGAGTCTCATCCCATAATTCAAACCACTTGTCTCTAGCCTTCACATACTTAGCCTCCATAGGGTCCGGAGGCAACCGTCCCGTCTTCTTGTATTCTATGATAGGCTCCATCGAGACGCCCCTTTGGCTAAGAAACATAATATGTTCTTGGTCAATGCTCTTTTGGGTTTGACTTCCCAAAACACTTGTTCTTGGCGCATCACCTTCAAATTAGCCGGCTAATTTAGAGAGAGCATCTGCTTGATGATTTCTGACCTTGGCACTTGGTCGAGAACAAATCGTTTCAAAGGCTCAATCTGATCTTTGATCAGACGCATATATTTGCTCATCGATGCTTCTTTACATTCAAAATCCTCGTTGACTTGACTGACGACCAAGAGCGAGTCTGATTTGGCCTCAATTTCCAGAGCTCCTGCCGCTTTACACACTTTGATTCCAGCTAGAAGTGCTTCATATTCAGCTTCGTTATTGGACGCTTGGAATTGGAATCTTAGCGCATATTCAAACTTGTCTCCTTCTGGAGATTGGCAAATGATTCCTGCCCAACATCCATTGACAGTGGACGACCCATCAACCATGAGCGTCCAATGCTTCCTTCCTTCAGCTGGATCAGATATTGGCTCTATAGCTGGCCGAGTGAGTTCAACTATAAAATCTGCCAAGGCTTGCCCCTTAATGGCTTTCCTTGGTTCAAATGATATATCGAACATGTTAAGCTCAACAGCCCATTTTAGCATTCGTCCGGAAGCTTCCATCTTTTGCAGAACTTGCTTCAGAGGTTGGTCAGTATAGACGAGTATGCTGTGCGCCAAGAAATAGGGCCTTAACTTTCGGCTGGCCATGATGAGGGCCAATCCAAACTTCTCAATTGGAGTATACCTATTTTCCGCATCCTTGAGCACATGACTCACAAAGTATATGGGGACTTGCACGGACTCTCTTTCAGCAAGCAGGACAGCACTCACAGCCTGAGTGGACACAACTAAGTATACAAACAGTTTCTCACCCTCAGCTGGACTGACCAACCTAGGCAGCTGCGGAAGGTGATCTTTGACTTACTGAAGGGCTTGCTCTGCCTCTGCTGTCCATTCAAACTTGGCCTTTTTCTTGATCGTGGCGAAGAAGTGATGGCACTTGTCACCTGACTTGGACAAGAAACGTCCAAGGGCAGCCAAGCAACCCGTCAGCCGCTGGACTTCCTTTATCTTTGACTGGGATTTCATGTCTAAAATAGCTTGGATCTTCTCTGGGTTGGCTTCTATTCCCCTCTGATCTACCAAGAAGCCTAAGAACTTCCCCGATAAGACTCGAAATACGCATTTGCCGGGGTTCAATTTTAACTTGTATTTCCTGAGAGTCTCGAAAGTCTATCTCAAATCACCAACATGACCTTCCTTTTGCCGACTCTTGACTATCATATCATCAATATAGGCCTCCATGTTTCTTCCCAACTGTGGCTGAAAGACGGTATTCATCAATCTTTGAAAGGTGGCCGGAGCATTGCGTAGGCCGAATGGCATTCTCAACCAGCCATACAGTTCCTTCTCAGTAATGAAGGACGTTTTGTCCTGATCCTTTTACCACATGGGGATTTGATGAAAACCTGAATAGGCATCCATGAAGCTTAGCAAAGCATGGCCGGCTGTGGAGTCTACCAGACGATCCAACTTAGGCAAAGGGAAACTGTCCTTAGGACAAGCCTTGTTGAGATCAGTATAGTCCACACACATCCACCAAGTGCCATTAGGCATTGGCACCATGACCACATTTGCTACCCATTCTGGATAATAAGTTTCTGACGGACAGGTTTTAAATTAGGATCAACATTCAGTCTGTGGACGGCTATCTGTGGGTCCATTCCAGGCATTTCTTCAACACAATAAGCGAACACGTCTTGAAATTCTTTCAGCAAGCTGATTAGACGACCTCTCAAACCAGGACTGAGTGAAGACCCAATCTTGAGGGTTCTTTCTGGACGAGCTTCATCCAAAAATGCCTCTTCAGGAGCTTCCACCGGCTCTGGACGTTCCAATGGCAGTCCCATGATGGCCATCACTTCTTCAGACGAGGGAGGTTCTTCCTTTATTGGATCATACTTTCTTTTCTTGCTGGGAAGATGTTCAGACGTTTTTCTTGAGGGGGCAATTAGCGTCTGAGGACTCTCAATGGTCATCCTAGGCTCCTTTACATTTTCAGACGCCTTCCTTTCTCCAGCCACCTTCGTCTTATCTTTCTCAATTTCAGACGTTTTCCTTCCGCCTTCGGTCTTCGTCTGGTCTTCATTACATGCTTTCCATGATGACGGCTTGAGGGTGGTTAGGTAACATTCCCTAGCCGCCAGCTGGTCTCCATACAAGGAGCCAATCTTTCCATCATCACACTCATACTTCATAAGCATCAAGTGAGTTACTATTACAACTTTAACATGGTTCAAAGTTGGTCGTCCGAGTATGACATTATAGGCTGTCAAATCTAGGACAACCAAGAACTTGATGAACAAAGTCCGTGCGGCATCCTTCTCACCAACTCGGACGGGCAACGTGAATGTTCCCATGGGATGGATGACTCCTCCCCCAAACCCTATGATGGGGTGGTGGACGGGAACCAAGTTCTTTTCGTCAAACTTTAGTCTGGACAAGCAATCAGCACTAATTATGTCCGTAGAGCTTCCGGTATCAATCGGAATTCTCCTTACCCTCAGGTTTGCTATCTTAATTTCTACCACCAAAGGATCGTCATGGGGGGTCCTCAGCTTGCCCCGATCTTGCTCACTAACCACCACTTTTGGGAAGGGCTCGGCCTTGGTCCGATCGCCTAGCAAGACTTGGCCGAGTTCCCTAAGGTAGTTTTTGTGGCCTCTATTGGTTGGTCCTCCGACAAAGAAATCCTCCCGAAATAACGAGGACTACATCTTCGTCGGTGCTTTCACTCTCCTTCTTCTTGCTTTGACGGTCATCTCTCCTCTCGAAACTTCTTTCCCCCTTTGGGTAAGTATGAATTCATCTTTCCTTTTCGGGCTAGATCCTCCAAAGCTCTCTTAAGGTGCTTACATTCATTGGTTTCATGACCGCAATCCTTGTGAAAGTGACAATACTTGCTCTTGTCCCTATTCCGGTAAGGAGTCTTCTCTCATTTGGAGCCTTCAGCTCGTAATGGTCCTTTATCTCCATGAGAATGGAGTATTGGTCCTTGCTGAATTTGATGGGGTTGGATGAAGAAGACTCAGATTCTTTCCTCTTGCTTCTCTTGGACGAAGTAGTCGTAGAGGTTATGGCCCAAGTCTCGGCCTTTTTGGGGTTGCTTTTCTTTAGCCGAGCAACCTCTTCGGGCTTCTTGGACTCGAGATGCTTTGCCTCAAGACATACTTCGATGGCATGTATAAAAGCTTCAGCTTCCTTTAATGCCTCGGCAAGAGAATTGATTTTCTTTTTCACAAGGTCAAACATAAAACTTCCTGGCCTCAGACCCCTGATAAAGGCGTCAAAAGCCACTCCGGCATTGAGATCTTGAATTTGAAGGGCTTCCAGATTGAATCTCTTAACAAAACTCCTAAGAGCTTCTTTTGGTCCTTGGACGACCTTGCCCAGGTGCATGTTTGTCTTTTGTTCTTGACGATTAGCAAAAAAATGACTAGCAAATAAGACACTGAGTTCGGTGAAATTGTTTACTGAATTGGGGGGTAGATTATTGAACCACTTCTGAGCTACACCCTTCAAGGTAGCCGGGAAATTCTTACACCAAGTAGCATCATCTACTCCTTGGACGTACATCTGATGCTTGTAAGCAGACAGGTGATCATTCGGATCAGTTGTTCCATTAAAAGGCTCTATTGTTGGGAGTTTTACCTTTGGGAAGGGGGGCGCCTCCATGATCTTGGCCGAGAATGGAGTAGGCCAATTGATCCGGAGGGCTCCCAGCTGTCCCTCGATGGGTATGAATTCCTTGCGATATTCCTTCAACGCTGGGTTGAATGAAGTGTTTGCGAGTACTGGTCGCTTATAGACCATTGGTTGAACCACAGTTTTCTCTTGTCTCGGACGAACCATCGAAGGACCCAGACTTCTTCCCTCTGATCTGGATGGTATCCTTAAAGGAGGGTCTCTCAAATACAGGGTAGAGCCGGTAGCCGACCGTTGCAAAGCTGCAGCCCTCTTTGCCTCTAAGTAATCCCTGCCGTATGTTTCCCTTCGGTGTCCATTCGGATAAGCTTGATCTTGAGTCCTCACCACCGGATTCCATCCATCTTCCTTCGCCGATCACTATCCTCTCGGCGCTTTCCTCTTGCCGCCCTCTTAGAGGATTCCTGACGAACAGGTCGACTAGGACCTCGACGATTTTCTGGGGAACGTCCCCTAGGAGGAGCTTGATTGTTGACGGCTGGCTCCGGGTTATGATGGAATAACAACATGTTGCTCCTAATATGTTCCTGGACGACTGCTGCCATTTTAGTCTGAAAGTCATTCAAGACGTTGTCTAGATGGGCAGCCGTCACTGGACGTTCAAGATTTTCCTGAATGACCGGCTGCTGGCTTGGTCCAGGGACATGGACGATGGTTGGAGGTCTATCTCTTCCTCGAGGGGGTCTCTCGTGGTCTACTGTGTCTTCGACATTAACCTGAAGACTTCGGTTTCTGGCAATGTTGGACGATTGACAATCAGTCATCGTTGCGTCTCCCCCACGAGACGGCGCTAAATGTTTTGTCCTCTACTTGTCCAACAATTAAGCCGTAGGGCCGAGCTTTCTTGTCTAGCAAGTAAACGAGTATCCCTTAGATGTTCTTCGCTTTGGAGACTTGTGCAACAATGCCCGAATCCGCCTTAGTCCTTGGCTCGGGCTTCGTTCCCGAACCCGCAAAAAAGGGACCCACCCCCGGAGGTTTGGGTGGTGGTTCCCCCTCCGAAGCTTAAGTCGATATCGGGAGTTGTAAGAGAAAGTAGAGATAAAGAGAGAAAGTGAGAGAGTATTTTTTCAGAGTAACTTTGCACTGTTTGCATTGAATGATCTTTCTCCTGATTTCTGGGGTATTTATAGTGATAGCAAGATGACAGCTATCCTTAAAATCTGCCCTAGAATAGTGGCCCCTGATTGGCTGAGGAATCAGATCATGACACGTGGCAGGCCATGATTTGTGAGGGCTTATTAACCATTCTCCTGCAGCCACCTCACAGGGCTGGGCTCTGACTACCTTTTGGGCCAGAAAAGTAGCCTTTTAACCCAACTGAGTATAACCCAAAGATTAAATCTTCTTTCTCTATTCACTAGGGGAGGACACGTGTACGGCTCTGATGAGCCCAGGTGTCTTCAAAGGAACCGTAGATGTTAGGCTACAACAAGTACGTTACATGGTACCCATGTATTTAGAATACCTACAATATTTATTTTTTGTTATATAATATAGGAACCTGTTATACAATATGACAAAAATCTATATCACCTTTCCATTGAAATTAACATATTTTAAAATTTAATATGTGCATTGCAAAATTAGAAATTTACGTTTTTTAATGAAATTTGCTATTGCATATTACATTTCGGTGACTTTAATTACGATTTACTAAATTTTAAATAATGATTCTTCTTTTTTCCGTGAATTTTTGTATCCGAATGATTGGGTTATTTCATTTTATATGTCCTATAGTTTTATAATGAAATGTTAGTAAAATAAAAGAAGAAAGATTATTGAATAGAATCAATCCATTATTTGATGTTATTTTTATTACATAGTAGCATTTGTTTTAGTAAGGTACATGTTTCTCTTTTAGGATAATTAGAAATGTTTCATTATTCTAACCACAGTCTATTAAAAATGACAAATTATCTCATTTACTACGCGTGACATAAAATATTACTACTGATTATATATAATTTTATTTGTAATGGTTTTTTTTTAACCTTTTGGACATCTTTTAACAGTTTGATAAGTGCAATTTTTAAAAATTGTCATTTTATATGAAGTTAATATATTCTTTGTTTTTTTTGTATTAGTATATAAGAACTTGAATATGATAGTTTTTAAAAATTGTAAAGACCTAGTTTAAGATTAATTTCGGTGTGTATTGAATTTGCGCAACTTAAAAAATTAAATATATAAAAATAACAATGTATCAGCTCAACTATATATATATATATTATTGGCATATATTTATTTCATTTAAACATTGGGGAGTGACACGAGAACTATATTTCTCGCACTATCCCAACCCATGTATTTTGCTTACGATTTATTTTTCACAACATGAAATGAAATCGTAAAAATATAAGGGAAGGAAAATTTATCCACATATAGTAATATAAATATATATTTAAAGAACTTCATAAATTTTTTTCAAAGGTGAAAAAAAAGTTTAACTTAATCCACTTGCATATAATATGAAATTTTAGATGTCCACATTATTGTTTTTAATGTCATGTTTGTAATGAATTAATTTATATTCAGATGTCATTAGTTAATTTTTTGCTTATAATATATAATGAAAACTAATGAACAATTCTTTCAAATCAAATTTGAACCGTAGTATATGATATACTTTCTTTATAATTCATATTTGAATATATCAATTGAGATTACTATGTTTACAAAATAAAATATATAGACAATATTATATAAATGAACAACGAGTATATATACATATTAAAAAAGATTGCATAAGCGTAAAAAAATAACTTATATAGCATGGAAATTATACCTTTACGTGCTTCTTTCTTCCTTTTATATGTTTACACTAAAGTAGTTTATGTATGGGTGGTCATTCGTATTTTCTTTTGCTGGATATATTTTTTTTTTCAACGTTTCAAAGGTTGCATACCATCTAGGTTGAGTCGTACATTCAATTTTATAGACAAACTCACTAACATGGTCCTAAAATTTGCATATAATATATTTTTTTTATCTAATAGAAAAACTCTGTGGAAATTTGTTATTTACAGCACCGCTTTGTAACTTACGACCAGAAAAATATAAAAAAGTTTAATAAATACGAGAAAATAGAAAAAAAAAAAAAGAGGGAAAAGAAATTAATATTGATCTCATCCTACACTGGATATATAATATAATAATATAAATGGAAAAATGATTCATCATACTGACTATTTCTAATGTTATTATAATAATTTGTCGTTTACACCTAATTAATATAATAAGTAAACCGTTATAAATATCATTATGTTTACGTAATTAAGAGTCATTTTATATAGAATAAAAAATAATTTCTAGTTAAGCAAGTTCATGCATGTCAAAAAAAAGATCTATTAGATAACAAATGTAGTTTGCAGTTGGAGAGAATGAGAAAAATAAAATGAACTTTACAAATATTAATTTATATAATTAATACTTATCTCAAAACATCATAAGAGATAATTTTTAGTTCAACATTCCTGTGCAATGATGACAAGTTTCTGACATTTGTTAGCCGTATAAAAACAACTACATGTTTTTCAAGAAACTTTCTTTACCGATTGCAATCCTCATCTCCATCTATATGAAATTAAAACAAATATAAATCGATTGATACAGACAATAGCATTCGTTGGAATGTTTGTTTATAATAAATATAATTGCATTGATGTAACTAAATCTTATATCATAGAGTAAGATGAAATGATCTCCAATTCAACATTTCAATACAAACAAAAGAAAATCACGATAATGTAAGCCGTATAAAAACAATCACATACATCTTTAATAACTTTATTGAACCAGAAGAATCTTCATCTGCATCTATATCAGATAACGATAACTTCAAGCCGTATGAAGATAATAACATCTATCAAGGACTTGGTTGAATGAATAGGAGAATGAGTTGGACACAATATATAGATACTCATTCAGCTGAAATGAAGTCTTCCACCGTACACGTTGCTTTGTGAATAACCAAAAAATCATATATTTCATACACGTATCAGTGTAGACAAATAAACAACCGAACTATATTCAGACAACGAATATAAGGATGCTAGATGGCTAAAAATTGTAGTTCATATTTTAGATTTGGATAGGAAGAAGTAATATGGTTAATATCAGGTTCATGTATGTTACGGTTGGGTTATATATTCTCAAAACTTAGGAAAAAAAACCAAAATATGGATCTATTACACTTGTGAAATTTTGAAGAAGACAAAAAAAGGAATAGTACGAAGAAATGACTAATGAAAACATTATTCAAACAACAGAACTTTGAGTAAAAACAAAATCTAATAGCGTTATAAGATTACACAAAAAGACAAAAAGCATATCTTACTATCAATTTGGGACGCAAAATCTAATGGATACAAATGAAACATTTTAAAAAAAATATTTGTTAACAAACATTTACTGTACTAAACATACAATAATATGGACATTTGCATAACAAAAATTCAAATATTTGAAATATGATACACAAGCATTGTTGTTTAGCTTACATATAACATTTAAAAAGGGAAATCAACTTAAACATTATATGGTAATAATCAAAGATATGCAAATATATTCATTCAATACTTACATTATGATAACTGAACTGTAATAGTATAAGTTTTGATGGCTGAACTATAAAAACATAAAAACATCAATTTAATGATATGGATGCGACAAGGAGATTCAAGATAATTAAATTAGTTGATCTATTTAATTATTGGGTTTGAATCATTTTACAATTCAACGTCATAAGGAGTGTTTCAAAGTGTTAGTTTTAATTGTTAAGGGATGAGATTCTCTTATTTAAATTCGGTTCTTAAGTTGTTTTTATTGCTTTATTAGAAGTATTACTAGAAATCCTAGTTCTGTTAGGATTTTTGTAAACGTAGTCTTATTTGGATTAGTAGTCCTAGTAGTAGTCATAGTTCTAGTTGGATTAATAATCTTAAGTGTGTTAGGGTTATAGTTGATGTAGGAATTTCGTTGTTTTCGTTTTCCTAGTTTATTTAGTATTCCTAAACCTAGTAGAGGTTGGAATCAATTTTTGTAAGCCTATGTATATGGCTCGCTTTTTCATCAATAAAAAATAGAAGATTTATGAGATTAGAATTTTAATTTTCTTTGTGAAAATTTTTGGACTTCTTTGTGATTTCCATACCTTGAATCGATTACTTTGTGTTTGAGATTTAAGATTGATTGCTTAATTACTTTGTGTTTGAGAGTGGTTCAAGACCCAATTCGTGAATTACTTTGTGTTTTATCGAATTGTTCTATCCTTTATACTTAAAGAAAACCCTAAAGATCCAGTCTTTTTTTCAAGATTCTTGGATTTTCGTAAAACTCAACTAAAGTACGTCTGCATCCACATCAAATTGGTATCAGAGCTGGTTGAAGAAAGTCGAAAAACTTGCAGCGCGTTCGTCCAGATTCAAACAGTTTTCAGGTGCATTTTGTTTATTTTCGCTCTACTAGTTGGAAACGAATTTTTGGGTTATTCGTGAGCCTAAACTGGACTAATACATGTCTAGTTTACTGTCCTAAATTTTCATAATATTTGAAGATCGTTTCAAAAAGTTTCGAGACGGTTTTTGTTCAATGGTCTGTTTTCGATTGAATCTGCCACAAGCAACTTATTTTGGCTGTTACGGACTATATACTCGGGAATTTTTGCGTGATTCCAATTGGGTGGATCTTATAACATCTGAATCTTGTATGTGCTAAATTTTCATGAGATTTCATCAAGAGTTGGACTTGAAATTGTCGAGTGATTTGCAACCCAAATCTACGGCAAGTTTTGTCAACTTCATTGCTGATTTTTGCTCATTATCATGGATGATCTTTATCATGCATTTTTAAGAATTGAACTTCGATATATTCAATATGTTAAATATTAAAATCATCATCGTGTGACTAAAGAACTTCGAGCAAATATTCAAGAGTTGGGAGAATCATTGAAAAAATCTTGAACGCCTAGTTCTCAAACATTATCCTTAAACAAAAATCATACAAAAACCGACGATTCTACTAATTTTGAAGATCATATCACACACGAGAATATAGTTTTAGATCGAATTCTCGAGAAGGATCAAGAAGAATATATTAAAGAAAATTCTAGTCATACTTCTCTTGCTACCGATGTTGTTACAGAGTTTTCCAAAGATACCACTATTTTCAACTTGCCCAAGTAAGGGTTGTCGTGGACAGGTCTTGATATTATTTTTGAACCTCCTCCAACTTGGTTAATGCATACTTTGGGTTTCGACAAGAGTAATGTTGATCATGATGGTAATCTTGATGTCCCTAAAAGTTCATGTGATTGAATGCAATATACCATACTTGATGAAGTCCTCATTCCTTCTGATCAAGTTCTACTGTTGGGATTCAGCAAAATTCGAGGTCGAATTTTTTTTCAAGAAGGGGAGAATGATATGGATGCGACAAGGAGATTCAAGATAATTAAATTAGTTGATCTATTTAATTATTAGGTTTGGATCATCTTACAATTCAAGGTCATAAGGAGTGTTTTAGTGTTAGTTTTAATTGTTAAGGGCTGAAATTCTCTTATTTAAATTCGGTTCTAAAGTTATTTTTATTGCTTTATTAGAAGTATTACTAGAAATCCTAGTTCTGGTAGGATTTGTGTAATCGTAGTCCTATTTGGATTAGTAGTCCTAGTAGTACTCATAGTTCTAGTTGGATTAATAATCTTAAGTGTGTTAGGATTATAGTTGAGATAGAATTCTACTTTTAGTCGGATTCCTAATAGATGTAGGAATTCCGTTGTTTTCCTTTTCCTAGTTTATTTAGTATTCCTAAACCTAGTATATGGCTATATATATGGCTCGCTTTTTTATTAATAAAAAATAGAAGATTTATGATATTAGAATTTTAATTTTCTTTGTGAAAAATTTCGGACTTCTTTGTGATTTTCAAACCTTAATCGATTACTTTGTGTTTGAGATTCAAGATTGATTGCTTAATTACTTTGTGTTTGAGAGTGAATCAAGACCCGATTCGTTAATTACTTTGCGTTTGATCAAATTGTTCTATCCTTTATACTTAAAGAAAACCCTAAAGATCCAGTCTTTCTTTCAAGATTCTTGGATGTCCGTAAAACTCAACTAAAGTACTTCCGCATCCACATCGACTTGTAATAACATATATTCTATTTGAATTTTCATCTGTTATTATTATTTAGTTTGCTCAAAGAAATTCGTGTAATTGCTTATAAATTTTTTAAAAGAAGATAAATCATCCTAATTGAACAAGTGTATTTCGTATTTCTTAAATATATATCATGTTGGAAAAAGTTATGATATATAATTAATATATGTAATAAATATTAATAATTGTTAATAAAAAAATTGAGCTTATAAAACAACATCCTTAAAATTTCATAAACTAAACACCCATATCAAATGATGAAAACAAAGCATATGAACAAATATTACTTGTGAAACATATAAAAGGAGCAAAAAAAATTATAATAGTATGATTTAACCATTGCAAACAATACTGACAACAAAAAGCAAACATGATATCACATTTTGGAACTTATGAAAAACATAGATAACAATAAAAGTACATAGTGTTGTCAAATCACACATATGAAGACAAACATGTGATTCTATGTTATGTATTACATATTTGTGCTACTAATTCATGCGTCCATCAAGATACAAAATATCATCATCATATAACTTACAATAAAATTATTTTAATCATAATGTCTTTCGGTAAATATACTATTTATATTGCTTAACAATCGACGTACATCTTATGTAAGTTAACTATAATACAAAATAGCATATCACATATAAAATATGTACAATAAAAACTTATTCTTATAAGTAATTACACCACATTTTTTTTGCAAATCTAATATAAACAAAACATGAAGCCAAACACATTCAAATCTACAAATAATTTTTTTTTAAGATACTAAATTTACATAAGTACATCACATGTACAAAATGTACAATGGAACTAGAAGCTTACTTTCACAAATTATTACCACAACCTTTTTTCCGACTCTAATATAAACAAAACATCAATCGGAATATATTAAAATTTACAAATAATTTTTTTTAAAAGATGCTAAGTTTACACAATCAACTATCTCTATCAAGTTTGGAAAATGCATATGAACCATCTCTCTATCCTCACGTAAGATACACATGAAAATATGATTATCATTCCAATATATCCAACTAGCACCATTAAAACCACGAGGCCGTCGCACAATGCATCAATTGAACCCAAGAAAATCTCCTAAAGCTCGAGTAGTGTCATTCATTTGTGGGATTGGAACTCGAGGTTCCAACACAATAATAATATGAGGATTGTATATTCTAACAAGTTCAAGGGCAGTATGTTAGAAAAATTCTCTATTACTTCCGCAGAACATTCCAAAGAAATACACCGATAGACGTTGTAGCAAAGAATTGTACATACTATTGCTTGTGAACGAATTGAAATGGAAGAACTATTAGTTGAAGCCGATGACGATAAATTATGACTTGATGAGGGTAACATTTGATGGCGATAAGGATGGATTGTAATAAAGTGATGTGCATTCCTATAAACCCTAAAGTCTCTACAAAATCCTATAACAACTTCGGCTATGGAAACTTGAGGGTCCAAGAAAAAAGACATAATTGTTCTTTGACGAATATTAATAGACACGTTAAATCATTTGCATTTTGACGTCCAAAATATCCATAATGATAAGTTGGAAATGTATGCGGAGGTGGAAGAGACAATAATTGTGGTAATTTTGTCAATGGAAATCGTCCTCCATAATGGTGCTCAAGATTGAAAATTACATTTCGATTTCTTAAAAGTGATCCAAAAAGTGGCTCCACACACGCACATCCCCATTGACAATGTGATGACGAAGGTATATAATATTGCGGCGCAAGTGGAGGACGGATAAAAGAAGCCATTAGTTGGATCATTGAACACACTGGAATGTGAAATAAAAGGACAATAAATGGTGCTGGTGGGGATGGAAGAATAAACACCTCCATATCGTACATACTCTCCAAAAAACCATGATTGTTTTGATCACCAAGTAAGTTTTGAGCTAAAGCCCAACTATTGGTTTGTGGATGTCCAGGAACTTGTATAATATGTATTGAGATATTATTCACAAGATCTACTATCCATAACAAATGAATTTGCAATGGATGCATAAGATGCATACTATTAACATCATACAATTGAGTAGGATGAAGAATGATCGGTTCAAAGGGGAACTACTCGACATGTAAGATACAAAGGAGGCATAAAAAAACAAAAGGAACTATGAAGTGATGGTAGTCCCAAGAAACTTTATGATACAAATATATATGAGAATAGTAAATGTAAAGTATTGATATATATATATATGTGTGTGTTTTGGTGTCATGTATATCCTCTCCATATATTCTTATGGTACATTATAACCATAAATTGACACATCATCTTCCAATATGGCATACATGCAAAATTCCATGTTATACGATTCTTTTTAACATAAAAAAAATTTTGATTGCATTATATCATTAATTGTGACACAGAACAATGTAATAACAACTAATTAGTTACATCTCTTCCCTAAATAGGAAAAAAGGTTGCATCCTTAAACTAATAAACTTCATGTTATTCTCAACGTAATATGATTTTGATATCCCGATTAATATATCTACGTTAAATATAATTCTTTTAAGGCGCATTGCCAACAATTTACAGTAGCACATTCATCCAATTAATCAACACAACAACACACTTATTCATCAATGAACACAACCATCCATTTTATCATAGCACTTCTTTGCCACTAAACATATGGTTGTTATAACTTCTTAATTGCTAACCTTTGAGCTTATAACTCCATATAATTATAAGAGAACCATAGTATTATCATCAATTTTGAGTAAACTTCTACAATATAAATATTAACGTTTTCAAAATTATTTCAATAAAACAAACTCACTAACCAAATTCATGTCTCGCACATCAACAAGTGAAATGAAAATACCACAATTTTAACTCGGCGAGACAATCGTTAAAAAATTGGTTGAGTCACACAATTGTGACTCTTAGATATTCACAATAACCAAGGAAATTAATACTAAATGATCATACATATAAGAAAGAAGAAACTTTTGTTTACTCACCTCAAAATTATTACTTTGGGTGGCCCTCCCTAGTTTGTAAGGGCATGTTGGAAGAATCCTTTGAGGTTTCATATAGTTCCTCCTAAGTAATCGATACACTCTTGCCTAAAACCCATAAATGATCTCCATCAAAACAACCAAATTATATAGAATTAGATTCATAAAAAAAAATGAAAACCCACCCAAAAAACATGGGTTTAGCATGAGTATACACAATGCACAAGCCATTAACGAATTGAGATTTACAGCTCATATTTAATTCCACAAACCCTGTCTGACAATCCTTATATCATTCAATTGCTTCAAAACCTATAAAAATTTATGTATATACATGAGGAACCAAACACTAACAATAGTTGAATAACTAAGATGCTACGAACACACCACACTTACTCAATCAACCAACACAACCATCCAATTTAACATATTTCAACCAAAATTACATCAATCAAATTACCGTAATTTTATAATGAAATCTACTAATCATAACCCAAGCTTTAAGTGGAATTAATTCCAATTCAAAAGAGAAAATGGAAAGCCACATATCTGATTCTCACCCACATTCACCAATACCCCCTTCTTTAGATTCCATGAGGAAGCTTACACATTGTCACTGACCAACCTATTCCCAATTGTACCCTACATTGTATGAACAATAACGAAGCGCAATAAAATCATAATATTCTCTTTTGAAACAAAAATGGGCAAACCTAATTAAACCACACATTTGCTGGATAATAACCAACCCCGAGCAAAATCATAACCTTCTCTTTTAAAACAAAAATTATTTAAATGTACTCCAAACATCTAATTATTTGTAACTAACAATTAACAATAATTACAACAACACATTCATCCAATTAACCAACATCCTGTAAAACAAACAAAAAAAAAATTTACCAACATAACATCATACATATTTATCATCCAACACAACCACCTAATTTCTCATAGTACTTCTTTACTAATTAACATATGATCGTTATCACTTCTTAATTGCTAACCATTGAGCTTATAACTCAATATAATTATAAAGATAACCCTAGTATTATGATTAATTTTGAATCGTAAATATTAACGCTTTCCAAGTTAATTAGAGAAAACAAACTGACCTCAAAATTAATATTAGATGATCATGCATGTCAAGAAGAAGAAATTTTTGTCTACTCACCTTAAAATTATTACTTTTGGTAGCCATTCCTGGTTTGTAAAGGCATGCTTTCAGGTTTCCTATACTCCCATCAAAGTAATGGATACAATCTTGCCTAAAACCCACAAACAATATCCATTGAAACAACCAAATTACATACAATTACATGTGTAAAAAAAAAAAAGCAAAAACCCACATAAAGAACACGGGTTTACCATGAATTTATGAAATCACAACTCTTTAAACTTTTTTTGACAAGATTGGAGACTCGTTTTATCCAAGAAGTTAAAGGTACGTTTAGTAATAATTTTAAATGTAGCATTAAGGTTGAAGAGTTGCTGACAGGCTAAAGTCGTATCACCTTATCAAAAATAACCTAAGGTCCACTAACAAGTAGTCAGGGAAGTCAGGATCGAATCCACAGGGAGAAAGTTACACTATTGTATCTGAACTCTAATATTATACTAACTAGATCAGATGAAGATTAGTGTGTGTGACTAAACTAAGCAAATAACAGAACTAAATATGAAGGTAAGAATCAATTAATAAAGAACTAGGACTATGGATCACTATGCATACAATTCGGGAAATCGTGAGACGAATAATAACTACCCAATAAGTCAATTTATCTAGGGCACATGTAATTTCTCTCGAACATTACCTCCCTCAAAGATCACCTAGCCGTTCTCGCATGGTCAAGGATCACTATGCCTAATGATTGAAAGCCTATACGAAATCTCTCCTCTCGAAGTAGATTCAATATTGCGATAATAGAAATACAAATCAGGCCTAATTCATAAATCTAGCATGAACGATTCAATCACAGGAAACAATTGAAATAAAGGGTAATTATACTAATCTATCAATCCCTCATTGCATACATAGATCCCCACAATCCTAGAAATAAAACTACTCACTCATGTTTGAGAATCCAATAACAAATTCCATATAAAAATCCATGCTTTGAACTATTGCAAATAACTAAGAAACTAATCTAATCAATAATAGAGAAAGCAAACAATAATGAAGAGAACAAGGAAGAAGATTACCAAATTAATGAACTATATTGAACTTGCGAATAATCCAAAGGTTTGATCTTGAATCACAATGAAGAGTAGTAAAAAACTAGGGTTCTTGAGAGAAACTATGAAAAATAAAGACTAAAAACAAGATGCCAAAAAGATGTTCTAACTTTCCTATTTATACTAAATGCTCAAAATTCATTAAATGAACGCGCGCGGAGGAGAAGCCCGATCGGGCCAAGTCAGCCCGATCAAATCGGGCACAAAAGCAAAGCACTGGGCCTCAAAACCGGGACCCCGCCCGATGACATCGGGCGGCACACCAACGCCGGGCAACACATCACCGTAACACGCCCGATGCAATCGGGCCGGACCGCCCGATCGGGCATCTCAGCGTAATAACGACCGGGCGACAGAGCCCGATCGGGCCCGCAACGACTTGTTCCCAATGGCAATGAACGCCCGATCGGGCTGATGCCCGATGCTTCCTTCCTTGGCTTCAAACGCCAAGGCTTCACTTCTTCTTTTGTCCAAGGCCTCGGAAAGTATTCTCGGGACCCCGGAACTCACCATAATTGCCTTCGAACTTCTCCATTCGATTGTAATGGTCGGATAATAGCGGAAAATAGGAGATAACTCCCTAAAACCCGCAATCGATACACGTAACGTAAAACCACAACTAGATGGAGAGAGTTAGCATAAAATGGCTCCTAAGAGCACCATTGATACACATTTTAGTTCAAATACAGGGGGAAAATCACTATATAAAACCATAACATCAGTTGCAACATAATTAAATTTAATGGATGATCATGATTTTCTTTCTTCTTACATATTAAAAAATCTCGAGAAGTATAAGGTGTCGAAATTATGTTATGTTATTAGCAAGAAGCTTATTTTTTTATAAGTAAACAAATGAATGTCATGGTCATACATAGCCAACTTGTGGGGATGAGAATCGATCTCAGGATCTCCTGAAACCGTAAGGGGAGCTCTAACCAACTGAACTATCCCTCACTCTCATAGAATTGTTAAATTGTATCCCCATATAGGTATATCATGTACTACTATATTGTATAGTGCCTTCTTTGAGCCTTGTCCCTCTTATTCACCAAAATATGTACAGTGCCAAATAATAACGGCTAGAACTACGAGTTTTATTACACAATCAAATTTAATTGTCAGAGTTTGGTTTAATGGGTTCGCCTGGCTTCAAAATTTCAATACATTTCATAAATGTTGAAAATGGTCTTCTAAGAGATAAATGAGTCCAAAAGAATCAAAACAAACCTATACCATTTTTTTATACTCTACAAGGATGGACAATCTTTGGAGTAGGCTTGCTCGAAATATGTTATAAGCCCAATTCAAGACTAAAATGGGAGAAGGTTGGAGAAATTTAGTAAATCTATATTCAAAATGGACACCTTTACTTATATGACCCATATCTTTTTTTTTTTGTTATTTATTCAGATAATGGCATGATATAAAACTGGACGAGAAGTAATGAGCTTAAAGCAGACACAAATAAGGTGAAAATGATGAGTGATATACAAGGATTAGCAGCTTGTGTGTTGTTAACTGTGATTTCTTCTTTAATCTCACTCTTTCTTTCTTGCAAGGCAGAAATAGATGCATCATCTAATTACACCACAGGACATGCGAAAAACCCATATATGATCCCTGATATTGCTGTACCAAGATTTATTGTGGTAAATCAGTAAAATTTAATTTCAGTTCAATATAATTCAGGTGAAGAGCGAGGACACGGACTTAGTACAACTTGTTTCCTTGACAGATTTTGTGCTTGTTGATGTAATAACACAAGTGAAAAACATGAGCAACTTGCCAGTTATCCATAAGTCCAAAAGTTCTGAAGCAAAAGCTGAGAGTTGTAGCAATGATTGCCTTATAAAACAGGCTATCAAAAAAATATTTAAATAAACATAATGAAGATATATTAGTACTTGTGAAAAAAGACAAATGTATATTCTACCATATGTCACATAGTTAATGAAACATAGTTGATTACGTAGAATCTAATTTTGAATTTGAATACATTATGTAACAACACAAATAGGTTCTAATATATTTTGTTGTATAGCTGCTGTAAGCGTTAGTGATTATCTTGCAACAATTTCATTTGATAATACATGTAGTCTCCAATGTCAAGATTATATGTATCTTGAAGAAAGTTAATGGCTTGTCGAGCTGCAGTTTGCTGTGAAAGATTGGCCTCTGTTGAAGTTATTCCGATGAATCTTTGTGTATGTGGAAAGTTTAAAACTCCATGAATTTCAGCGTATGCCTTCAATTCGTCATCAGTGATAGAATGAATTCCATAGTATGCCGCTGGTAAATTAAGTTGTGTCAGCATGTCAAACAAAATTATCTTGATGTTTGTTTCCATTACTCGGTGTGTTTCATCCATTATAAGTAACAATATTTTCGAAGTTGTGATAGTATTTGTTTGAGTGTGTATGTGTTTCTGTGTGTGTGTGTGTGTGTGTGTTTGTGTGTGTGTGTGAGTATATATTGAGTACGAGTTTTGTAATATATGTAACATGCATGTTGACATGTGTCACAAATTTTGCTCTAAATGCATATATGTACGACAACACGTGTTACATTGTTTAAATATTCATGTTGATATGATTCGGTATGAGTGTTTATGTGGACTGTGTATTTAAAATGTACGTGTCAGAACATTTATGCCCTAAGATAAATAATTATGATATAATATGGATGTAGTAAATAAAACAATATGATCTTTAAAAAAACATAATACAAATATATTAATACTTGTATAAAAAAGGCAAATACATATTCTACCATATCTTACATAGATTCTAATTTTGGATTGGAATACATTATGTAATAACACAAATAGGTTCTAAAACATTTTGTTGTATTGATGCAAGAAGCGTTGGTAATTATGTTCCAAGAATTTCATTTGATAATAATTGTAGTCGCCAATGTCAACATTATATGTATCTCGAAGAAAGTTAATGGCTTTTCGAGCTGCAGCTTGTGAAATATTGACCTCTCGTAGAAATCATTCCGACGAATCTTTGTGTATGTGGAAAGTTTGGAACTCCATGAATTTCAACGTATGCCTTCAGTTTGCCATTAGTGGCAGAATGAATTCCATAATATGCCGCAGGTAAATTAAGTTGTGTCAGCATATCATGCAAATTTATCTTAATGTTTGTTTCCATACTCGGTGCGTTTCACCCATTATAAGTAACAATATTTTCAAAGTTGTGGTAGTATTTGTTTGAGTGTGTATGTGTTTCTCTATGTCTCGTGTGTGTGTAAATATATATTGAGTACGAGTTTTGTAATAAATGTAACATGCATGCCGACATTTGTCATAAATTTTGCTTTAAATCCATGTGTACGATAACACGTATTGTTTAAATATTCAAGTTGATATGATTTGTCATGAGTGTTTATGTGGACCGTATATTTGAAATTTACATGTCAGAACATTTATGCCCTAAAATAAGAAGTAACGTGTTGTTAAATAATTTAATTTTTTATAGAGCTATTATAATATTGTACTTTTTTTAAAACATTTTTTATTATTTTTACATCAATAAATTGTAAGCACTTGTGATATTTGATATGATAAAAAAATGTAGTAATAATTAAAAGCATTGTATTTAAATATGTAAGGGTTCAACACATAATATGAAATGAAATTACACATTACATTACATTATATTTTACAATATGTACAATAGTGTCTATATTATTTTATCTTACAATGGATATTAAAAAGTACTTTACACTATAGACATAGTATCAAATGGTGGCATATATAATTTCCTTGGTTTTCCAAACGTAGTTATCTACTATCTCCAAGCATGTAAGTAGTCAACTCTATGTTGAAATATATGTCCTTTAACTTTTCAACAGTTTCTTCAATAAATGTTCGTCGTTCCTATAAGAATAATAAAATTAATATTTATTATTGATATACTTATATTATGTAATATGAAATGATCATTAAGGTACCTGCGTTGACAATAAAGATATCTCATTTGCTTTTTTGTCTAAGACGAACTCGCATGATGACCAAAGAGTGTCATAGGTGTCCTACCGCTGGAGTATTCAACATCAACATGTAGGATACATCTGTAGTGGATGAAATAGAATAAATAAATAATGGGAAACAATTTTAAGAAAATAATGGAAAATAATGTACAAAATTACCGGGGTTCAGCTGTTGCAGCATGTGGAGTGGAGGAAATAGAACAGGTAAATTCCTCTCCGATGTTAGCATTACATTTTTTGTTGCATACGTTGCAAGAATCATATATTAGACTATGCTTGTTCGATATTTCTGTAATTTTTCTTTTAATATGCACATTCTTTCCAGCCTGACATTAACAAAATTAAATCAAATAAAAAATGACTACGAAAATTACAACCACAATAAAGAACATAAGAAATAAATTTATATTTAAATTACAATATAACCTGTTGTTCTGGTAGTAAACTGATTAAAATATCTGAGTGTCCATTTTGTTATGTGCTTTCATTGCTCTGATAGCAATCGATGTTCTTAGTTCGTAAAATTTTTCCGTATTTTCGACAACCCTGCAACAAAATTATGTGTAAATTAGATAATGTTGGTAATAATTAATTTACGGCTACTCTATTATTCAACTTACCAGTTATGTAATTCAAATGTTGTTGGTGAATCAGTGTTTATTTTGATAGTGGAAAGAGGTGAGTTGTTCCATTTCGCTCCTGTTGTAGCCTAATATCTACGGCTCCCTTAACGACACATGGGCTCATCAGAGCCGTACACGTGTCATCCTATTTAAAATAAAAATAAGGCTTAATCTCCGGGCTATGCTCGGCCCGGGTAAAAGGATTGAATTTCTCGGCCCAATAGTCGAAGCCCAAAGAAGGCCAAATGGCTGAAGGAGAAGTGGTTAATAGACATCCCCAGCCATGATCCGCCACGTGTCATGATCTCGATTCCTCACCCAATCGAGGCCACTATGGTAGGTCAGTTTTTAAGGTTAGTCACAACTTACTATCACTATAAATACCCCCGAAATCGAGAAAACACATTCAATGCAAACAAAGGTGTAAAGTTACTCGATAAATTCTCTCTCACTTTCTCTTTCTATCTCTACTTTCTCTTACAACTCCTGATAACTGACTTAAGCATCGGAGGGGGAACCATCACCCAAACCTCCAGGTTGGGTCCCTTTGTGCAGGTTCGGGAGCGAAGCCAAGGCTAAGGACTAAGGTGATTCAGACATCGTTGCACAAGTCTCCAACTGAAGAACACTCAAGATACTAATTTACTTGCTTGACAAGGAAGCTAAGCTTACAGCTTACTTGTTGGACAAGTGGATAAAACATTTGGCGCCGTCTGTGGGGAGACGCAACGATGACTGATTGTCAATCGTCCAACATTGCCAGGAATCGAAGCCTTCAAGTTAATGTCGAGGATACGGTGGAGCATGAAAGACCACCTAGAGGAAGAGATAGACCCCGTCCATTGTCAATGTTCCCCGACCAAGCCAAGAACCTGGTCATCCAAGTGAATCTGGATCGCCCAAAGGACGGCCGCCCACCCGGAGAATGTGCTGAATGACTTTCGCACTAAGATGGCGGCGGTCGTCCAGAAACAGATTAAAAGCAATATGCTGTTTTTTCATCACACCCCGGGGCCAGCCGCTAACAATCCACCTCGTCCTAGAGGACGTTCTCAAGAGATCGTCCAGGTCCTAGTCGCCAAGTTCGCCAGAGCCCTCAGGAGGACGTCAAGAGGAAAGCAGCCAAGAGGATAATGATCAACGAAGAAAGATGGACCGGAACTTGGTGGTGAGGACTCGGGACCCTGTTCGTCCAAGCGGGCACCGCATGGAAACAGATGCCGAGAGTATCTAGAAGCAAAGAAAGCCGCAAAGATTACAAAGCATCGCCGACGGGATCTACACCATATTTGAGAGACCCTCCTTTGAGGTTGTCGTCCCGAGGGGAAGGGACGAAGTTTAAGTCACTCTCTTGTTCATCCGCGGCAGAGAAGACAAGTGGCTCAACCCATGGTCTATAAAGGCGTCCAAAGGCTCGCAAAACACTTCATCCAATCCCGTAATGAAAGAATATCGCAAGGAGTTTATACCCATCGAGGGACAATGGGAGCCCTTCGGATCAACCGGCCTACCCCATTCTCGGCCAGATCATGGAGGCGCCCCTTCCCAAAGGTAAAACTCCCAACCATTGAGCCTTTTGATGGAACAACTGATCCCGATGATCACCCCGTCCGCTTACAAACATCGATGTACGTCCAAGGAGTGGACGATGCTACTTGGTGTAAGAATTTCCCACCTACCTCGAAGGGAGTAGCTCGTAAGTGGTTCAATAATCTTCCCTCTAATTCAGTCAACAATTTTACCGAACTCGCTTCTTATTCACTAGTCACTTTGTTGCCAACAAGCAAGAGCAAAAGACAAGCATGCACCTAGGCAAGGTCGTCCAGGGACCTAAGGAGGCTCTTAGAAGTTTTCTTAAGAGATTTAACCTAGAAGCACTTCGCATCCACGATCTTAATGCCGGAGTAGCCTTCGACGCCTTCATCGTGGGTCCGAGGCCGTGAAGTTTCAAGTTTGATCTTGTTAAGAAGAAAATCTCCACTCTTGCCGAGGCTTTAAGAGAAGCGGAAGCGTTTATTCACGCTACCGAAGTGTGTGCTGAAGCAAAACATCCCGAGTCTAAGAAGCCTGAAGAGGTTGCTCAGCCAAAGAAGAGCAACCCCAAAAAGGCCGAGACCTGGGCTATAGCCGCAACCACCACTTCGGCCGAAGGAGCAAGAGAAAGGAGGCCGAGCCATCCTCATCCAATCCTATTGAGTTTAACAAAGACCAATACTCCATTCTCATGGAGATCAAGGATCAATATGAGTTAAGGCCCCAACTGAGATGAAAACCCCTTATAGAAATAGGGATAAGAGCAAGTATTGTCACTTCCACAAGGATTGTGGTCATGAGACTAATGAATGTAAGCACCTCAAGAGAGCTTTGGAAGAGTTAGCCCGAAAAGGAAAGATGAATTCCTATATGCCGCAAGGGGGAAGGAAGTTTCCAAGGAGAGATGATTGGCATAACAAGAAGAAAGAGAGTGCAAGCACAGACGAAGATGTTGTTCTCGTAATCTCAAACGGTTTTGCTGCTGGGGGACCAACTAATAGAGGGCACAAAAACTACCTTAGGGAGCTCGGCCAAGTTTTATTAGCCGATCGACGAAGGCCGAGCCCTTCCCAAGGGTAGTAGTTAGTGAGCAAGATAGGGGGCAGTTGAGGACTCCCCATGATGATCCCTTGGTTAGTAGAAATGAAAATAGCAAACTTGAGAGTGAGAAGAATCCCGATCGACACCGGAAGTTCGACGGACATCATTAGTGCCGATTGTTTGTCCAGGCCGAGGTTTGACGAAAGGAACTTGGTTCCCGTCCACCATCCCATCATAGGGTTTGGGGGAGGAGTCATCCACCCCATGGGAACGGGCCACGTTGCCCGTCCGAGTTGGTGAGAAGGGAAGCCTCAAGAAGTCCGTTTATCAAGTTCTTGGTGGTCCGAGATTTGACAAACCTTACAATGTCATTCTTGGACGACCGACTCGAATCATGTCAAAGCGGTAATAGTAACTCACCCGATGTTGATGAAGTATGAGTGTGATGACTGCAAGATTGGCTCCTTGTATGGAGACCAAAGAGCGGCCGGGAATGTTACCTAACTACTCGAAACCATCATCATGGAAGGCCGATAAGCAAGACCGGACGCAAGTTGCCGGCGAAAGGAAAACGTCCCGAAAAGAGAAAGATCGTACGAAGGTTCCTAGCGAAAGGAGAACGTCTGGGGGTAGAGAAAGATCGTACGAAGATGGCTTCAGAGAGGAAAACGTCCGGATTAAAGCCGACCATTGAGAGCCCTCCGACGCTACTTGCTCCCTCAAGGAAGGCGTCTCGAACATCTCCCCAAAGAAGAAGAGGAAATATGAAATCATCAAGGAAGAACCCTCCCCGTCCGAAGAAGTTATGGACATCATGGGGCTAGCAAGTGGAACGTCCCGAGCCGCTGGAGGTCCCCTCAAGAAGTTTGTCTCGGATAAAGCTCGCCCGTAAAGGACCCTCAAAGTTGGATCTTCGCTCGCTCCCGGTTTCAAGGGTCGTCTAGTACACTTGTTGAAAGAGTTTCAAGATGTGTTTGCCTATTAGCGCCGAGGAAATGCCGGGAATTGATCCGAAGTAGCCGTCCACCGTTTGAATGTTGATCCAAATTTGAAACCGGTTCGCCAAAGAAGAGACATTTGGGACCGGCTAGAAACCAAAGGTCGACCAAGAAGTTCGTAAGCCGTTGGAATCCAAGTTCATCAAAGCAACCTATTATCCAGACCGGATAGCAAATGTGGTTATGGTGCCGAAGCCCAATGGCAATGGAGAATGTGTGTGGACTACACGGACCTCAACAAGGCATGTCCTAAGGACAGTTTCCCTTTGCCTAAATTGGATCGTCTAGTAGACTCCACGGCCGGCCATGCTTTGCCGAGCTTCATGGACGCATATTCGGGTTTTCATCAAATCCCAATGTGGCCGCAGGATCGTGACAAAACGTCCTTCATTACCGAAAAAGGGCCATGGTGGCCGGGCCGAGGATGCCATTCGGCCTACGCAATGCCCCGGCCACTTTTCAAAGATTGATCAATAATGTTTTTCAACCGCAGCTAGGACGAAATATGGAAGCATATATTGACGATATGATAGTCAAGAGCCGTCAAGAAGAAAGTCATGTAGATGATTTGAGAGAAACTTTTGAAACTCTCAAGAAATACAAGTTGAAGCCGAATCCCAAAGAAATGTGTCTTTGGGGTTTTGTCGGGCAAGTTTTTAGGTTTCTTGGTGGATCAGAGGGGAATAGAAGCCAACCCTGAAAAGATTCAAGCTGTTCTAAACATGAAGTCTCCTTCGAAGGTAAAGGAGGTGCAACGGCTGACAGGTTGCTTGGCTGCCCTTGGACGATTTTTGTCTAAGTCAGGCGACAAGTGCCATCACTTCTTTGCCACGATCAAGAAAAAAGCCAAGTTTGAATGGACAGCAGAGGCGGAGAAAGCCCTTCAAAGATGTTAAAGATCATCTTCAACAACCGCCTAGGTTGGTCAGTCCCCAGAGGGGGAAAAAATTGTTTGTATACTTGGCCGTGTCCACTCAAGCCGTGAGTGCCGTCCCGTTGGCCGAAAGAGAATCCGTCCGTATCCCAATATACTTCGTGAGTCACATGCTCAAGGACGCATAAAACCGGTATACTCCCCGTTGAGAAGTTTGGATTGGCCCTCGTCATGGCCAGCAGAAAGCTAAGGCCCTATTTTTTGGCACACATTATACTCGTCTATACTGATCAACCTTTGAAGCAAGTTCTGCAGAAGATGGAAGCTGCTGGGCGAATGTTAAAATGGGCGGTTGAGCTCAACATGTTTGACATATCATTTGAACCAAGGAAGGCCATTAAGGGGCAAGCCTTGGCTGATTTTATAGTTGAGCTTACTCGGCCAACCATAAAGCAAATATCTCGATCCAACTTGAAGGAAGGAAGCATTGGACGCTCATGGTTGATGGATCGTCCACAATCAACGGGAGTGGGGCAGAATCATTTGTCAATCTCCCCGAAGGGGACAAATTTGAATATGCATTAAGATTCCAATTCAAAGCGTCCAATAACGAAGCTGAATATGAAGCACTCTTGGCGGGAATCAAAATGTGCAAGCCGGCTGAGCCGTAGAGATTGAGGCAAAATCGGACTCTCTCCTAGTTGTCACCCGAGTCAACGGAGATTTTGAATGCAAAGAAGCATCAATGGGCAAATATATGCGACTCGATCAAGGATGAGATTGAGCCATTAAAACGATTTGTCCTCGACCAAGTGCCAAGGTCGAAAATCATCAAGCGTATGCTCTCTCGAAATCGGCCCTCGCCGAGGGTGATGTGCCAAGAACAGTCTTTTGGGAAGTCAAACCCAAAAAGAGCATCGACCAAGAGGAGATTATGTTTCTCACCCGAGGGAATGTCCGGATGGAGCCAATCATAGAATACAAGAAGACAGGCGATTGCCTTCGGATCCCGTAGAGGCCAAGTATGTGAAGGCCGAGAGACAAGTGGTTTGAACTATGGGACGAGACACTTTACAAGAAGTCGTTCAACCGGCCTCTACTCAAGTGCGTCACCGGAGAAGATGGTCTCGGAAGTCCCGAAAGAACTCCATGAAGGAGCTTGTGCCTCCGACATTGGGGGAAGAGCCTTAGGCGAGAAGGCTTTAAGGACGGGGTACCACCGGCCTACCTTAAAGGAGGATGCTTTAGTCTATGCAAAGAAGTGTGACAGTTGTCGAGGCATGGAAATATGCATCGAAGCCGTCCAACTATTTGACCCCCATCTTGTTCCCTCCCGCCTTTTGCCAAATGGGGCATGGATATCCTAGGACCTTTCCCCGTGGCCGCCGGGCAAAAGAAGTTTGTGATTGTAGCAAGGGACTATTTCACTAAATGGATAGAAGCCGAAGCCATGCGAGGAATAACAACAAACGACGTCAAGGGCTTCATCTCGGAAGAACATTATAACTCGATTTGGCATGCCTCGCTCAATCGTCTTTGATAATGGTCCACAGCTCGAAACGCCTAAGCCGAAAGAATGGTCATCGTAAAGATAAATCAAAGCTCACTTTGCAGCTAGTCGCCCACCCACAAGCTAATGGGGAAGTCGAGTCCTTCAACAAGATTCTATCAAATGGAATCAAGAAGAAGCTGGACAACGCCAAAGGGCAATGGGTTAAGAACCGCAATTGGTGTTATGGTCCATTAGAACAACCGCTAAGAATTCTACAAAGAGACGCCTTTCATGCTAGTCAATGGTACTGAAGCCGTCTTGCCCATTGAGATCGAGGAGCCCACCCTACGAGTCATGTTATACACAGAGGAAGCCAACCGGGCCGCATTGCGTACGGCCTTGGACCAAGTCCCGTAAGTCGGGGCAATGCCTTGCTAAGAATGCAATTGTACAAACTACGTATGGCTCGGGAGTTTAACAAAAGAGTTGTTAGACGACCGCTAAAGGTGGGGGATCTTGTACTGAGAAAAATGGAAGCAGTTGGACGAGCTAAAGAGTTGGGAAAACTAACACCAAATTGGGAAGGACCTTATCTGATTGTCCAGGAAATACACAGTGGGACTTTTCGTCTGCAAAGTCTAGATGGACGACCTATTCAGCGTACCTGGAATTCAGACAACTTAAAGAAGTACCACGTCTAGCTCAGATCTTCGTCAGATATAAGTAGGGTACTTTGTAGTTACTCCAAAGTGCCACGGCACATATTAGTAAGAAAAGAATTGTATACATGCATCTTGGCCTTCAGCCAAGCAAAATCCATATAATACAATTCCTACTATCTTATCTTTTTGTATATTTTCACCAAGCTACTTCACTTTGGGGCATTAAATCGCTTACTCGTTTAAAAGTGACAATAACTTGGACAAAAATACAAACAATAGCGAAACGTCGAATTGCTCGCATTTTTACGCCGAACATCACTCCCTCAAAGAGACCGGCCAAAAATATAATGCATATATGGCCATCAAATTGACAAAATCTCTAGTAAGAGTAACGTCAGAGTCTCTGAGAGAAAGCTGGCCTGAAATAAGCCCTTAGTAAAGGATGCTTACTTTCAAAAATACGGACAGCTAGGTAGTCTAGACCCTAGTAAAGGATCGCTACTTAAAGACGAGTGTTGCTCCCTCAATGAAGCCGGCTAAAACATTATGAACATGTACCTCACGCTCGTCCATCAACTTCAAAGCAGCTCGCCCAAGGTCGAGCCGCTCTCCCTCTTGGACTTCAGCTCCACTTCAATATACGATTGAGCTAAGCCCAAGAGCGGGGGGATAATGGAAGCCTATAGGACGAGCTAAGGAGAGTAGGTCGTCCAAAAACCAGGATGGCCCCAGACGAAGATGGCCCCAAGAAGGTGACCGTCCAAGTATGGACGTTCTCCTTCACTGGGTGATCCTCGTCCAAAAATTGGAGGCCAATTCCAGACGAAGATGGCCCCAAGAAGGTGACCGTCCAAGTATGGACGTTCTCCTTCACTGGGTGACCCTCGTCCAAAAATTGGAGGCCAATTCCAGACGAAGATGGCCCCAAGAAGGTGACCGTCTAAGTATGGACGTTCTCCTTCATTGAGGTAACCCTCGTCCAAAAATGGGAGGCTAATTCCAGACGAAGATGGCCCCAAGAAGGTGACCGTCCAAGTATGGACGTTCTCCTTCATTGGGTGACTCTCGTCCAAAAATTGGAAGCCAATTCCGGATTTAAGATGGCCCCAAGAAGGTGACCGTCCAAGTATGGACGTTCTCCTTCATTGGGTGACTCTCGTCCAAAAATTGGAAGCCAATTCCAGACGAAGATGGCCCCAAGAAGGTGATCGTCCAAGTATGGACGTCCTCCTTCAGTGGGTGACCCTCGTCCAAAATTGGTAATCGTTCAATCCTAAACGAAGATAGAAATCGTTCAATCCTAGGATGGCAATCCCAGACGAGCCTCTTTTGGTACTTAGGACGACTCACATTTTTACTCTAAATATTGTAGACCGTTCAATAATATCAGGACGACTCACATTTTTGCTTCGGACAGAATTTTGTACTCCAGGAAAAGCAGATCGTCCGATTTTTCAGGACGAAGGTGATATTATACTTAGTCAAAATTAGTATTCAGAAAGATAAAAGGCAGGAAATTGGCAAAAATACTCTTTCATATATAATTTGTGAAGAATTACAAAGTAGGAGCTGAAGAGTTAAAGATACAGCAACGAGCAAGCTAAGAAACATGAAAATAAACCTAAGCTTAGGCTTCGTCTTCAGAACGGGTTTCTTGGTCGTCTTTAGGGGTCTCCACCTCAACAGCAGCCTCGTCGTCTGACTCTTCAAACTCCGGAGGTTCCTCGGCGCATACCATAGCCCGATGAACGCTCTCTTGATACTCCAGACGACGAACGAAGCTGGGGACCTCGCCTTCCTCACCCAAGATCCCAAAGGCTTTGACGGCCCGGCCCTTGGGTCGTATTGACGACTTGTTTCAACCCTTCTTTGGCATCGTTGAAGGACTTGGCCGCCTCCCTTTCCAGACGGGCAGTCTTTGCCCTTAGGTGCATGTTCTCCCTTCTTAGCTCAGCGGCAACAATAAGAGCGACATCCCTTTCGCCTTTCAACTCAGCAGAGAGAGCGTCTATGATCATCCTTAGACGATCCTGCTCGGAATATAGCTGGTTGATTTTAACAAGGTGATTCTTGTTTTCTGACTCCAGAAGAGCTGATCTCTTCTCCAAAGCCTCCAGGGATTGACGATGGAGAGTATTAGCCATCTCAATATCATGGATGGCCTTGTCGCTCGCCGTAGTCGCCAAATGGACGAGCCGTTTATTCTCTTTTCTAAGCTCCTCGCCCAATCTTCGCTAGTATGCTCGTGAGCCGTAAGCCGGGGCAAAGAAAACAAATCACGTTATTAGACGATTTGCAAAGTAAAAATTTGCGAGCCAGACGATTTGCAAAGTATAAAACAAGGCAGTCATAAAGCAATACCTCGGCAGCAAGCTGAGACATGTAGCCCACATGCCCGGCGGAGGCTCCCCTTAATCTCTTGATGTACGATTCAGGGGAAGCATTTGAAGAGCTCCCCGCTTTCGCCGCTCTTTCTCCAAATTCTTGACATTTTGGCAAAGGCAGGAGATGACTCCTCGTCCGAATCAGCAGTGGGAGGAGTTGGGGGAATAGCAGGGCCTTTGCCCTTATCTGAAAGAGGGGGAGAGTCAGTTATCTTGATAGGGAAGACGATGGCTTGTCTATTGGACGGACTCATGGACCGTCCACCGATCCGCATCGTCCTAACTATGTTGGGGTAATACGACTCACCGTACGAAATTGATGCCGTCCCTAACAGCTAGAGGCATCTCGTGGCACCAGCTTGCCACCGAGCCGCCGAACCCCGGGATAGTTCTCGGCAAGCAGCATCGATCCCGGCGTGACCGGAGCCAAGGCGGACTCGGGTTGACCTCGCAGAGTCGGCCGGCAAAACGCTGAGCGGCACAGCTGCGTGTGCGTCCCTTACCTCCTCGGCCGATCCGGCAGTTGACGGCTCTCTTTTAAGAGCCTTGGCTTGTGGGGGAGGCATGCTTTTCTCCCCACTCTCGGCAGCAGGAGCCGCCTTATCCGCCCTCTTCCTTGTAAAGCCCTTAGGCTTCTTCGCTGAAGGCTGGTCAGCGGCTGTAGTGGGCCTCTTCTTGGACGAAGATGACTTCCCAGGTGGAAGCTTGTTTGTAGGAGCATTTTTCTGCAAAAAGGAAAGGCATCAGATTGATCGTCATAAAAATAAAAAATAGCTACTATTGCAAAAATCCAGACGAGTATGGCCCCAAGAAGGTGACCGTCCAAGTATGGACGTTCTTCGATGGCTGACCCTCGCCCCAAAATTGGATGCAAAAATCCAGACGAGTACGGTCCCTAAGAGGTAACCGTCCAAGTCTGAACGATCTCTTTCCTTGGCTGACCTTGGATCAAGATTTGGTGCAAAACTCTTGGACGAGCATGGCCAAGAAGGTGAACGTCCAAGTCTGGACGACCTCCTTCTTTGTGTGGCTCTCGTCCAAGAATTGGACACCAACCCTTGGACGAGCATGGCCCCAAGAAGGTGAACATCCAAGGCTGGACGTCCTCCTTCTTTGGGGTGACTCTCGTCCAAAAATTGGACACTATTTGTTGGACGAGCATGGCCCCAAGAAGGTGAACGTCCAAGTCTGGACGTCCTCCTTCTTTGGGTGACTCTCGTCCAAAAATTGGACACTGTCTCCTAGACGAGCATGACCCCAAGAAGGTGACCGTCCAAGTCTGGACGTCCTCCTTCTTTGGGTGACTCTCGTCCAAGAATTGGAAACCAATTCTTGGACGAGCAAGACACCAAGAAGGTGACCGTCCAAGTCTGGACGTTCTCCTTCTTCAGGTGACCCTCGTCCAAAAATTGGATACCAATTCTTGGACGAGCATGATCCCAAAGAGGTGACCGTCCAAGTCCCGGACGTTCTCCTTCTTTGGGTAACTCTCGTCCAAGAAATGGACACCAATTCTGGACGAGCGTGGGCCCAAGGAGGTGACCGTCCAAGTCCGGACGCTCTCCTTCCCCGGGGTAACCCACGTCCAAGAATTCGATGCTAATACCGCACGAGCTCATATGGTCCTCAAAAAAAAAAAAAAAAAAAAAAAAAAAAAAAGAGATATGGTTACCAATGTTTCCGCCCTTTTTTCGGCGCTGCTCTTTGCATACTCCTTCCACATATTATCTGTAAATTGGGACATGCTGATTTCCCCCGTCCAAGATGGTTTGAGGCGTTGTCTGGCCGAGTCTGAAAATACAAAAGAAAAAATATGTGTGTTCGTCATATGAGTTATGGACGAAGAGTTTCACTTGGATGATTTTAAATATACCTTTATCCTCGCCCAACCGCAAGCCGGCAGCCGACCAAGAAGTCGTCTTGGTAAAACATTTCCTTAAAGGGTATCCAGCTAGACGGTCCCTTAAAAGATCGCCGGCCGGTCCGGAGTACTCCTTCACTCGAAGTACTCCACCACCTCCTCGTCAAATTCGTCCCTCCAGCCTCCAGCCAAGACCGCTTCCGTCCGGTATTAGTGACGGATCTATTATAATATCTCGTAGCTCTCCGTGACATAGTCGCCGGACGCCCGTAAAAGATGAAATCGGCTTTCCAATCGTGCATCTTTGACGATTTCCCCCAAGCTGTCATGAAGTCTGGACGGTTGTTGATGCTGACCCATGCTCCATCCATAGCCCCAGGTACCTTGGACGCGTAATGGATATGGGTAAAGGCTTGAAGGGAAAGGGCTAGGCCGCGTAGCTCGCACGGCAATAAACGCCGGATGTTGTGCCAAGCGTTCGGTGCCACCTGGTTATGGCCGATGTGGTAGTGCCGCAAAGACTTGTTCTATGAAGTCGTGAAGAGGAAACCTCGCCCAGCATCTAGGGCTAGTTTATAAACGGCGAAATGGCTCCCCGGGAGCACTCAGGATCGTCGCGTCGTTATTAGGAATGACAAAGGAGAAGCCCGGCATGGGCATGAAAGACGACAAGAAATTAGGGTCCTGGGTCCTAGTTTCTCTAACCACTTACGGTTAACTAAAATGAAGCCAGGATCAGAAAGGGGACCTAAAAGTTTTCTAATCTCTGACGAGGTGGTAGAGGCCTCGTCTGATTCTTCGGCAGCCTCAGGATCGCTACCATTATTACCTTCGCCGATCTCCTCCGTATCGGCGTCCCGGCCGAAGTACCGGGTCTCGCTTTTATTTCCAAGTCTCCGCATCATGGTCAAACGGAGGCCCGTCCAAGGACCGAGCACTTTGGACCTCTCTTGCCTCATCCGGCACTCGTCCGCCGATTCCTCCATATCCGAGCTATTTGACGGAATTATTGCTTTTCGTCTTAGACGGGCCGTTTGCTTGACGCGCGCCGATTACCCCGCACATGTAAAGACCGGGTCGTCCGACTTTCTCGGCCAAAACTATGAAAAAATATGTACTCGGCCGAAGAGGCCCAACTCTAGAATGCGCCGAAGAAGAAGTATCGGTTCTAGGGTCAAGACAAGCTCTTGGTCGGCTAGGATTATTTGACGAAGATGATTCCATTTTATTGATTTTCTAAGAAAAAAATAAAGAATAAAAGAAGAATAAAAGGATCAAAGAAACGATACCTGCTAAGAATGTCTGGGAAATTCGGTGAAGGATGCTGAAGCTGGACGATCTCTCTCTCTCTAGAAAATTGCAGAGTCTCTCTCTCTAGAAAAATTTGTTCGAGGTGTTAAATGATTGAATGTTTTCACACCAAGGATATTTATAGAGGAATAAGAAACTCATGCGCAATGCCAAGAATGACCGAAAAGGGGAGTCCCACGGTCCTAATATGACCGGTACAACACAAGAAAGGGCGCGTCATTTCCTTCATTTTGAATACACTACCTTCCGTATAACGGGCCGTAACCGTAAGACGGGCCAACAAAAAAGCTACTTTGGGTAAAAAGGCATTAACCGTCGATGGGCCAACAAAGGAAAGCCCTTTTAGGGGCAAATGTTGTAGCCTAATATCTACGGCTCCCTTTAACGACACATGGGCTCATCGAGCCGTACACGTGTCATCCTATTTAAAATAAAAATTAGGCTTAATCTCCCGGCTATGCTCGGTTGGGGTAAAAGGATTGAATTTCTCGCCCAATAGTCGAAGCCCAAAGAAGGCCAAATGGCTGAAGGAGAGTGGTTAATAGACATCCCCTTGTCATGATCTGCCACGTGTCATGATCTGATTCCTCAGCCAATCAGAGGCCACTATGATAGGTCAGTTTTTAAGGTTAGCTGTCAACTTGCTATCACTATAAATACCCCTGAAATCAGGAGAAAACACATTCAATGCAAACAGTGTAAAGTTACTCTGATAAATTCTCTCTCACTTTCTCTTTCTATCTCTACTTTCTCTTACAACTCCTGATAACTGACTTATGCATCGGAGGGGGAACCACCACCCAAACCTCCAGGGTGGTCCCTTTGTGCAGGTTCGGGAGCGAAGCCAAGGCTAAGGACTAAGGTGATTCAGACATCGTTGCACAAGTCTCCAACTGAAGAACACTCAAGATACTAATTTACTTGCTTGACAAGGAAGCTAAGCTTACAGCTTACTTGTTGGACAAGTGGATAAAACAGCTCCTATAAAAGTATATTAGTATACTTATGGTTGTTTTAACAATAATAAAAATACGGATAAAAATAGCTGAAAACAAATAATAATAACATAATGATAACACTAATATTATCATAATAAAAAGTAAATGTCATACTTAAATTTTAATATAATTTAAATTGGATGGCATCAAAAATTTTTGCTATAACACGTGTAACTTATATAATAGGAATGGAATCAATTATTTCAGCAATCTGTTCAGCTTCATGACAACAAGAGTGTTCCACACTGACAATGTTATTGGTATTAACCTGTCATAATATATAATGCACATATATTGTTATTGAAATGACTTATTTCATAATGATTGATATTGTTGAAATTACGAACCTACGATGTGTCTGTCAACTGAATATCGCGTATATCATAAGTTCTTCCAGTTGTCTGAGAAGTCACCATTCTATTTCATGTACGTGGATAGCGACACCAACAATTTTCTGCAGATACAATTCATAAGATTGCCCAACAGACCATAAAATTATTAAAGTCATAAGTCACAAATATTAGTTTCAAAAAAATTAGTAGTAGACATGATTAATGACTAACCAATTCTATCGCTTTTTTCCAATATAATCATTTACCGCATCAAGTGATACTCAGTAGGATGGTTCACTTATATGATTATGTATGGATGATTGAGTTTCGGTTACTCTTGTTGTTGATTTGATGGTCATCTGATATTGTTGCTCATTTCTGATGAGATAGTCAGGCATTCGACTGACAAATGGATTTGTTATATCATATTATTTTCCTTCATGAAGTGTGTCTTTGAAGAGATCAATATCTTGTTCAAATATTGTTGTTGTCATTTGTACACCCTAAATATAAGATTAACATTTGCAGTGTTATGAAAAAATAATTTCGGTACTGAATATGATTTGCAGACAAAATAATACAATGTAAATGTTCCTTGTATTCAAATACAAGATGTGCATCTTCAAAGTTCCTAAACTAGATGTCTATGGAGGTTGTTTTCGGAGGACGACAATTTTAGTCGTAAAATTACGACTTTGGTCGGATAGATCACCAAGTGCTATTCTTTCCATAGTCACAACGTCCTTGCAATGAAAACTAAAATATATATTAATATCATGTAAGCATATTATTCGCAAAAATTCAAATATACAAACATGAATTGTAGTGCACCCAATATCACAGAAATATTTATAGCACTATTGAATTTAACTAAGTTTAATTTATAGTTATAGGAGACTATTTTTTAAATTTAATATGGCAAACAAGTGAAAAAGCTTTATAAATATAAAACTATATTTAATTGGTAAAAAATACTTACCTCGGTAGGACACTAACACTTTAAATAATTCCAAATGTTGTAAAAACTTCATAACGTACAATATTTTGTATTTTTGTGTCGTAGCTTGTAAACCGTTTATTGGGTTTAATAACAACTCGAATGTCGGGGCTTTTTCTTGCACGGGATAAAGCAACATAAAGTTGGCCATGGGAGAAAACTGACTGCGGTAGATATATACCAACTTTGTCCGAGTTTGACCTCGAGCCTTATTTATTGTCATAGCAAAACTCAATCGAATGGGAAATCGCTTCCTCCTGAAATGAAATGGATATTTATCCACGACAGATGGTTATAATGGAATACGTGGTATGAAAACACGTTCGACTTTGTGATGTCCCACAATAATTTCAGCATCAATATCATTAGGCGAGAAAGCTTTACAGATCAGCCTGGTGCCATTGCAAAGTCCAGATGTTGGATCTACATTACGTAGAAGTATGATAGGATAGGACTGTTTTTTTCAAAACTAAATGGTGGGATGGAAAGCCATTTGGTAAAAGTCTGTTTAGCAATTCAATTGGATAATCATCTGCCGGATTACCTATAGCTTCGTCAAAACTTCGTATTCGTATGCTTCTCCCGGGCCGCTCGTGAACTAAATTTGAATTAATAATTTCGGCGTCTTCATTTGTTGGTGTTAAAATAGCTTTTGCTCAGTGTAGATAATGTATGTATGTTCATAGTATCAAAATCTGGATATATCGCATCAATTAGTGATCAACAGAGAGAGTTTCATTGTGATAAGGTATCACAATTGATTTCGGCAAAGGATATATATCTTCCGTTTTCATAAGGTGGATCTCCTTCACCCAACCGTAGAAGGAATTCACTGAAAGCAGGATCATGAACTTCTCTCATATTTTGCTTTAGGTGAATCTTCTCAAGTATTGTCCATAATGGAGACATGACAAAACTTACGTTGATGGCTTCTTGTAAAGTACTTTTAGGTATGACCGGTAATACTTGCCTGAAATCACCTCCAAACACAATAACCTTCCCACCAAATAACAAGTCGTTGGAACATATATCTCTCAATGTTCGTTCAAGTTATTCTATAGTTTGCCGTTTTGCCATAGATGCTTCATCCCAAATAATTAATCTTGACATACAAATTAACTCTATAAGTGCACTTTGTTTTGAAATTTGGGGGTTTTCATTTTCATTAATATCTAGAGGAATTTTAAATCTAGAATTAGCTGTTCTACCACCTGCAATATTTGATGCTACTATTCTGAATGTAGCAACAGGCAACAGCTAAAGCAATTATTCCTTGTGCTCTTTAATTTGCAAGCAATGTAGAGTACCAAAATGTCATCCCCGTCCCACCAGGACCATCAACAATGAAAGCTCCGGGTTTATTGTGAATAACTCTATCATATATTCTAGCATATGCAATTTTTTGCTCATAGTTAAGCAAATCAATGACACTTACCTCTTCACCAGAGATTGGGATTCGAAGGAGATATTTATTTAAAAAAGCGGAGAAGGCTCATGAGAAACTAACAGTTAGCAACTAATTTTATTAGGTGATAAAAATCCCTTCGTGAACAATTAGTACTAATAGGTGCTTAAAATAAACAATACAAACTGCTCGTTAAATTAAGCTATCATCTAGCCAAACAAGTAAGGCAATACAAACGATGTACATCAAAATTGTCAAAGAAATTATATACATATATATATATATATATATATATATATATATATATATATATAGAGGTAGGATCCACTGAAAACCGACCTTTTTGCTCATTTTGCAGATTTTTGCTCATTTTATGTTTTTTGCTCATTTCATGTTTTTGCTCAATTTAGCAAACTTTCGCAAATTTTACGAAGTTTTTGCACATTTTACAAACTTTTGTTCATTTTATGTTTTTTGCTCATTTTATGATTTTGCGCATTTTAAAAAACTTTTGCTCATTTTACAAATTTTTGCTCATTTTACAAATTTTTGCTCATTTTATGTGTTTTGCTCATTTTATATTTTTGCTCATTTTAAGAACTTTTCGCTCATTTTAACGTTTTGCTCATTTTAAGAAACTTTTTGCTCATTTTATGTTGCAGTTTTCAGTTTTCAGCATAAGGAGTGGTTTTCACGTGATCCTATTCCTATATATATATATATATATATATATATATATATATATATATATATATATAGAGGTAGGATTCACTGAAAACTATCGTTAAGCTGAAAACTAATAACTGGCCTTTTTGCTCATTTTGCAGATTTTTGCTAATTTTAGCAAACTTTCACTCATTTTACAAAGTTTTTGCTCATTTTACAAACTTTTGTTCATTTTATTTTTTTTGCTCATTTTATGTTTTCGCTCATTATAAGAAACTTTTGCCCATTTCACAAATTCTTGCTCATTTTTTATTTTTGCTCATTTTAAGAACTATGTGCCCATTTTATCTTTTTGCTTATTTAAAGAAACTTTTTTGCTCATTTTATATTGCAGTTTTCAGTATAAGGAGTGTTTTCACGTGATCCTATTCCTATATATATACATATATATACAGTGTGTGTGTGTGTGTTTAAGTTCATATGAGAACCACCCTTATGGTGAGAACCACTCATTTTACGAAGATTTTGTTCATTTCACAACGTTTTTGCTCATTTTATGTTTTGCTTATTCTATGTTTTTGCTCATTTAACATTTTTATGCTCATTTCGCAACACTTTTGCTCATTTTACATTTTTTCTCATTTAACTTTCTTACGTTCATTTTACATATTTCTCATTTTACATTTTTGCTCATTTTACGTTTTCACTCATTTAAAGTTTTCTACTCATTTTATGTTTTTGCTCATTTTTTACTTTTTTTTGCTCATTTTAGGATTTTTTGCTCATTTTAAGTGGTTCTCAAAATTCTCACCATAAGAGGGTTCTCATTAGAACCCAACCCTATATATATATACCAAATGTTGAAGTGATATACCAAATTGATATCTACCACGATAATCATGTATAGATTAGGAGAGAAAAGTACAAAATGTACTCAATTTTTTTAAAATAGGTAAGTTGAAGTTCCTTGCAAGTAGGGTTGGCAATGGGTCGGAGATGGGTCCACCCGCCCCATCACCCGCGAACCAAATCCCCATCCACACCATCCATAATCCGCCAAAAATTCCACCCATATCTGCCCAATCCATCAACCGCGGATGAGGCGAATGGAAATGGATGATAATAAACAAAGTTATTTGTATACTTTAGCCGTCCAATAATAACAAAGTAATATCAATTGTCAATTCTAAATACATGCCAAAAATTAATACTAATAATATATATATGACATGGATGGATGGATGTAACAGGTGATGGGTCAAAAAATCTCACCCTTCCCCGACCCTCCCTGTCACCCACTCCACCAGCCACCCGCCTGTCACCCACCTCATTGCGGGTTTTCACCCATTTATATGAAGCAGGTGGGTGGATAATCCACTCACCCATGGATAATTGTGAGCTCTACTTGCAAGGAGGGGGGAAATTGAGCATCCTTTTTGCAAGGGGTGAGATTCGAATCGAAGGTGATCGCCAATACCACTAAGCCTAGTGTAATTATCTAAAAACAACACACATATACACGTAGTATATATAATATGCCAAAAGACATGTCGACTGTCGTACAATTTCATTCAGTACTTTGAAAGTTTGAACAGCTCCCATTTATAGTAATTCATAGTAGATCTTGCACGGCTATCATAAAATAGATCTTGATATATCTAAGGGTCTGCGTACCAAAAAAAAAAATTTCCAAACAAAGAGGGGGGGGGATGATATGATACGAAAGTAACAACAAATTCACTTGTATAGGTAATAGCATCACCTCTTTTACACTGGACCTAAGGGGGATACAATAAATGCTTAACATAGCGTAAGGGTATTATCCAAACTCATCTCTAAAATTTACATACCTCTTGTTTAAGGATATAGATTTAAGAGACTACTATATTTTTTTTTTTTACTTGTAGGAGTAGCATAGACAGCGTCTAGGATAAGGAGCAATGTTCATCTCATAATACACCACACTTTTTGAAAAGACAAATGGGTGCACAGTAATGTTCCTCCCATAATACACCACAATTTTGAAAAGAAAAATGGGGTGCAGCGATAAATAACAAAGCACATAATAGTAATAAGTCTCATTACACATGTTTACCAAATTTGATGTCTAGTGTAAGGTTGGTGTCTCAGCGTAGTGATGTTGTGAGTCGGGTCCTCCAGGAGAGACTCGCTCGGATCCTATCTCGCTGATCGATATTTGCCGCTGTTGTTGATATCTGAGAACATCATGGAAGCCAAGCTCATGCAGAATTTGGTTGCTACTAATATGTTTTCTACCTTTATGGTGATACAGAATACGTGCATGGGTGCTTAAGAAGATGGATGAAGAGATTATTAGCATAAAAAAAGCAATTAAGCGCACCCGGCTACAGAATGATGAAGCCATGTAGAATATTAGAGTGATATATGTTGTATATATATATATATATATATATATGAAGCAAATTAGAGAAGCAAGTAGTTTGGTTGAATAAGTTGTAGGAGTTTGGGAGTGTATTTATAGCGGGCCTAGAAGAATGGCTGTTTATTAATGTAATGGATCTCTATGCAATATGTTAATAGCCAACTATGTAGTTTTTGGACAAATTAGGTATAAGATATTGTGTTTATTCTAATATAGTAGCTCATTGTTAGAACCAAGATGAGCATGCATGATCTCTTGTTACTCATCACATGGGGGGGGGTGCATGGTCACTTTGTTGATAGATTAGAGAATGTGCATGGATGTGGTGCCTTTATTAATATGTCATTTTATGTAAAATTTATCCGAGTATCTAGCTTAAGGGCATAACAAATTTTCACTTCTATATGCATCTTCCAGGTACTTTGCATAGACATATATTTTATTTATCTTATGGTTGTTTTAATTTGTTAGTTAGTAATAAATTGTTATAATAGTAAATTTTTTTATTATATTTGAGTAAATTTTCATGTTCTTATGCATGGTAATACTTGTCTAACTTTAAATATGAATAGAAAACATAAATTAGAAAAAACACCATTATATATTCCTATATTCCCATTTTTCGTAAGTTAGCCTTTTTCTAGCATCTTTTGTCTTTCTTATCTCTCATTCCTTCTTACCCTATTTAATTTTATTGTTAGTTATGGCAGTTTGTCGTTGCACTTTGTTGATGGTAGTTATACTGTTGACAGTATCTACTTTATTTATTCTTTCACAACAAAAATTCAGAAAAGAAAAAGTTTAGATATAAGCACCATAATGTTTAGTGTACAAGGTTTAACGTAATGGAAACTTTATATTTTAAATGATTGTCCCTATTTTTCTTTAAATTACTTTATTTTACTAAAGTAATTTGCAAAGCTTAGATGATGGCATCAATAATCGATATCAATATATATAATTAAAACATGTGTAAAAGAATTGTAAGCCGTCATATGCATGCCCTCTTATTGTGTATGTTGACATGGTGTCATGTAAATTTTGGCTTGGTACTCCCTCCGTTAGTATTTGATGTTTTGACTTGGAATATTCCATTTGAAGAAAGATAAACTTTGAACATGAATTTTGATATATATATGCAACATAAACATTGTCATATGTGATCTAAGTAAATTCATCCTGACGTGTAGTTTCACAATAGTAAAATTTTATAAATTTTTAATGAAGCAAATCTCTAGATATTGTTGCTTAAATATGTGTATTGAAAATTGTTCAAAAAACAAATAGGAACAATAATAAGGAATTAAGGGAGTATTTCTTTTTTTATCTAAATGACCCAAAAAATTGTACAAGACGTTTCAATGTCCGAACATCTATCTAAAATGTCATCATTCTACCAACAAGCTACATAACCTTTTTTTTATGTAACTAAAGTCCAAATCCAACTACTATATATGCCTTCTTCAAAATTTAAAACTTTGTTTATAAGATTGTCTTGTGTAGTAATTGTTGGAACATTTATAGGGTAATGGGTTTTATAAGCTCATATGGTTGTATACTAGAAGAGGAGGAGGTCTAGTATGCTAAGATTAGAATGCGCAAAATCACATGAATCAATCAAGCAAGTCAGGAGGCTGGTCGCGGGTCGCAACCAGGAGGCCGTCGCGGGTCGCGACCAGCGCATTTTCGCGACTCGCGATCTGTATCGCAGGTCGCGACGTGTAGTCTGACTTGGGGCGTGAAATTTTGCGTGGACGGTTTATAACCGTTGTATTGCATACGTTATCCGTTTAATGATGATTAAGTATTCTTAATCAGGGGATTAAAGGGAGATCAATGCTGTAACAGCTCTAATCAAGAGGGAATTTGATATATGACCCTTGTCATTCATATGAGGAGAGAGAGAGAAAATCAGTTTTTGAGATTCCAATTGACTTGCTTTGCTTGAGAGAAAACTTGCTACTTTATTTCTAGTGTTCTTCACAAACTTCAAACACAAAGTTCTTGTTGATTCACATAGAAGATCATCTTGTGAATTGTTTTTCTCCATTGTATCTCATTAGTTATTTCGTGTTAACCCGGTGATCCGAGAGGGGCGAAATTAAACTAATAGGACATCGTAGTTTCCGTGCCTTGGAGTGGAATATCCGGTTCCCTTATTTGATCACACTTATAACAATCTATTAGTTTAATTTTTTTCTTTTCGGATATGGCTCAATCACTCAAGGACATGACTATGAACTTCCAAAAGTTGGACAAGTTTGAGGGGTTGGGTTATCGAAGATGGCAAAAGAAGATGCACTTCTTGTTGACAATTTTGAATGTGGTGCATGTTCTATCAAAACCCATGCCACCATTCCCGAAAGATGGAGAGGAAGAGTCCGTGGACACTACAAGGAAGAGAACAAAGTGGGAGAATGATGACTACATTTGCCGGGGTCACATCCTCAACTCTCTTACCGACCCTTTGTTCGACCTTTACCAAAATGTGGAGAGTGCAAAGGAGCTATGGGATACTCTTGAGGCCAAGTATATTTCAAAGATGCTTCAAGTAAGAAATTTCTTCTTAGTAATTTTAATTCATTTAAAATGACTAATGATCGGCCTATTATAGAGCAATTTCATGAAGTTCATCATATTTTGAACCAAATTAGATCACATGGTATGGTGATGGATGAGGCTATTGCCGTAGCCTCAATCATTGATAAATTACCACATTCTTGGAATGAAACTAAGCATTCCTTGAAACATAGGAAGGAAGATATGTCCATGGAGCAATTAGGAACCCATCTTCGTATTGAGGAAGGGATTCAGGCTCAAGATGGGGTTAAGGATACTACTCCTAGTATTCCTAAGTCTACCGTGAATATGGTAGAGGTTGGTGGGTCTAGTGGGACCAAGAAATCCAACAATAACAACTATAAAACCAACTTTGCAAACAAGAAGAGGAAGACCCTCACTTGTTGGGCATGCAATGGACCTCATCTCAAGAGGGATTGTCCTTCTAAGAAGAAGAAGACAAAGAATGGACAACCTAGTGTTGTTCAAAATCAAGGTAAAGTTGCACATGAAAATGTAATTGAAGAAATGAATTTTGAGGCTATGATTTCGGAAATTATGTTTGTGCGGAGTTGATGATTCTTGGTGGATAGATTCGGGGGCCTCTAGACATGTGTGCAATAATAAGCACTTGTTCAAGTCTTTGGAAGAATTGGATGATGGTCCAATCTTGTATATGTTGAATGATTCTACGGTAAAGGCCAAGGGCATAGGCCAAGTAGAATTGTTGTTAACCTCGGGAAAGACTTTAACTCTTCGGGATGTTGTTTATGTACCGGACGTTAGGAAGAATCTTGTGTCGGGGGGTCTTTTGAATAAATTTGGTTTTAAAGTTGTATTTGAATCGGATAAGTTTATTGTTTCCAAGGGTGGTATTTTTGTTGGACAGGGATTTTATTGTAATGGAATGTTTAAATTTAGTATTAATAATGCAATTGATACTAGTTCTTTTTACATGCTTGATGTTTCTTCTCTATGGCACAATCGTTTATGTCATGTAAACTATCGTAGATTATATGACATGTCTAAGCTAGGTTTAATACCTTCTTTCGATTTAATGTTAGAGAAGTGTAAGACATGCATGCTAAATAAGATTACAAAGAATCCTTATCCTAGTGTGACTAGATGATAGGTCGTTTTACTACCAAAATATAATTCCTAAATCACCTAACTAGTATAGTCAGGCAAGTAGGGTCGAACCACTGAGGAAGGACAGTTAAAATCACAATTTGAACCAAGTTCACTAGTACTAACAATCAAAAGTTGGAGTTTTTGGTTAACTAATTGGAACGCAAACGAAAGAAGTGAATAAAGTTCGATAATTAAAAAAAATCTAGGGCTAATAGGATTCACTATGCATCGATCGTGATTCAAGAACAATAGTTGGGATAGGAATGAATTTAGGCAAAGGAAGATGTTGCTCTCGCAATCAAATTCCACAATTAAACAATAAAACAAGCTATCGCGATTATGGCTTAATTGTTCAAAGATAGAAATCCATCACTCAAACTCGCAGCTCTCGCTTATAGAATTGAGCGAATAATACTTGCAAATTGGCCAAACATGCAATCAATCCAAAACCCATCAATTGAATTGCCAAAACAAACCGATTTAAATCCTAAAAACTAACAAGAATCATGACCTTTGCATAGTTTCACCAAGCCCTAGAAGAAAGTCTACTCACTATTCATAATTGAATTAACAAGAACAATAACAATAAAAACCCTAGAATTCATGATTGAAAACTAAAAGAAACAAAGAATTAACAATAATAAACTATATTGGAAAGCAAAACAATAATTAAAATTGATAAAGAACCATGGAAGAAAATACCTCAAAACTTGGATTAATGGAGAAATTTAGGGTTCAAGGTTGAAGAAGAAGAAGAGAATGGCAAAATGTAATAACTTCCTCCCTCTTTCATATCCCCCCCAAAACTTCTCTCCAATCAAAAAAAATGTACTCTAGTTAAAAATATTTTCTAACTTAAAGAAAAATAAAATAAGAAGTAGTACAAAACTAGGAGAGTAGTGGAAAGGACATGTGGCGCACGGCCCAGCTGATGTCCGACCAGCGGACGCTGGTGGCCCAGCGGACGAAGCAGTGGCGGCTGCTGCGAAAGAGAAAAACCAGCGTGCGCTGGTTTTGATCCTGGACCACTGGCTCAACTTCTGAAGCTTGTATCTCATGTTCTAGGCATCATCTTGGGGCGTGTGACCCACCGTTGCGAAGCTCTTCGAGTCTAGTTTCCAATGCATTTTGAATCGCATTAATCCGATAAGTACAGCTCGAGATATGGCCAAAATAGTTCAAGGTGGTCAAACTGATCTTTCGCAAACAATGTTATTTCTTCAATTCTAGCTCTATTAACCCCAATAAGCTATGCCATTACCCTTATGAATGTCAAATAAGCTTCATATGATATAAATCTTCGTATAGAACATCCATGATCACCAACTCTCCTTGTACAATCATCCACTTCGTGTCATCTTGCTCCGAAAGCTTCCAAATAGCTATAAAACTACCTGAAAAGTTAAGAAACACAAACGAAGCGTAACAGAGCACAAAAATGGATAATTTATGCAGTTAATGCCTAAAATGCAACTATATGGACTAATATGCAACTAATATGCGACTAAAATATGCCTAAAAACTCTATACAATTGTGTTTCATCACTAGACAATCGGTATTGCTAGAATTGGTGCATAGTGACTTGTGTGACTTTCATAGTTCACCTTCTTTAGGAAATAAAAAATATATTGTGACTTTTATTGATGATTATTCATGGTTTTGTTACATATATTTATTATTTACTAAAGATGAAGCACTAGAAAAGTTTAAGATTTTTAAGACCGAAGTGGAACTTCAACTTAATGAAAAAGTTGAAAGACTTCGGACGGATAAGGATGGTGAATACTATAATCCTAGCTATTTTAGTTCCATTGGTGTAATTCATGAAACAACCGCCCCATACTCACCTCAAAGTAATGGTATAGCGGAAAGGAAAAATAGGGTTCTAAAAGAAATGGTTAACACCATGCTTTCTAATTCGGGTCTAAATGACGGTTTTTGGGGTGATGCAATTTTAACTGCATGTTATATATTAAATCGAGTTCCTAATAAAAGGAATAAGACTACCCCTTATGAACTTTGGTGTAACAAAAAGCCTAATATCAATTACCTTAAGGTATGGGGTTGTAGGGCAATTGTCAAATTGACGGAACCTAAAAGGAAAACTTTAGGTGAAAAAGGAATTGGTTGCATTTTTATAGGCTATGTGGTACATAGAAAAGCCTATAGGTTTTATGTCATTGAGCCAAATGATGTTGTCTCTATCCATTCTGTGATAGAGTCAAGGGATGCAATATTTGATGAGACTAGATTCTCATCGATTCCAAGACCAAAGGACATGATACATAGTACTAGTTCCAATGTTGTGGATGACATTAACATTGATCATGATACTACAACACCGGAAATTAGGAAAAGTAAAAGAATTAGAAAAGATAAATCTTTTGGACCAGATTTTCAACTATATTTAGTTGAAGGGTCAAGGGAGTCTATTGTGACTCAAATTTCATATTGTTACAATATGGAGGAGGATCTTAGGACCTTTGATGAGGCTATGAAGTCTCATGATTCTGCTTTCTGGAAAGAGGCAGTGAATGATGAAATGGATTCAATAATGGGAAATCATACTTGGATTTTAGCTAATTTACCTCCCGGGTGCAAACCTTTAGGTTGTAAGTGGATTTTCGTAAGGAAAAGGAGGATCGATGGAACCATACTAAAACATAAGGCCCGATTAGTGGTCCAAGGTTTTAGGCAAAGATATGGTATCGATTATTTTGACACTTATGCTCCGGTTGCTAGAATAGCTACCATTAGACTTTTGATAGCATTGGCTGCGATTCATGGTCTAGTAATTCACCAAATGGATGTCAAAATTGCCTTCCTTAATGGTGAATTGGAGGAGGAAGTGTACATGAATCAACCTGAAGGTTTTGTGGCAAGGGTCAAGAGACTAAAGTTTACAAATTAGTTCGATCTTTGTATGGTCTTAAACAAGCACCTAAGCAATGGCATCAAAAATTTGATGAGGTCATTTTGTCTAGTGGGTTCAAAATAAATCAGTCTGATAAGTGTGTATATAGTAAATTTGATAATAACGGTAATGGAGTTATAGTTTGCTTATATGTTGATGATATGCTTATCTTTGGGACTGATTTGGAACAAGTGGAAAAAGCCAAAGTCTTTCTCTCTTCTAGCTTCTCCATGAAAGATTTGGGTGAAGCGAATGTTATTCTAGGTATTAGAATAATGAGAGGTAAAGGGTCAATTTCTTTATCACAATCTCATTACATTGAGAAAGTGATCAAGAGGTTTAATGAATCGAATTCGACTCATTTTGCTACTCCGATGGATCCTAGTGTTCACTTGGTTCCGAGTAGTGGTACTCCTATTTCACAATTGGAGTATGCAAGCTTAATTGGAAGCTTGATGTATGCTATGACTAGCACTCGACCGGATATAGCTTTTGCTATTGGTAAACTCAGTAGGTATACTTGTAATCCTAGTATGTTGCATTGGCAAGCATTGAGAAGAGTGTTAAGGTATTTGAATAAAACCTTGGACTATGTCATAACTTACAAAGGAGAACCTTCTATTCTAGAAGGTTACTCGGATGCTAGTTGGATTTCCAACAAGGAAGATTATTCATCCACAAGTGGATGGGTGTTTCTTCTTGGAGGAGGTGCTATTTCATGGGCATCCAAGAAGCAAACATGTATAACGGATTCCACTATGGAATCAGAATTCATTGCATTGGCATCTTGTTGCCAAGAAGCGGAATGGCTAAGGAATGTGTTGAGTGAGGTTGACTTGTGGGTCAAACCTATGTCACCTCTTGCTATTCATTGTGATAGTGCATCAACCATAGCTAAAGCTTATAGTGAAGTCTACAATGGCAACTCAAGGCACATTGGAGTTAGACATAGCTATGTGCGTGAAATGATAAGGAATAGTTGTATAACTTTTAATTTTGTTCGGTCTAGTTTGAACTTGGCAGATACGTTTACTAAACCGTTGTCAAGGGAACTAGTGAACAAAATGAACAAAGAGATGGGTCTTAAGCCTATTGATCAACCTTTAGCTAAGGAAAACTTAATTTGATGTCTAATACAATGTTAGATCTCAAATTCAATGAGGATAGGTTGGAAGCACTTGTGTTAGTTACATCCCGAGGTTAGTGCTTCTTACTACAATGATAAGAGGTTGAATTAAGTTTCTTAATAAGTCTTTGATAAGTGCTCAATTGTAGGAGCATGTGCGTAAAGATTTACCTATATAAGCTAGAGGTTTGGCCGCTTCACCAAGTCTAAGGCTTGACTTGGAACGCTTATGAATGGATATGGACACTAAGGCTTCATAGGTGTCGGAGGTTAAGAACGACTATGTTTATGCTTATGTGTATTAGTATCTTCAATGATTTGTGGTGGTTATATGATTCAAAGCTTTGTCTATCATTATGATCGAAATTGTTGTAAAGTTACTTTTACTAAGTGGAGATTCAATCGTAATATATTTCCATGATGCATGAGCTTGCTTTGTTTGTGATTTATAGCAAGTTGAAAACTTTTCAACATTACCCTATAAATGGGAGGAGGATTGTTGGAACATTTATAGGGTAATGGGTTTTATAAGCTCATATGGTTGTATACTAGAAGAGGAGGAGGTCTAGTATGCTAAGATTAGAATGCGCAAAAAGAATCAATCAAGCAAGTCAGGACGCCGTCGCGGGTCGCGACCAGCGCACTTTCGCGACTCGCGATCTGTATCGCGGGTCGCGACGTGTAGTCTGACTTGGGGCGTGAAATTTTGCGTGGACGGTTTATAACCGTTGTATTGCATACGTTATCCATTTAATAATGATTAAGTATTCTTAATCAGGGGATTAAAGGGAGATCAATGCTGTAACAACTCTAATCAAGAGGGAATTTGATATATGACCCTTGTCATTCATATGAGGAAAGAGAGAGAAAATCAGCTTTTGAGATTCCAATTGACTTGCTTTGCTTGAGAGAAAACTTGCTACTTTCTTTCTAGTGTTCTTCACAAACTTCAAACACAAAGTTCTTGTTGATTCACATAGAAGATCATCTTGTGAATTGTTTTTCTCCATTGTATCTCATTAGTTATTTCGTGTTAACCCGGTGATCCTAGAGGGGCGAAATTAAACTAATAGGAAAGCGTAGTTTCCGTGCCTTGGAGTGGAATATCCGGTTCCCTTATTTGATCACACTTATAATAGTAACTTACATAATTTGAAATATATTATAACTATTATAATGCATGAACAAAGGCTGCCACGTGTTACTCATCTCACGCACTGACATGTCATTACTTCATCACTAACATGACATCTCTCCCGAAAGATGATAAAAAAGGTTTTAAGAATCCTCAAACCCTTGATGAGTTACTTAAAATGTTATATTTCAACCACCAAGCTACATATATCCCTTAATTGTAACTAGCTAATTCAACTGTAAACTACTAAATTGTTCTCCTTTATTACAAAACTTTGAGATTAAATTTTAATTATGTTAACGTTAAATTATTTAACCTAATTAAAAGTAACACATGAATATTACCTGGGGCATAACAAAGTAGACTAATATGACAAATTATGAATACAATTCTAACAATATTAGCCAAGGAATTACATGTAGAAGATAATCATTACAAGTAGTACTACCTAGACAAAATAAACCACAGCTAATGCTTATTGTTAAATGAAAACAAATGACATTAATCATTTTGAACTAATAAAAAGTAGCACAAAAATACTTAGGATATTACACGTGCCTAAAAACTAGTTATATATACAAATTATAAATGTACTCATTCGTTCACTAATATATTTTAACGAATAATATTACCTTGAGTATCGAAATCTTCCTGTTCTTTTGAAAAAGTATGTTAGGGGTAAATAATTTAAGGTAATTTTTTTACAATACAAAATTTTCATACTTTTAGGGGATATTGAGAGGGTTCATGGAATTATTAAGTTATTAGTCTACAATATAATTTTACTACTGAAAGAGTATGCGATCCATCTACCATTAAGTATTTAAGGATGATATGCCATTGGCATGAAAAAAAGTTGCTAATGACCTCTATTCTAAACAAGATACATCTACCTACACCTTCTTCTTTAAAGTTTATAAAGTAAAATTATTCTATAATAAAGAGTCATACGATATTTACGATGGAAATCAAAACTAGATAACACAAATTGATATGAATCAAATAAAATTATGATTTGACAAAACCACGATCATTGCACGTGGATGAGATTCAGCTAAGTTACCCTTGAAAAACTAAAATTAAAAAGTAATGTGCACTTTGGGACGACAATCGTAGCTCTTTTGAATGCTTAAATGTGATCAACCAAGCTAAAAATAATTAATTTTCTTTTTCCATAATGATCCCATGTGATGAGTATGAATTTCATCAATAAATGAATAACTTTAATATGGGCACAATGATCCATGTGGTGACTGGTGAGTAACAAGAGATCATGCATGAGCTAGAATCTAAACTACACAACTAAATTATTAAAGTTATTTTGCACAGTTATAGGATTTTTTTTACTGCTAAATATTCAATCTTCTCGATGTGAAAAAAAAATTCAATCTATATTATATACTAAAATAAACCATTATTTGTGATTTTTTTTCTCTCAACCCCACTAAAACAAAGTTTTTGAATTGAAAGCATTTTTTATGTACATCTATACCTATAAAGTTGTGTCAATTGTTAATATGATAATGTTGAATAATATATCTTTAGTAGTTTTTAACATTATACTACTATAATTTAACATTTTACTACTAATATCTTTTTATTTTTAGATAATAATTTTCCAGTTACAATAAACCCTTACTCACAAATTCTTTCTTCTTGAAAGTAGTTTTCTTTAGGTTTGATTTTCTTTTACAAGCATTGTATTACATTTGAATACAATATCTATTATATAAGTGAAGGGGGGAGGCATATTACCCTTACTTTTAAATGACTCTATTACCCTTACTTTTTCAATTCATCAATTTTGTTTAAATCTTTAAAATAATAATGGGTAATCAATCAATTAATGTATTTGCCTTTTTAAAAAATACAATTAGAATAAGTTAAAATTTTAGGTAAAAAAAAAAAAAAGAAAAAGACTAAAAAAGTGTACAAAAAAAAACAAAGATAACAAATTCACTTAAGAATATCAAAATCTTCCATCAAAAGGAAAAATTGCCAAAATAAAAAATCAACAATATACTTCCACAACATTATAGTCATGTAAAGAAATGATCATTTTAATGGGTTTATATAATTTCAATTTGAGTAAGTCAATTACATAGAGGATAATAATGTCAGATCAAGAACTGATCTGAACTTATATGAACTTATTTTTGCTGAAAATAAATTCTAATAAGTTGAATAAAACATAGCCTTTATTGAAAAAACTGTCAATTTAAACTATTATAATGAGTTGTCGCTGCATGTATTGCGTGCATGTAAAACTAGCTATTCGATATTACGAAATATCACAATGAAAAAATTGTCATCGCATGCATCGCGTGCTTAAAAAGCTAATATAAATGAAAGAAAACCAGCATTGCTCAGGTGTTAGTTAGTAAATGAATGAGAAAATAACAACACAAGTTTTATTAAGTAACTCTCAGTTATTAAATGACCTGTACTCATGCACAAAGTTCTATTAAGTTGTTTAAATTTTCAATGACTAATATGATGACCACATTTGTTGTTTCACAATAGTTCTTGTTAAAAGTTTGAATTTCATCCCTCTCTTTTTTCCATATTGGAGTTATAAACTTCTTAAATATAGGGATTTTTTCCTAAATATCTGTAACTAATATTTAATTAACTGAATATCCTCCAACCTTCAATATTCACCACATAGGCATTTCCCATCAATGTCTTTAAAATTTAGCATATGACCACAAAGAGTTCATGACTAACGATCATTAGATTTTTTGGTCATTAATCTTTATTTTCATTACTAATCATAGTGATTCCTTATTTGACTCATGTACCTTAAATGACAACCAATGAAGCACCTTCTATGACACATTTTCTCTCTCATCCTCCATAACTCTCTTTCTACGTTTTTAACCATAGGTGGTACTTTAATGGTGGTTTATTAGTGTTACAAATCAAGTAGGAGTTAAATAGGCCTTAGTAATAAAATTAGGGTTAATGACTAAAAAAGGTAATGGTTATTAATAATTAAGGGTACATAGTGAATTTTAAGGAAATTACAATGTATATGGTGAATTTTGGAAAATTAAAGGATATTTGGTGATAATAAATTACTCGAAAATATTTACTGATGAGTCTATAAATATATATCATAATACAATGGGATCATTATCTATTTATCTTTGCACGAGATAGAATATTAGTGTTTGGGCTCATTTAATCAGCGGCCCAATGAAGGTGCATAAAAGCCTACTGAAGCCCGGGACAGGTGGCAGCTGTGGGTCCCACGCGAAGGTTGACCTAATCAACCAGCATTAGGGAAATCTTCAAAGTAGGGAAGCAATCATTGCCCAAAAAGGTAACATGCCCATTGACTCCAAAAAGGCCCATCTGAACAATGTTTCCTGTCTGGGAAATCCCCAACACTATAAAAGCCAACCGCTTCATCAATGAACAGTATTGAATTCTCACCTAACAAACCAGAGCATCTCTCTCAGACAAGATTTCTCTCTCCTACCTCAACCCTTTACCGACTTGAGCGTCGGAGGGGCGATCCCGAAACACCCCCGGGTAGTCTAACTTTGTTTTGCAGGGATTCCGGTGTACGGATACCGGAGCTCGAGCGATCGCTCTTGGGGCTCACATCTCATTTCTCAACCAATCACAATCCTCAATTTCTTAGCGAAACAGTTTGGCGCCGTCCGTGGGGAAGTTACAATCAAAGCCGCTTCGCCACCACTTATTAAGATCGATTCTCGCAATGGCCCCGCCCAAGAGCACCCGCACCCGTCGCCCTCAAGACATGCTCGTAGATCCGAGAGGAGTCCATCCCCATCTCTTCAACGAAGGTCCGAACGGCCCAAAACACCGACCGTTCAAACTCGGATCTGAAGAAGCGAGCAGTCCATAGACAAGCAGGACCCCTCTCGCCAGATAAAGACGCCGACCCCCGCCTTATAACCACAACGGATATAAGCATGATAGCCGCTCGCCCAAAGAAACCTTGCAACAGAGCCGATAGATATGCCGGCCAACTCGCAGAAGAAGGAATCCCCCTTCAGCCCCCTAAAGACCAAGCCCCGGTACCTTCCCTTCGGGCGGAGAATCACGGTCGGCCTAGCCGGCAAGAATCGGGGCAAGGGAATACAAACCCAACCGGGCGCGCCGATCAAGGCGGGGGGAAGGAGACAGACTCGTATCTAGAGGAAGATCGCCTAGGCTCGCCAAGAGACTCACATATCCAAATCCCCTCGGGGCAATGTGGGTCAGAAACAAAATGATGCTCGGCACTTCCTCAACGAGAAGCGCCTCAGCAAAGGTTATGATGCGAGGCACATATTAAACAAAAAGGCCGCTCAGCGCGAGGGTCATGGTGATTCAAGACACAGTCGAACCCCGTTCGGATCAACAACGGGGCACTCAAGTTCATGGTCCCATTCAACGGGCCATTCTCGAGGCGCCCAATCCGGGAAAGGTCAAAACGCCCTCTGTCGAGCCATTCGCGGGCCTAACCGACCCGGATGATCACATGGCAACATACAAAGCTCAAATGAGTGTTCAGACTGGGTGCGAGGCCACTTGGTGTCGTTTCTTCCCGACGACACTCAAGGGTCTGGCCCTGAGCTGGTTTCAAGAGCTTCCGGCAGTATTATAACGCATTTCTCGGTCCTTGAAGACCTATTCGTCCAACAATTTGTTGCCGGGAAGAGACAAAAGAAAACGAGTCTTCACCTAATGGGCATCAAGCAGGAAAAGAATGAAAACCTGGCCGACTATATTAAAAGATTCAATGAAGAATCATTGAAGATTTCAGATCTACAGGACGCGGTAGCATTCGCTGCCCTGATGTCTGGCCTCCAGCCTGGTCGGCTAAGGTGGTCCCTGGCCGAAAACGAAGTCAAAACCTTCTCTGAAGCGATGACTCGAGCTCAAAGATTCATCCAAGCGACCGACATATGCCGTCACTCAGACGATGGGAGCAAGAAGAGGAAGGATGAAGGAAATGCCAGGGATCAGTCGAAGCAACAGAAGACGGGGGGTCGGTCAGATAGATTCAATGACCATGGCATTGACCCCCGTTCAAGAAAAACAGAAGAGAGATATACCTGGATATAAAGGACAAAGTTACTCTCCCTCGACCACCTCCCATCAAAACATCAGCCTCTCGAAGAGACAAGAGCCTTTGGTGTGAATATCACAAAGAATGCGGGCACACCACTAAGGATTGTAGAGAACTCAAGAAATCCCTTAACAACCTAGCTGATCAGGGGAAGCTAAACCGGTATCTCAAGCATACTAGTGAAGAGAAGGGCAAGCAAAAAGTCGGTCAATCCAACAGTGGAGACACGGAAGGGTTCATCGGAGTCATAGCAGGTGGCTCGCGTCGGGAGGCCTAACCGCCGATCACGCAAAGCCCACCTCCAAAGTCTAAGGCATCGGGTTCTCGATGTCAATCAACCCCGACCCGACCGCCCTACAATGACATTCGGGGAGTCCAGTAGGCCACTACACACGCCTCATGATGACCCCTTGGTCATCGAGCTCAAAGTGGCCAACACAAGGGTCAAACGAGTGCTAGTGGACAGTGGGTCTTCAAACGATATAATTACGTTGGAATGCCTCAGAAGTTGAAATACACCGAGAAGGATGTGACCCCACTCAATCAGCCACTCATAGGCTTCGGGGAAACTCGTGCACCCTGGGCCGGGTCAATAAAGTTGCCTACTACTCGGATAGGGGAGAAGGGCAAAGGAAGAAGCCTACCGATTGATTTCCTAGTGGTGGACATCCTCTCGCCATACAACATCATAATGGGAAGACCCACTCTGAACAAGGTCAAAGCTGCAATTTCCATCTATCAACTCCTCATGCAATTCGAAACCGATGAAGGTAGAGTCGGAAAGATCCAGGGGGATCAGCAAGCAGCCAGGGAGTGTTATGTGAACAGCTTAAAAAGCAAGGTCGACGTCCAAGAGGACTCGAAGAAGAGAAAGCGAGAAGATAGTCAGCCTCCAAATGAGCTCGGGGTATACCTTACGGAGAATCCCAAACAATACGAGCGCCCTCAGCCAGCTGAGGAGGATGAAGAAGTCATCATCGATGAAGAGCATGGTCGGACTCTGAGAGTAGGCAAGGCCATGGACCCTCAAACGAGAAGCGAGATCATTCAGGTTCTGACAGAGTACAGGGACGTATTTGCTTACGAAGCCAATGAAATGCCCGGACTCGACCCTGAGGTGATGTGCCATGAACTTAACATCAAAGAGGGATTCAGGCCGATCAAGCAAAAACTGAGGCATCAAGGCCCCGAAAGAAATGCTGCGGCAGCAGCAGAAGTTAAGAAATTGCTTGAAGCGGGATTTATTGAAGAATGCCAGTACTCAGAATGGTTGGCTAATGTGGTTCTGGTCAAGAAGCAGAGTGGGGCATGGAGAATGTGTGTAGATTTCACGCACCTAAATAAGGCTCTGTCCCAAAGACAACCACCCTCTACCCAAAATTGATAGGCTGGGTCGACTCAACTCGCGGGTCACGCCCTCCTAAGTTTCATGGACGCAAACGCAGGGTATCATCAAATTCGATGGCCGAGCAGACCGAGTCCATACGGCATTCATCACTAACCAGGGGGTATATTGCTATAAGATGATGCCTTTCGGGCTGAAAAATGCAGGGGCCACGTATCAGCGCACCGTCAACAAAATATTCCGGGACCAACTTGGTCGGAATATAGAAGTATATGTTGACGATATGATCGTCAAAAGCAAAGTCCATAGCCATCACCCTTCTGACTTAAGGGAGACCCTCGGAACTTTGAGGCGTTTCCGCATGATGCTAAATCCGAAGAAATGTGTCTTCGGAGTGAAAGGGGGTAAATGCCTCGGATTCCTAGTTGATGAGAGAGGGATCGAAGCAAATCCCGACAAAATCAAAGCCGTAGTAGAGATGAAACCCCCGCGGAATGTAAGAGAAGTACAACGCCTAACCGGCCGGCCGTCCGCCCCTCGGCCGCTTCCTATCCCGCTCGGCGGATAAGAGCTTGCACTTCTTCGAGCTACGAAAAGAAAAGAATTCACCCGGGACGATGAGGCCGACCGGGCCTTCGCTTCCCCTAAAAGAACATCTCCTAACTCTCCCAAAATTGATCTCCCCACGGGGAAACATTATTCGTTTATCCGGCCATTTTCGAATACGCGCTCGCCGAGTCTTGATAGCCGAAAGAGAAGAAAAACAACACCCCGTATACTTCGTTAGCCACGCCTTTCGAGGAGCAGAGGCCAAATACGACGACGTGGAAAAAATGGTCTTTGCATTAGTAATGGCCGGAAGCTCAAACCGTACTTCCAAGCTCATCCTATAAAGGTCCTCACTAGTCGCCCGCTCGGGAAGCTCATTGAAAGCAGGAACCACTCTAGTCGGATGACCGATTGGCGCGATCACCGGCCGACTTTGGGTTGGAATATGAGCCCGGGAGAGCGATCAAAGCCCAAGCTTTGGCCGATTTCATAACAGAGTGCACCTCAAGGCCCCCAATCGGCGAGCAAGATAGCCGGGAGCGCAAGTAGACGGCTCGTCTACCAAAACAGGTTGCGGAGCCGGGATCGGTCATCAAACCCCCTTGGCCGGGGAAAAGATGGAATATGCCATCAAATTCGAGTTCTTAAGCTCCAACAATGAAGCGGGAATATGAAGCCTTGATCCTCGGATTAGAGTTATGCATCTTGGCCGGGGCAACCGTGATCAATGCCAAATCCGATTCACAACCGGACTGGGGCCGGTATCGGGGAATACGAGGCCAAAGAAGACAACATGAGAATGTATTTGACCAAGGCCCGAAAAATAATCAAGCGCTTGTCTCGGTTCAATATCACCCACATACCCCTGGTCGGAAAATCAACAAGCCGATGCCTTAGCCCGAATGGCTAGTTCGGCAGAAGGGTCCGCTCCTCGAGCAATCATGTGGGAAGTCCTTCGGCAGCCCAAAGATCAATACCAAGGAGCAACTCATGTTAAATCGGACATCCGAGTGGATGGATGAGGTGGTCGGATACCCGAGAGACGGTAAACTACCCGAGAATATCAAGGAGGCCGATCGAATCAAACGCAAATCGGGATGGTTCCTATGGCATGAGGATCGCCTCTACAAGAAGTCTTTCACCCATCCCCCGCTTAAATGTGTTACCCCCGAAGAAGGAGACTACGTCCTTAGGGAAATCCACCAAGGGGCCTGTGGGAGTCACCAAGGAGGGAGAACCATAGCAGGAAAGGCTCTCCGAGCCGGATACTACTGGCCGACCCTAAAAGCGGACGCTCAGGAACTAGTGAAGAGATGTCCATCCCGCCGGATCCATTCGGACATCCCCCGAGCACCAACCACCCCACTAACAACAATTCAAGCAGCCTTGCCATTCGACAAATGGGGCATGGACCTACTCGGACCATTCCCCGCAGCCTCGGGTCGAGAAGGTTCCTAATAGTCGCCATCGACTACTTCACCAAATGGACCGAAGCCGAACCACTCTCCTCCATCACGGATAAGCAAGTCCAGGCCTTCATTTGGAGAAACATCATTACCAGGATTTGGAGTCCCCGAGTCCTAATTTCGGATAATGGGCGACAATTCAACGGCCCGACCGCAGATTATTGTGCTCGGTTCGGAATACAAACCAAGTTCTCGGCCGTCTCCCGACCGCAAACAAACGGGCAAGCCGAATCGGCCAACAAGATAGTGCTCAAAGGAATCAAGAAGTCTTTGGAGGCGGCCAAAGGAGCATGGGTTGATGACCTACCCGGGGTCCTGTGGTCGGCCAGAACTACGACCAAAGAAGCCACGGGTCACTCACCATTCAGCCTCGTGTATGGGAGTGAGGCTGTCTTACCCGTGGAGATTGGCATCCCATCCCCTCGGGTGACCTTCTATGAATACGAGAAGAACGAGGAAGAAAAACCCGTCAACCTAGACCTGTTGCCAGAAACAAGGGGCAACGCCTTTGCTAAAATCCATTCGGTACAAGCAAAGGGTCACTCGGATGTTCAATCGCCGAGTGAGGAGCCGTCCAATCCAACTGGGCGACTGGGTTGTTCGGAAAGTTGAGGCTACCGGGCTCTCACACCTGAAGGGAAAGCTAGGACCTAACTGGGATGGCCCTTACAAAGTAACAGAAATCGTCAAGCCCGGCACATTCCGACTAGAATCCGCTGAGGGTGTCCCCTTGGCCCGACCTTGGAATGCAGACAATCTTAAGAAGTACTATGTATAACGTTTGTTACTTGCAATAGGGGCATATTGTAATAGCTTATTTATATAGCCGGTCGGCACTTTTGTAGTCGGTTTCAAACTGTATGTAGTGGTACTGCGCCGCGGCATCATATATATCCAAGTTATCATCGATCGAACTTTTGAACAAGTCAAAACAATTCAAACTCCTCCCCGAAATGACGGCCGATCGGAGTTCCGAACAAGTCGGTCGGGATTTTGTTAAGACTTAACCAATCAAAACAATTCAAACCCAAGTCGGTTGGGATTTTGTTAAGACTTAACCAGTCAAAACAATTCGACCTCCTCCTGAAATGATTGCTTTGGTCGGAGTTCCGAACAAGTCGATCGGGATTTACTTATGACTTAACCAAAAAGTCAGTGTTTTTACCAAAACCAATCGGTGGGGAGGAGGAGTAAAGGTGAAAGTCAGTCGGTAGTATTGCAATCAACAAACAAGAAAACAGGTAGTCGAAAGAAAGCTTTCATTGATTACAGAAGAAGTAACTACAAAGGCCACAAGGGCAAAATGTAAAAGAAAGCTAAAATACAAGAAACAAACCTAAGAGCTAGAGGGAGGGGGAGGATCGCCCAAGCCCTCAGCATTGGCATCGGTGCTATCACCGACCAACTCCCCGCAGACCGACTCCCTCGGCCACGTCAACATCGTCATCGACATCATCACCATCGACGACATTGACATCGACTCGGCCCTCGTCGTCCACGTCATCATCTTCATCCGAGTGCTCCCCTCATTTTTCATCCGGCCAGGATCTTGGCGTTGTCGGCATCGATCGACTCTTGATAACTTGACCAAACCTCGGCCCAGATCAAATCAGGGTGAGACTCAGCCAAGACTTTCTTCATCGGTCGAGGGTTTCATCCTCCCCATTTTGTGAGCAGCTGCCGACCTCATTGGCATAATCCGCGCGGAGCGGAATTTTCCCACTCTTTGAACCATTGCTCCTCTCGTCTTCACACGGGCCTCAAGCTCGGCCCGCTTTAGCCTCAAGCTCGGTCACCTTCCGCTCGGCCGCCGCTTGCTTGGCCGAGGCGTCATCACGAGCGATTCGGGCTAAGTCCCGAGCAAGCGGGAGGTCGGATTTCTCCTTCTCCAGCCTTCGCCCGCTCCGAGGAAAAGTCTTCTTGGTCCTTTTTAATGGCGGCCGGTGCATCCTCGAGCTTGGACTCGGCAATCCGCTTGCCTTCCTTGGCCCGGTAGACCTCATCAAAGTGCTTCTTGGCTTTTTCTTTGAGCTCTTTAACTTCCTCGGCCAAGCTCACTCTATTACCGAGCAACATTCGCCATGCGGGCGAGAACCGAAACAGAGAAGAGCAAAGCAATGTAAGCGGAATCGGAGTGGAATAAGAGAGCAAAATAAAAAAAAGAGTAAAGGCGCTCACGTCGAGCCAGGAGCGAAAAACGGCTCGTTGGTCTCGTGGCCGACCATGAGTGGCCTCAATATACTCCCGATCGGCGGGAGTATAGATATGGTCAATGGCGGCCGTCCACCGCTTGTCCTTCTCCTTCCGGCCAACCCCGAAAAGGAACGGTCGGCGCTACCACCCCCTCGAGCCGCCTCCGGCAACTCCTTAAACGGAGACAAGGGCGAATATTGTGGGCTTCCGACCGGCCGGAAGTCGGAGGAGTGAAGGGGAGAGGTCCCCCCGTCGGTCTCGTTGATGGGGACCCCCGGGCCGATGATCTCCACCGACCCGCTCCGCTCGGTCACCACCCGAGCCACGGCCTTTCCCGCTCGGCCTTGGACCGAGCAAGGCCTTTTCTCGCTCGGCCTTGGATCGAGCAACAGGCTTTCTCTGTTTGAGCGACCTTGTCGATGACCGCTCTTTCCGTTTCTTGCTCTTCGGCTTGGCAGGATCCTACATCGGGGAAAAATGCCGTCGGCAATTAAAAAGGAAACGGTCGGACTAAAAACAGAACCAACGAAAATGGCGGATTTCATACCTTAGGGGGAGCGGGGACCTTCAAGGCCTTGGCAAAGAATCTCCGCCTTCAAAGCGAGCAGCTCTCATCGCAGCAACATTTAGTTTATCGGCCATTGACGGGTCGGTTTCTTCGAGGTATGCTCGGGGCGGGTTCTCAAAGAAAAGCATAAACAAAAAGTTAGTCAAAAAGAGTGAGAAACTATAACATCGACAACACCAACCACCTCGCCCAACTCCCCGAGATTACCCTTCGGGAACGTCGTGCTCAGACCCATAGCCGAAAGAAAATGCTCGTCTCGGAAGAGAGCGCAGTCGGGCAGCCATTGCCCGGGTACGAACACCTCGCCCCCATCGACGATCCTTGCCTCGGTCTGCATATAGCAGGCCGCGGCTCCCTCCTCGTCGTCTAGATCCCCCACTCGGTAGTTCAAAGCGACAAGGGGCTCATCCGAAGGCGGAACCAAAGGAATCCCCCAGTCTCCCCGAAATACACGAAGGCAAACTCTCGGCGGAACCCTTTTTGGGAGGTGGGGAGACTGAGGACGGTCCGATACCCCGGTCGGATCTGAAAGCTCCACCAACCTGGCCCGTTCTTGGCTGCCATGACCTCGACCAACCGATACAAATGCCTCCATAATTTAAGGGTCGGTCGGACATCCATAAGGTTGCACAGAACTTGAAAGGCAGTGATTCCGCCCCAGGAGTTCGGGGAGACTTGACAGATCGCCAAGTTATAGGCGTTCAGCAACTCCTTCACGAAAGGGGTTAAGGGAAACCGAAGCCCCATATTCAACGATTTGTAATACACTGCGATGCAACCAGGAGGGGGTGAGATCACGGTATGATGGGCCTCTGGTCGGACCAAGTAGAAGGGGTCCTTTATTTGAAACCCGGTTGCCGTACCCGGAGGTCCTCGGTCGGCCGATTTGATCACCCCGGCTCGGGAAGAAAGAGCCTGGACCCCCTTTCGGATCAAGGTCGGGATACTCCAGCCTCCCGACCCGATGTGGATGCTTCTCCGCTCCCTCGGCATGATCCTTACTACATCGAAGACAAATACTTGTCTAAGTAACTCCGAGAAGGAGGATAAGCCAACGACACCTCCCAAGGGTAAGGAATGACTCCTCGGCTTCCTCCTCCACCGAAGAAGACGGGCTCGGAAGAGCGACCGCGTGCGGCACGCCAAGGGGTCGGGGCAACTTATTATCGTCGACACCAAAGTTATTCCCATTCCCCTCACCTCCTCGGACAATTTGTAAGAGGGTGAGGTCGGAGGTGTCGACGACTCGGACGAATCTCCCATTATTTATGCACAAAGGGAGTCGGCCGAAATTATTAGAAAGAAAACAAAGAAAAAGAAAAAAAGCTTAAAACAAACGCGTACCTGGTCGGACGAAGAAACTGGAAGGAAAACTTGAGAGGATTGATAGAATTTGGAGATTCTTGAGAGAGAGAATGAGAAAATGAGCAAATGATCCTCCACTTCTCTCTCCTCCCAGGTTTATATAGGAGGATCTCGGGGGATGTGCAACGCAAACCCCCCCGCGTCGCCTAAACGGGCTTTTAATAGCGGCCCAACTGGACCTACTCAACCCATTAAGCAAGGAGTTCAACATATTCGAGCAAAAAACCTTTCAGATCCAAAGGAAGTTGAAACGCCAAAGGTCTCCAGGGGGTACTTCCAGCTCGGCCAATGCCGAGGTTCCATGTATCCTGAGCTTCGAGAGGTACGGATACCCACTCGGACCATCTTGGGGCTCATTAGCCCCTCATCCGAGTGGCTTCCAGTTCATTCGGCCAACAGGAGCCCTCCTCCTTTGCCGAGCCGCTTCTGTACTTGGTCGGATTTAGCCAAGTACCAGCTAGCACCCACTCGGACCATCTTGGGGCTCATTAGCCCTCATCCGAGTGGCTTCAAGATTCATTCGGCCAACAGGAGCCCTCCTCCTTTGCCGAGCCGCTTCGTACTTGGTCGGATTTAGCCAAGTACCGCCTGCACCCACTCGGACCATCTTGGGGCTCATTAGCCCCTCATCCGAGTGGCTTCAAGATTCATTCGGCCAACAGGAGCCCTCCTCCTTTGCCGAGCCGCTTCTGTACTTGGTCGGATTTAGCCAAGTACCAGCGAGCACCCACTCGGACCATCTTGGGGCTCATTAGCCCCTCATCCGAGTGGCTTCAAGTTCATTCGGCCAACAGGAGCCCTCCTCCTTTGCCGAGCCGCTTCTGTACTTGGTCGGATTTTGCCAAGTACCAGCTAGCACCCACTCGGACCATCTTGGGGCTCATTAGCCCCTCATCCGAGTGGCTTCAAGATTCATTCGGCCAACAGGAGCCCTCCTCCTTTGCCGAGCCGCTTCTGTACTTGGTCGGATTTAGCCAAGTACCAGCGAGCACCCACTCGGACCATCTTGGGGCTCATTAGCCCCTCATCCGAGTGGCTTCAAGTTCATTCGGCCAACAGGAGCCCTCCTCCTTTGCCGAGGTCGCTTCGTACTTGGTCGGATTTAGCCAAGTACTGCCTAGCACCCACTCGGACCATTTGGGGCTCATTAGACCCTCATCCGAGTGGCTTCAAGTCCCTTCGGCGTCTTTCCTTCACCAGGAAATAACTCGGTCGGCGTCTTTCCTTCACCGGAAATAACCTGGTCGGCGTCTTTCCTTCACCAGGAAATAACACGGTCGGGCGTCTTTCCTTCACCGGAAATAACCTGGTCGGCGTCTTTCCTTCACCAGGAAATAACCCGGTCGGCGTCTTTCCTTCACCAGGAAATAACCTGGTCGGCGTCTTTCCTTCACCAGGAAATAACACAGTCGGCGGCTTTCCTTCACCAGGAAATAACCTGGTCGGCGTCTTTCCTTCACCAGGAAATAACCCCGTCGGCGTCTTTCCTTCACCAGGAAATAACCTGGTCGGCGTCTTTCCTTCACCAGGACATAACACGGTCGGCGTCTTTCCTCACTAGGGAATGACCCGGTCGGCATGTTTTCTTCCACCAAGGAATAACACGGTCGGCATTCTCCCTCCATTCCCTGTTCACCGGTGGAGTGACCCGTCGGCCTCCATCCCTCCAAGAAGGAGGGGACTCGGTCGACGCCATGGTCCTTTCCCCCCGCTTATTCCGCCACAGGCGAGCTCCCTCCAAGCGGACTTCCATGGTCTCCCGTCCGTGGCGTGGGGCTAATTGTTTGGGCTCATTTAATCGGCGGCCCAATGAAGGTGCATAAAAGCCTACCGAAGCCGGGACGGTGGCAGTTGTGGGTCCCACGCGAAGGTTGACCTAATCAACCAAAGATTAGGGAAATCTTCAAAGTAGGGAAGCAATCATTGCCCAAAAAGGTAACATGCCCATTGACTCCAAAAAGGCCATCTAACAATGTTTCCATGCGAAATCCCCAACACTATAAAAGCCAACCGCTTCATCAATGAACAGGTATTGAATTCTCACCTAACAAACCAGAGCATCTCTCTCTAGACAAGACTTCTCTCTCCTCAACCCTTTACCGACTGAGGCGTCGGAGGGCGATCCCTAAACACCCCGGGGTAGTCTAACTTTGTTTTGCGGGGATTCCGTACGGATACCGGGAGCTCGGGCGATCGCTCTTGGGGCTCACATCTCATTTCTCAACCAATCACAATCCTCAATTTCTTTGCACGAGATAGAATATTAGCTTATCCAGATAGGTTATGTTGGTACTAATTGCCTAATTGGTAGGCTAGGTTTTGATAAGTGGAATATGAAAACACAGTTCACAGATTTGCTATAGAGAAGTCAAAGGAGTAAGCGTGGTCCCAAATATAGTTATTGCCCATTGACCATTGCAGAAGATATCATACAGCTCTAGATTAAGTTATTGACAGCTAGTCGTGATCCAGATTCCAGTAGATAAAGGGTAACATCACATCATATCCTCGTCAAAAGTTGTCAAGTATATGTTTATGTACTATTCGTTTATTGACCCTTTTCTCTCTTTTGTTCATCGATAAGATAAAGGATTTTTATGTGCTTTTTTTGTATTTCAACATTTTTACCACTAGGGAAATTCTCAGTGGTAGGCTCTTATTCTTGAGAATTTTCAATAGTAGATTTAACCTTTTTTTTTCCCTTCTCATTGCTAGGCCTCAATTATTAATTTAGCCAAATGGAGTATTAATGAGGCTTAAACGTTAATTTGATGTTTAATTTTAGAACTTTTGTTAAGTTTTGCCTAAGCCCTACTAACCATGATTTATTTAGGTCAAAGAGTATGTCAATATTAATTTTTATGATGAAGTATACTGTTAGTAGTATGCATAGTCTTCATGTGTTTTTCTAATAAAGTGAAAGATTCACTATTGTTTGACTTCTGAAATATATAATGCATAACCAAGGGAAAAAAATTTACACATTGATGGAGTAAGAAGATGAATTTGCCATGATATTTTTTCTTAGAAAAAAAGAACAAGGAAGGCGAGTGACAGTCATAAGGCAACGCATTCCATAATGGGAAGAGAACGTTAGGCTGGAGGGAAAGTGAAATTAGAATTGGAGGGAAAATTTTTTGTTAGTCAGTTATAAGTCTAGACCTAAATAAATCATGGTTAGTGAGTTTTAGGCAAAATTTAGCAGAGTATTAAAACTAAACATGAAATTAACGTTTATGCCTAATTAATGCTATATTTGGGTAAATTAGGAAAATTGAAGCCTAGCAATGGGAAACAAAAACAAAGTTGAATCTACCATTGGAAATTATCAAGAATAGGAGTCTACCAATGGGAATTTCCCTTAAAACTATATGCATCGTAATTTTACTTACCATTATTCAATGCACAATATGTAAGTCTAATCATACTTAACATGCTCATAAATAATCTGAATTGAACATGCAATACATGGGCGGAAGCTCTAAAGTGTATATGTATTACCTCTAGCCAATGCTAATTTTGTTGTCTCCCTCTCTTCTATAATCTAGTGTACCCAATTGATTTTGGTTTTCTGAATTTCGATGCCAAACCCTCACTCTCACTGTATAGATGGTGTTTTTTTTAGAGAGTAGATTCAGTGACCTTTTCAGAATAAAAAACCTAGTTTAATATTAGAGTCTTGCCATCAAAGAGCCCTAATAAAATGGTGAACATTGTGAGTGGTTATAGAAGTGGGGAGAGGATCATCGGGAGTTCCTTGATCATGGGTAACTACCCACACAAAATGGACCATATTAATTTATTAGCCGACTAGATATTATTTAGTAAATAATCATTAGTTAGCTAAAAATTCCAACATTCTCCCACTTGGTCCATATTAACAAGAAAAACTTCATACACGAATCATAGCGATAAATTCTCTTAGAACGAGAATCTTTCTTCCATGTATTACGATAGACTCCGTTTTTCACCACTCATGCTACTTAATGAGTAAACCCTATGTTTAATCTAGGCCAAAAATAATGACATTTCTCAATAAAATAACAAGGTGTACGTACACAAATTCAAAAGAGAAATATCCAACTTACTGAAATTTTTCAATACAACACAAATAATATATTACATGATAGAACCAAGTCCCATCTTTTCCACATGACCCTTGAATTTTTAATTTGCATGCCTATAGTCAAGGGATCAGCAATCATAAGTTCAATGCTTATGTGTTATATGATCACTTTCTTTTCATGAACACGTTCCTTGATGGCTCAAAACTTTATGTCGATGTGTTTCCTTTGACTTTCACTCTTATTATTCTTAGCCGTAAATACAAGAAATGAATTATCACAATACATTCTAATCGGCAGACAGATATAATCAATGACTCTTAGCCTTGATATGAAACTCTACATCGAAACACCATGTGAGGTAGCCTCAAAGCAAGAAACGAACTCAGCCTCCATAGTTGAAGTAGCGATTAAGGTATGCTTCACACTCCTCCAAGATACTGCACCATCAGCTAGCATAACCACATATCTTGAGGTTGATTTTCGTGAGTCTATGCAGCCACCGAAATCGGAGTCACAATACCCTACTACTTCAAGATTATCGGTATGCCTATACATAAGCATGTAATCCTTATATCTCAACACTTTCTTTGCAGCCTTCCAGTGATCAGGTACTGAACTCCAATAGCATATGCTATGTCAGGTCTTGTACATACCTGAGCATACATAATGCTTCCAACAGATGAAGCATAAGGAACATTTCTCATTTGTTCCCTCTCAATATCATTCCTGTGGCACTGGTCTAAACTGAACCGGTCACCTTTGAAAATGGGCACTATACTTGGTGAACAATCTTTGATAACGAATCTTTCAAGTATTTTGTTGATATAGGCTTCTTGAGACAAACTCAAACTGCCTTGAGATCAATCTTAATAGATCTTGATGCTAATGACATAAGATGCCTCACCCATATCCTTCATATCAAAATTACTTGAAAGCTAGCAATTGTTTCACTTCACATAGTAACCTTTTATCATTAGTTGCTAGCCAAATATCATTCACATATAGCACAAGGAAAACAAATCCTACTCCCACGACCTTGTGGTATATACAGTGATCCATGATATTTTCTTCAAAACCAAATGAAGTTATCACTTGATGGAACTTCATATACCATTGGGAGAAGCCTGTTTCAGTCCATATATGGATTTATTTAGCTTATAAACCAAATGCTCACCTTTTCTAGAGGAGAATCCTTGAGGATGTTTCATGTAAACCTCTTCCTTTAAATCACCATTTAGAAAAGGTCGTTTTCACATCCATTTGATGTAACTCATAATCAAAATGAGCTACTAATGCCATAACTACTCGGAGAGAATCTTTCTTTGATATAGGAGAGAAAGTCTATGTGTAACCAGGCATAGTGTATTGGGCAACAATACCATGCTCTTGAAGAAATTTTGCAAATGGACCACATGCTTGTCCATTCTCGGTGTATCTAGTATAATACTCTCCACCTCTATCTGATCTCACAATCTTGATGTGCTTATCACATTGTTTCTCTACTTCATCTTCAAACAATTTAAAAGAATCTAAAGCTTCGTCTTTGGAATGATGTAAGTAAAGATACATATATTGTGAATAATCATCAATGAAGGTGATGAAGTATTTTGGATCTTTAGCGTTCATGTCCGGACAACAAATATCCGTATGTATGATCTCTAATAGGTTGGAAATCCTCTTAGCACCCTCTTTAGATTTGTTAGTTTGCTTGCCCTTAATGCAAATAACACAAGTCTCAAAATCAAGCAAAATCCAAAGTATCAAGTACCCCTTCCTTTACTAATTTCTTGACTCTCAATGGAGATATGTCCCAATCTCCGGTGCCATAACATAGAGGATTCTTCATTCATAATACAACACTTCAAACCAGCATTAACTTGTAGGGAATTATGAGCAATATCATTTTAATTTGCAATTCAAGACGATATAAACCATCTGAAAAAAAATACCATAGCCAACAATTTCATAATTTCTTAATAAACTTGAAACCATAATCTGAAGAATTAAAGGAAAATCCCAAAGGTACAAGTCTTGAAACTGAAATCAAATTTCTAATGTTCTTTCTAAATGCAAAACAAAACCACTACTTAAAGTTAAGCTACATGTCCAAACGACTTCCACATGCGAACCCATCCGGTTGCCGAATAGATGTGATGTTCACTGCCCACTAGTTTCCTTAGGTTTGTCATAATCTGCAAGGTATTCGAAACATGGATTGTAGTACCGTAGTCAATCCACCATGTATTATGATTAACATTAACCATGTTGGATTCATAACAAACAAACGCAAGAAAATTACCTTTCTTCTTTAGCCAAGCCTTGAACTTCACGCAGTCTTTCTTCATGTGTCCCTTCTTTTTACGAAGAAACACAAAGACTCTTTCTTAATGGCTTGATTTGCTAGAATATTCCCATTTTCCTTATTCTTAATGTGATCCTTTTTCTTTGCAGAAGTAGTACGGTTCACCTTTTCACCCTCTTCCATCAATAATCTTCCCTCCTTTTCAACACACATGGTCATAAGCTCATTAATTGACCATTTATCTTTACGTGTGTTGTAAGAGACCTTAAAAGGGCCATATTCATGAGAAAGAGTGCACAAAATGTAATGGATAAGGAAAGTGTCAGATATGGTAACTTTCAAGTCTTTAAGCTAAGCTGCAATGTCCCTCATGTGCATGATATGATCACGCACTCCCTTAATTTGAGTGAGCCTTATGGATGAAAACTTCATAATTAAGGTGCTAGCAAGAGCTTTCTCGAAGATGCAAACCGCTCATCCATGGCCTTAAGAAGTTCTTTCGACTTTGGTATGCTGATCGACGGAACCACGAATACTAGCACCGATCTTGGTTTTATGAACAGAACAGAGAGGCGGTTAGACCTCTCCCATTTTTCATAAAGATCAATTTGATCTAGAGTACTAGTCTCATTAATGCCAGGTGGTTCGTCTTTCCTAATTAATAGCATAGTCAATGTCCATCCATCCCAACTGTAGTAGCAGCTCTCTCTTTCCACACCTTATAGTTATCACCCTTTAATTCAGAATGTCACATTTGATATCGAAATATTCCCATGTAAAACTACTGCGAAAAATAAAATAGAGATATAAATAATCATGCTTATTATCAAAATTTGAGACTTTCAACATTAATCATGCTTTACCAATGTAAATCATGCGAAATATAAATCTAGTGACATAAAACTTGCATGTGGGCTAAACTTCTACTCAATTAGATTATAATAACCATACCGTGAAACTATTAAACTATATCAATTTCTTTTTTTTATCGGCAAGTAAGAAATATATTGTATTAAAAACAGGATACAACTTGACTCAAGACATGGAGACGAACCTCCACTGCCAAGACCACACCATCGTGGTACAGTCGACTTAAAACAATTGCTCAAATGAGCTATATACCAGGACATATCCCCATTGCATAGGTAACTAGGAAAAACACTATTGATTCTATTATGCACATCATTTTGAATTGTTCTAACTATCGTATCTATACATTTGACAAGATCATGCCACATAGTATTATTGATTTCTCTCCATATGTGGTATATTGTGCACATCATGATGGAGTAATGAACTTCTTTCCTAAACTTGCTGTATCAATTTCTTAATTGTTGCGAGATGCTTAAGAAACAAAATTTAATACTTCACCCCAACTAATTTTTCAAATACAATAAAATTCATGGGGGTAAGTCTTATCATATCTTACACAATTAACTCAGCAAGATGTCTAGTTTCCACATGTGATTCCAAAATAAAATTTTAATAATTAGAGGTTATGTCGCTACTCCCTAACTAATTAAATTTTGAACCACTCAACTTTCACTTGATTTATATACTAAACACAATGTATATAAGCAATATATTTGACCATAAACCGAATTGGTACAAAACGAAAAACAACATATTACTCAAACAACATAAGCCTTAGAATTATAAAGAAAAGGAGAATTAAGCAAGGCAGAGGAGCAACACTCGCTCTTGATAGCAAATGTATGTCTAATCATACTTAACATGCTCATAAATAAACTGAATTGAACATGCAATACATGGGCGGAAGCTCGATGTGGACATGGATGGCTTCCCTAAAACAAGTCCTAGTTCCGTTAGGATTGGTGTTGTTTTCCTAATTTTAGTAGGAATAGGACTCTTGAAATCCTAATCCTAGTAGGTTTAGAACTCCTAGTTTTGTTAGGAGTCTCAAAGTTTTAGTTTGTTCATTATTCTAGTTGAGTAAGATATCCAAATCCTATTTGGATTAGGATTCCTAATTAGAGTTTTAGAATTATAGTAGTAGAAGGAGTCTTTTGCTTGTAAGTTTTTACTATTCTACTTGGAATAGGTTTTTCTTACTTTAATCACATTAGGAGTCTAGTTGGAGTAGGAGTGGTAGTAGGCTCCCAAGTTGGAGCTTGTTCCACTTGGTTAGGACTTTGTTATTTCATTGTTATCTTGTTCTTAGTTTCTTAGTCTTAGTAGGTTTAGGTTTTATTTTACACGCCTATGTAAGGCTTTGTTTCATTAATAAAAGGGGAGATTTTGAGTTTTGATTAAAGTTATTCCTTATCAATTATTGTTGTTTTGCCGAGATAGCAAAATAGCATCGTTGAATTTAGTCGAGATAGCTTTATTCTTCAACCCTAGTTCAATTTGACTGAGATAGTTGAATTGTTCATATCCTTTGTAACACATTTCATCCATTATAATACCATAAAACACTAAAATTCAGTTTGATTTAAGAAACCTACTACGAGATCGAAATGAGCCAAGAAAATCCACATCAAGCTCTAAAGTGGATAAGAATTACCTCCAGCCATTGCTAATTTTGTTGTCTCCCTCTCTTCGCAATCTAGTGTACCCAATTGATTTTTGATTTCGAATTTCGGTGCCAAACCCCGACTCTCACTGTATAGTTGGTGTTTTTTAGAGAGTAGATTCAGTGATATATTAGAGTCTTGCCATCAAAGAGCCCTAATCAAATGGTGAACGTTGTGAGTGGTTATAGAAGTGGGGAGAAAATCATGGGGAGTTTCTTGTTCATGAGTAACTACCCACACAAAATGGACCGTATCAATTTATTAGCTGACTAGATATTATTTAGTAAGTAATTAATAGTTAGCTAAAAATTCCAACACAATATCCTCTTTGTTAACTTAATATCATTTATTTTGTTTATTGTTTATAATATGGTAAACTTATTTAACTTGTAAAATTTTCTCCAAGCAGTTAGATTATGTACTACTAGAATCTTTTGCACGCGATGCGTGCATGATATCGCGTGTAAGTGATGTTGTGTAAGTTTTTAATTTAATCGTCATTCAAGAATATTGATCTATTTTTTGTTTTTACTGGTGCATATGTAACCGCTTTGCGCTTGTAGGGATCCTTTTTTTTCTCTTTTCTTAAAACAAATGAGAGAATGCAATTAGTAATTTTATTTGGTTATTAGGGGTAATTTGGGCAAAAAGGGTGGACACCAAAAGATCAGGAGTTGACATATAGAATAGAGATGAGTTAAGATCGCTTCACTAGATTACAAACTAATGGAATTAATGAATAATGACGCCTAGTTAACAGTTAGAGCATAATGCCTTGAAAAGGTAATTCTGAGGGTATGAGAATTTCAAAAAGGTTGGAAATCGGGATACAACGTAAAAATCAAACAAACACATGGGCGTAACTAGAAAAACCTTAAGGTAAAAAAATCTAAAGAAAAGGTTTTCAATGTATACTCCATTTTTTCTATATAATTTACTATTACTTTTTTTTTTTACAATTTCCATCAGTTATTTACTAAATACTATTTTAAATTATTCTATTTATTTCAATATCAATTTGAACATTTGTGAGGGTACAAAGTTCTGGAAGATACATTATTGAGTTCTTAATGGTAATTTTAATAGAAATACAAATATTATAAGAGATAATTGGGTAATCGTTAGATTAGAATGTAGGTCAACTGAATAGTTAATTAAGAAACAAGTAAAAAAAATAATGATAGATACATGCAAGAAAAATAAAGTATTCAAACTAGTAATGCAAGAAAAAGTAAGGAATGTGATCAAAGTATTGTGACATGGAGAAATTATAAATCTATAAAAATTAATACCCCCTTCCTTCCATTTTTATGTTTCTTATTTGGAATCTTTTAAGAGACAAAATAGGCTGTGGTGGATCCAAAATTTTGAATATGGGGATACGGACGTACACCAAACAAAAAAATAGTGAAAAAGGTTCATTAAAACTATTCAATACATAAGTCTTACAACTAAAATATTCAAAATATCCATAGTCACACAACCAATTTATTTTTTAAAATACATAAGATTCTAAACGTCAAACTAAAGTTCATAAGATGGGGTTGCTTAAGTTGCTTTTCCTTGGATTTACTTGACTTGGGTGTATCATTTGTCATTTCCCAATTAAATTCATAAAAAATAATTGATTGTCAATTTTAATTTCGAATTTCAATAAGCAAACCCTAACTAATTAATGAACAATGTCAACATTCAACGATTTACATCTAAATATTCAATTAATCTAAGAATCTAATATATAAACTTATAAAGTAGGAAAATATGAAAATTGTAAAACAAAATAAAAACCCTAACACAAAACTTACTATGAGTAGTGAGAGTGAGTCGACTGAAGTAAACTGGGCGCTGAAGTCCTCACCGCGTGAGCGCCGAAGTGCCGATCTGCGCGTCGATGGTTGGCAACGGCTATATCTACGCTAGACTCCGGAGTGTGACTGTGTGTTACTATTGAGAATTGAGAGAAAGTGAGGAGAGAGGGAGAGGAGTATGTGTGTGTGTGTGTGTGTGAGAGAGAGAGACAGAGATAGAGAGAGCGGAACGTAATTCTCGTTTTTTTTCTAAATTCCAACGTGAATTTTTTTTAAAGCTGATTTTTTTTTACATTGGGGATACAACCATGTACCCAGCTGGGTCCGCCACTAAAAATAGGTCAAATTAAGAATATCAAAAGGGAACACAGATAGTATAAAGATTGATATTTCGAAAATATACAATGAAACATACTCCCTACGTCCCATATTAATCACAACACACATTTATACTCATAATTTTAGGAAGTAGATATACAGGGACATGAGTTTTATTATTAATTTTTTGAACGGGATCAATTGTTAAAGATCATTTGATTGAATGGGTATTTTCAAATTATGGGTATATTGTATGGATCTTCTCGTTGGGGGTTGGTGTATGTAAAGGATTATTATTTTATTATTGTTTCACTATTTTGAGGATTCAAGGCTGGCCTAGTGGTTGTAAGACCCTCCTTCCACCCCTATGACAAGGTTTGATTCGCACCTCTTGCAAGAAGGATCCCAATTTCTCCTCGTTGCACATTCTCACCTTTAAAACAATTAAAATAAATAAAGTGAGGGGTATAGGTCTAGAGAGGAAAAATAAAGAGTAAATCATGTTTATAAGAAAGTGTTGCAATTAATATGAGACAATTATGTACGTAAAATTAATATGGAACAAATAGAGTATGTAATAAGATCCAACATCATATGTAAAATAATTCTATGAGTGAGAATTGATGTAAAAAGAATTCTAACTTCGACGATGAAACGCTAATTTCAGGAAACAACAAGAGTATATTGTTGACATCAAAAATTAAAGTCATACAAATATGTTGCATAATCTGACTTAATGAATTTTGTTCTTCAAGGATATCATATTCTTTTTTAATTTTACTTGTTGCATTGTTATTTATTTTTTAACTCTATCATTCAAGATCAAAGTTTGTTATTAATTGTGACCGGAAACTATCACACGGGATATTTTTAGATATATTAAAATGTGTATTTTTAAGCTATTAATATATTTTCTATGGCAAAAGATGTGTAAGAGAGATAGTAGAAAATAATGTTTGAAGAGAAAAATATGGAGGGAGAAATATAGAAACATCTCACCGTTTCTATACTACATTTTAGGATTTAACTAGTTTTTAAACCCGGGTTATTCCTCGGGTACTTATATTTTTCATTTATTAATATATTACTTTAAAATAATTACACCAAATATCACATAGTTTAGTGGTTAAATCTTATACACTACATTTATTAACTTTTTTTATAGTATGTGGATTATATGGAGTAAAACACCCTAAGGAAATACTACTTTACGGCTGGAGGAAGGGGATGATTGTGACTTTACAAAATGCTTTACCTGACATACAAGGGATTTTGTGGACATAAGAATCAATAAAACATACTTCCTCAATTCCATTTTAAATGAAACGTAGGGCCTTGGCATGGGGATTTAGAATAGGAGAGACATAGAGAGAAAAAAAAGAAGGGACCCATGTGATGAGGAGAGAGATAGAGAGAAGTGAATACCAAATAAGGTAACGTTTCACTTATTTTGAAAGGCCTAAAATAGTAAGTGTTTCATTTAAAATGAAACGGAGGAAGTATTAGTTTAGATGGTAATATAGTAATTCTTACTAAGAGGTCAGGGATTCAATTTGAGATATAATTAAAACACAACCTATGACCAGAAAAGAGGGGAGGGAGAGTTATGGAGGAAGAGAGAGAAAAAGGCAAATTGAAAGTGATTTAGGGTCTGTTCTCTTTGGCATAAAACAACTGAACTAAACTGAACTGAATTGAACTGAACTGAACTGAACTGAACTAAATTATAACTAACTAATAGTAATGATTATCATTTCTGAACTGAACTGAAAATAAGATGGGGAAAATAGGCCCTTAACTGGTTGTCAATTAAGGTCAATAGGTCATATAGAAGTTAATCAAGGTTTACTAATGAAATTAGGAGTCAATAACTAAAAAAGGTAGTGGTCATTAGTATTTAAGGACATATGGTGAAATTTCAAAAAAATTGAGTGATAAATAGTGCTGTTCCGGTATGGAATAAATGGAAGGAATGAACCGGTATCTTCCTTGTCGTAGCGTGCCGGTTTGAGACCCTGCAAAACAGGTAAACTAACCTCGGAGGTTGATCCGAGTAACGCCCCTCCGATGCCTAAGTCAGTAAAGAATAAAGACGGGATGTCTCAAATATAATGTGTTGGTGTTTGTGAACGTGCCTCATGACTCAGGTCAGGGGGGGTATTTATAGGAGCCGGCAGTGTCCTTAGTGAGGTAGGACTCTGCTCCCATTGGTTAGATACATTTCTATCCTCTTATGATACTTATCTTTAGGCCCAGAGGCGCATTAAGTCAATACTGGATCAATCCAGGCCCATTCAGCCAATGGCCCACGTGATGAATACCGATAAGGTCTACTGATGTAGCCGGTATGTCGGATACGACCGTATCCGGTACGATTATACCCCACTAAGGGGTTCTTCAGACGGAATTGACCATAACGGTCAAGACCGGTTGGAACAAACCGGTAGGGACTGATTAAGCCCCCATACAACTAGCCCCCAAGCCGGTATGACTGATACGGGGATATCCGGCTTAACCACAGCTGAGCCGTTATGGATGATGAAAATCACTTTTCCATCCTGAAGCCGCCTAGAGACATCTGGATAATAGAGTAAGATAGCGGAAAATGAATCGTCACCTCGAGCCCTGCGCTGATTTGACTAGGGTGTCAGTAGCTGATCACAGCTGTTTCTGAGCTCGGGGTACACGTGGCATGATCGGGACGGGAAGACGAAACGTCGCCCAATCTGAGCCATGAAGCTAAGTATAAATAGTGCTTCTCTTCGCACAGTTTCACATTACTTTCAAACCTTCAAGCAATCAGTCCACCCGAGACCTAGCGTTCTTTCAGTTGCCGGTCTTTCGTCGTGACATTCCAGGCTGTGACCGAACTCTCTTACCGGCTATTTTCAGTGCCAGCCATCACTCTTTTCCTTCTTTCCAGGTATTTTACCAGACTTCTTCTTAATTTCTTCAAGTAATCATGTCTTCTCAATCTGATTCACAAAACCTTTCTGAAAGTCCCCACTCTTTGACCGATAGTGACTTTAACTCTGATAGTAAATATGCCAGTCCTACCATGTCCAGTAATTCACCGGTAGTAAACCGCCTAAATGAACATAGGAGTAAGTCTGGCCATGACTGTAGTACTTCCGGTAGGGCCCCTGAGGACTCAACACTACATGCCTCCCCCCTGACGGCCATTAGGGCCTTTGGAGAAGCCGTAGGAGTACCAGTATCGGGTCAATACGGGACCATGCTTTGGGAATAGCAGAACGGTCCTCGCACTTTTCCCCCCACGTGGCCGGCATGTCCGCGGTCCTCCTTCCGGGGAACTCCTCTCGTTGCTTCGGAAGATGTTGATAGCGTCTTGCGCGACATGATGTCGGACGAGGACGAGGAGTCGGCATCTTTGGAAGCTGACTCCGACGAAGAGCCGGCGGAAATCATCCCCGAGGACGACGACGAAACGTTGGAGGACTTATACATGCCTCCTTGCGAGGCCGGCAGCCCGTCATTCATTCAGATTGACAAGAACTGGAGAAGAACGGCATTGAGTAACAATTTTTGCCGGAAAGGCGCCGAGTATTTTGCCTTCCCCGAAGGGTATGGATTGGTCATGCCGTCTCAAGGATGCCGGGTAACGGATTACCCGCCCGGGCACGTAGCGCCTATGTCCATATGCTAGACTTTGGGTTGAGGTTTCCCTTGGACCCCTTCATAGTAAAGATTTTCACCGCCCGGAATATCTCGCTTATCCCAACTAACGCCGCTATCCCGGCGTAATTTAATATGCTATGCCCGGACCATCCGATTCAAGAGGTTTCCTGGAGACTCGAATCTATTCCGGAAGTTACATTGGATTAAAGAGGATGGCTCCGCGAAGGGTAAAGGGAAAGGTAAAAGGAAACAGTCACAGGCCGAGGGGGAACTCGGCCAAGGTGGCTGGATGTCTATGTACACCCGGCCCAAGAAGCTGACGGTGTATCCGAAACTAACATCCCTGAAGAACTGGCAGCCCCGCTTCTTCCGGGGTACGGGTGCCGGCCGACTTTCCCTCGCACCGGTATTGGACGAAGCCTCGTCCAAGGATGGAACACATCCTCGACAGGCGACTAACCCGCCGGGAAGTGGAGGCTTTCAATTTCTTTGAGGCCTCTTCCCAACCAGGCCCCAAGGGAGGGAAGCACGTTCCCGTGCCCCTCAATTGGTTACCTCATGCCGGTTATATTTTAGGCAACGCCCCACTTTCCGCTTTGGGCTTTTGCCAGTCTGAACCCACTGGTAATTAAGTTTGATGTTGGTATGTATTTTATATTCTACCATTTTGTTTGTTGCTAACGTTCTTTTACCCCTCTGAATGTAGGTCGGGAGCACTTTATCCGGCAAGCTCTTCACCTCAACTCAAACTTCATTCCAATCAGCAACATGCCTCCGAAGCCGGCCAGGAAATTTACGTCAATTGTTGGAGGCCGGGGTGGTAAGACTCGCGGCGCTGGCCGTGGTGACTCTAGCGCCGCCGCTCCTGGGGAGACTGTCCAGCCTCCTCCCAAAAAGGTTACCTCAGCCCCCATCAAGAGGAAGACCGAGGGGGAAGCTGAGACATCCAAACGACCCAAATCTAAGGCTCCCAGGAAGGAGCGTGCTGAAGAGGTTGCTGCCGGTGAGAGGGAGCCAAAAAGACTGTTATCCGGGAGGGTATCTGAGGTCGGCACCTCCTCCCTGAGGCCCAAGATTTACAAGCAACTGACTTTGCCGGCTATGATTCCTGAGCTAGAACATTTTGTTCAGCCGCACAAGTCAGGCTTCATAGAGGAGGCCGAGATCGAGGTGCCGGAGATCCTCCGGAAACGATGGTCCCGGTCTCCGGTTCGAGATGGGGCTCACTTCCAGCCTAAGCTTAACGTCCCGGATGATGAATCCTCGCTGTTGGACCGTCCTTCCGGACGGCGGTAACCTGGGGTACCGGCTCCTGAAAGGGCTCCAGCTGAAGTATGACATGCCTGTAGATCAGGTGCAATCTCCTGCTGCTGTTCACGCGCATAATTTGGCCGTGGTAAGTTTTTCAAAATTGACGGTGTAATTGCCCGTTTCTTCCGTTTACCACCCTTGTCTAACTTTTTATTTTTTATCTGTTGCAGGCGGCTCATTCCGGTAAAGAACTCTGCGATTTTTACCGGTACTTCCAAGGCGCCAATTACGGCGAAGTGAAAGATCATGAGGCCACCCAAGACCAACTTACCGCGAAGAATGCGGAGTTGGTGAATGTCGGCAATGAGCAGAAGAAGCTGAAGACCGCTCTGGATAAGGCCAACTCAGAACTTCAGAGAGCTAAGACGGTAGCCTCCAAAGCAAAGACTTTTTACCGAAAAAATAAAGAAGTCGAGCCGACGAAAGTAAAAGAGGAGCCGATCGCCGCAAAGGGCCGGGAAGCCAACGCCGTGGCCGAGTACCGGCGGTCCATCGACTTTGTACACCGGCTAGCTAATCGGTACAATGGAGGTTGGGCCGCCACTATGCGGTGCACCGTGCATACTTTCCCCGACCTGGACTGGAGTCGCGTGGAAGATGCCCACAGTCGACGAGCATTCGAGGTCCCGGTGGAGGGCGAGGATCTGGACCTTGGGGTGACTGAGGCTGACATCGCCAATGCCGATCCTCGAGTCGAGTTCGAGGAAGCCGAGCCCGAAGCTGCCGGCGAACAGGCTGATCCAGGAGTTACTGATGCCCCAACTGATGGCGCTGTCGTCCCGTCTGACAGCGTGGTCATTTTGGACAAGAGTCCTACCGGCTTTGCTCCTGAATTGGCCTTGGATGGCGGCAGAGCTCCTGCCTCTGATGCTGCCGAGGTTGCTTAGTTTAGGTCTTCGTTTTACTTCTTCTGCTTCTGATCCGGCAGCTTGTCGCTGGCCTGACTTTTTTTGTTAGAATAGGATGTAACCCATTTTATTATTAATGAATATATTTTTCTACACTTGTGTCGGTTTTTTCTTATTTAAGTGCTTTCCCGTTCTATTATTTCCGTTATTCCGGCAGATCCGCTATGGCTCATAGACCGGCAAATAGTTTTAAATTACTATTTCATTCCGGCAGATCCTATAGGGTCATTGACCGGTTATGAGGTTTGGTGTTCCCGCCGGCATTAGACTCGCTGGGTTGGCAGATCCTCTTGGGTCGTTGACCATCCCCAGTCCTCGAACAGTTGGTTCCTCTTGACGGCAGATCCACGCAGATCATTGACCGTCAAGAGACCCTCTTCCCTTGTGACAGCAGATCCTTTGGTCATTGACTGCCTTTAAACAAGAGATTCTTTGGTCGTACTATAGACCGTTATAAATACAGAAACAATTTGTATAAGTAATACCGGAAATTGATCTTATTAGAAATAGGCAATTATTTGTTCCAACAATTACGAAGTCGGCAACAATGCCCTGCAACTATTGCTATGAATTTAAAATTAATTAATCATTAAACAAAATATTTCTTAAGTACGCTAGCGTTCCAGCTGTTCTTAAGTTGTTTGCCAGCCATATCTTCCAGCCGATAAGCACCTGGGACTATTTCTTCCTTTACAAGGTATGGTCCCTCCCAATTTGCCGTAAGCTTGCCATCTGTATGAGCTTTACCGGTAGCAGCGGTGCGCCTGAGTACCAGGTCGCCTTTCTCGATTGGCCGGCTTCTTACCCTCTTGTTGTAGGCTTTGCTTATCCGACCTTGTATGCTGCTGATCGTAATTCCGCCGCTAGCCTGATTTCCGGCAAAAGATCAAGTTCTTCTCTGTGCAAACTGTTGTTCAATTCGGGGTCGTAGTTTCGAATCCGCCAGTTCGGCAGTCCAACTTCGACCGGTAGCACTGCCTCTGCCCCGAAGGCCAGTCTAAAAGGAGTTTCTCCTGTCGCCTCCTTCTTAGTGGTTCTATTAGACCACAATACCTCGGGAACCATATCGGCCCAGGCGCCTTTCAAGTCATCTAGCTTCTTTTTGAGAGCGTTGAGAATTTGTTTGTTGGCGGCCTCGGCCTGACCATTGCTCTGGGGGTGGCACACAGAGGAGTATGCAAATTTGATGCCGTATGGGATTAAGAAGTTCTTTATCGGCCCGCAATCGAACTGTACGCCGTGATCCATGACAATTCCCATAGGAATCCCAAACCTTGTGATGAGGTTTTGCCAGATGAACTTCCTAACCTGATTAGCCGTTATTTTTGCAGTCGGTTCGGCTTCAATCCACTTCGTGAAGTAGTCTACTCCTACTATCAGGAACTTCCTTCCTCCTGATGCCGGCGTGAATGGCCCAATAATATCCATCCCCCATTGAGCAAAGGGGATTGGATTCAGGATCGGTTGCAAATCATTTGCCGGCTGATGTATGACTGGTGCAAACCTCTGGCACTTGTCGCACTTCTTGACGTATGCCTGTGCGTCCATTAACATTGTCGGCCAGTAGAAACTGGCCCTTAAAGCTTTTAAAGCCAGCGTTTTCCCACCAATATGATTTCCACATACTCCTTCGTGTATTTCCTCTATTATTTTTGTGGCCTCATGGGCCGTTACACATCTCAGGAGTGGCAGTGAAAAACTCTTCTTGTACAGTTGGCCTTGGAAAACACAAAACCAGGGAGCTTCTCGCTTCAGCTTTCTTGCCGCCATCTTATCAATGGGCAAATTTCCCGTCATCTTGAATGCCAGTATGCCGTCGTACCATTCGCTCTTTTGAGCGACTTCGTTCACCTCTGCCTGGGAACCTCTATACTTCTCTCTAGTAATGTTTCTACCATCACACTCCGTTTGATATCTGTTGTGCTTGAACTTGCCAACTTTGACAGGGCGTCGGCCGCCATGTTCTCCACGCGAGGGACCAGTACTATTTCGAAGCTTTGCAGCGGAGCCGTTATCTGCTTCACCTTCTGCAGGTACTTCTGCATTACCGGTTCCCTGGCTTCGTAGGTACCTTCGATCTGGCTTGATATAAGCTGGGAATCTGTTGTCATGCGTATTTTCTTTGCCCCAGACGCTATGCACAGACTTATCCCCGCTATTGCAGCTTCATACTCAGCCTCGTTGTTGGATGCTTTGAACCCAAATCGGACGGCATATTCAAAAATGTCCCCTTCGGGAGATGTCATGACCACACCTGCGCCTGCCCCAGTTTGGGCCGCTGAGCCGTCTACAGATATTTGCCAGGTGCCGGCTGATCCTTCGACTTCCCCGCAGGTGGTCTCGACTATGAAGTCGGCCAGAGCCTGCGCCTTGATAGCTGTTCTTGGCCGATATTCTATGTCGAATTCGGACAGTTCTATCGCCCATTTGAGCAACCTGCCGGTCGTATCTAGCTTATGCAGCGCTTTCTCCAAAGGCTGGTTCGTGAGTACCTGGATGGTGTGCGAATCGAAATATGGCCGCAACTTCCTGGCCGCTATCAGCACGGCATAAGCCATTTTCTCCAACAACTCATACCTCTGTTCAGCTCCAGCCAAGACATGGCTCACAAAGTACATAGGGTGCTGCTGCTTGCTCTTTTCTAGTAGCAGTACCGCCGCTACCGTCTTGGCCGACACCGAGACGTATAATTGCAACTTATCTCCCACCTCGGGTCGGGTAATAGTTGGTAGCCTCTTGAAATGTTCCTTAACGGCCTCAAAGGCCTGCATCTGCTCATCTCCCCATTCGAACTTCTTGTTTCCTCTTAGAACTTTGAAGAACGGCAATGCTTTTTCTGCTGATTTGGAGACAAATCTCGTTAACGCCGCCATCTTGCCGGTCAGCTTTTGGATATCCCGGATACTCTTTGGTTCCGGCAGATCGTTTATTGCCTTGATTTTGTCAAGATTGGCGTCTATTCCCCTCTCGCTGACCATGAAACCAAGGAATTTTCCAGATCTTACCCCAAATACGCACTTTTTGGGGTTAAGCTTCATTCGATATTCTCGCAAAGTTGCAAAGGTTTCTTCAAGGTCCGTGATGTGGGCCTCTTCCGTCAAGCTTTTAACGATGCTGTCTTCAACATAGACCTCCACATTCCGGCCTTTTTGCTTCGCGAATATTTTGTCCACCAGTTTTTGGTAAGTGGCTCCCGCATTCTTTAGGCCGAATGGCATGGCCTTGTACGCGTACACCCCGGCCTCTGTGATGAAGGCCGCCTTGTTCCTGTCCTCTTCCAGGAGGCTGATTTGATGGTACCCAGAGAAGGCGTCCATGAAACTCAGCAGCGCATGGCCGCTGGTAGAGTCAACCAGCTGATCGATCCTGGGTAACGGGTAGCAATCTTTCGGGCAGGCTTTGTTGAGGTCAGTGAAATCTACACACATCCGCCAAGTCCCATTAGCTTTTTTAACCATTACCACGTTTGCCAGCCATTCCGGATAATCACATGGTTCGATAAAGTCTGCTGCTAGCAATTTGTTCACTTCCTCCTTGATGGCCGCGATTTTCTCGGAAGAGAAATTTCGCTTCTTCTGCTTCACCGGCCTTACATCTTCATTCACGTTCAGCCGGTGCACCATAAACACGGGATCTATTCCCGGCATCTCATCCGCTGAGAAGGCAAAGACGTCAGCATTGCTCCGCAGCAGGCTAATCAAGTTCACTTTGACGTTGTCGGCCAGGTCAGCCCCTATTTTGACTGTCCTTTCGGGCCTTTCTAGCTCTAGGCTAACTTCCTCAGTTTCTCCTTCTGGGCTAGGTCTCGGCAAATCTGCCGGCCTTCCCTCAAAGTTTTCCATCAATAAATCCCGGTTTGCCTTGCTCTCAATCCGTCTCCTTTTTCTCTCCGATGGTGGAGATTCTGCCGGCCTTTTGTGATCAGAGTTCTTCAGAGCCGTCAGATAACAAGCCCTTGCCGACTCTTGGTTACCTTTCAGCCTCTCTGGCTTTCCACTATTTGATGTATAGATCATCGTCAAATGGTAGGTTGATACCACGGCCTGAGCGTCGTGGATTAATGGCCTTCCAATGATGGCATTATAAGCTGTGGGGACATCGACCACCAGGAATTCTACCATGAGATCTCGTGACTGAGATCCTTCTCCCAACTTAACCGGTAGCTTGATGGTACCTTCAGGAACGACCGATGCTCCGGTAAAACCGATTATCGGATATGAAACCGGCTTCAGACAAGATCTTCCTAGCCCCATCTTCTCGAATGTAGGCATGAAGAGTATGTTAGCAGAGCTACCGCCATCCACCAGGATGCGGTGGACCATTGCCGTTGAAATTTGCAGAGATACTACCAGGGGATCATCATGGGGGTAGATAATTCCCCTAGCGTCCTCCGCTGTGAATGTGACGGATGGCATAATTGGTGGTGCCGGCCACTTGCCGGTATTGTGATAATTCACTTGGTGCCTTACCTCTTTAAGGCTTGCTTTGGCACCGTGAATACTGCCGCCATGAACTGGACCGCCGGATATAACGTGTATCTCCGTTATTCTTTCTTTAACGGGTTTTCTCTTCCCGTCCTCTTCTCTGGGGGACCCTTCACGGTGATCAGTCCTCGCCTGATACTGCTTGAAATAGCCTCTTCGTATCAGATCTTCAATGCCGTCCCTCAGGTCCTTACAGTCTTCAGTTATATGACCGTGGTCCTTGTGGAAGTCACACCACTTGGACCTGTCCCGGCCTTTATAAAACATCTTCCTAGGCCGTTGCCACTTATCATCTTGCTTGTGCAACTCATATATTTCGGCCCTGGATTTCGTTAAGGGAGTGTAATTGTGATAGCGGTCTGGCCGTTTTTCCTGGCCCTTCTTGACCTCGTTGCTTTCCTCCCGTCTTCCGGAGTTATCGGACCTTTTGTCCTTCCGGCTCTTATCCTTCTCTTTCTCCTTTTCCCTTTCTTTCTCCTTGCCATCTCCATCAGACCTCTTCGAGGTTGCCGCCTTATCAAACTCTTCTCCTCGAATAAAATCGTTAGCTTTTCCAAGGACTTCAGTTAGGCTAGTCAGTTTCTTACGACCCAGGTAACTTCTGAAGACCGTTCCTTCCTTCAAACCGGTCATCAGTGCCAACACTGCGACCTCTTGCTGCAGGCTGGGGATTGTAACGGCTTCAGTGTTAAAACGGCCGATTGTCAATTAAGGTCAACAGGTCATATAGAAGTTAATCAAGGTTTACTAATGAAATTAGGAGTCAATAACTAAAAAAGGTAGTGGTCATTAGTATTTAAGGACATATGGTGAAATTTCAAAAAAATTGAGTGATAAATAGTGATGTTCCGGTATGGAATAAATGGAAGGAATGAACCGGTATCTTCCTTGTCGTAGCGTGCCGGTTTGAGACCCTGCAAAACAGGTAAACTAACCTCGGGGGTTGATCCGAGGAATGCCCCTCCGATGCCTAAGTCAGTAAAGAATAAAGACGGGATGTCTCAAATATAATGTGTTGGTGTTTGTGAACGTGCCTCATGACTCAGGTCGGGGGGGTATTTATAGGAGCCGGCAGTGTCCTTAGTGAGGTAGGACTCTGCTCCCATTGGTTAGATACATTTCTATCCTCTTATGATACTTATCTTTAGGCCCAGAGGCACATTAAGTCAATACTGGATCAATCCAGGCCCATTCAGCCAATGGCCCACGTGATGAATACCGATAAGGTCTACTGATGTAGCCGGTATGTCGGATACGGCCGTATCCGGTACGATTATACCCCACTAAGGGGTTCTTCAGACGAAATTGACCATAACGGTCAAGACCGGTTGGAACAAACCGGTAGGGACTGATTCAGCCCCCATACAAGTGCATTTTGAAATATTAGAGGGTATTTGGTAAAAAAAAATTTACTGAAGAGTATTTGGTAAAAATTCCATTGTACTATCAAAGCAATCTAAGTAGGTGGCCCAGGTGTTGAGGGAGGTTGGTCTTCTTTGACAATATCGGAATATCCGATGCCCAGTAATCAATGGCAGTGCTCCTTGGCTTATTTGTGTGGTGCTCTGTTATCCCCTGACCGGTGGTGAAAGAGGACACATGAGGGCGATATATTCATAGAAAAATTAGGGAGACATGCATATAATTGTTTAAGACTTACATTTTTGGAAAGTCTATTGTTTTGCTATAAGGAGCTACAAAAATGGTGATGATTCCGACAGTGATCACTCTTATATAATTTTATATAGTCGCCCTTGATTGTTTCTCTTTGCTACATTGTTGTATTTTTAAAAAATTACACACTTTTTTTTTTACACAGGCTACATCTAAATTAAACATTAATTAAAAAGACTGTCTAAAATACTTAGCCAAATCATGAGCCTTTTGAACTTGTTGACGTGAGACTTTTTGCAGAGAGCAATACAAGAGCTTAGTACCCAGGTTTAGAATATGTTGAGTAGTCCATCGAAGAGTAATATTGTTTTCCCCTTTTGACTCCAATCGATCAATAACCGCAGTTGAGTCCGTCAAAATTTGTAAATGTGAAAAACTCTTGTCTAACATCCATTGAAGACAATACCAACAAGCTATTAACTCAGCTTGTAGAGCAGACGAGGTAAGAAAATGACTTCCTCCACGTATCAAAAGGCCATGGTTAGAATTGGAAGAAGCCCAACCATCCCTTTCATGTAGAGTATCTTTAGACCAAGAACCATCTACTTCCATAATCATAATTGGCGTGCCTTGAACCCTATGCATTTGTTGTCCTATGTGAATCGAGAGAAAACCTGGAGGCTTTATGTTATCACATTTTGGTGGATGAAGGAACCGAAGCTGTTGAATTTGAAGTTTAAGAAACCACTCATGTTGTGAGGTAGCATTAGATATGGCCACCCTCACATGGGTTTCAGAAGAACTTTCACCACGAAACATGTGATTATTCCTAGTGACCTAAATACTCCATAAAGTGGGCACAAACAACACCAAATTGTGGCTATCCACACCATCCTTACTAATAAAAAGTAGGATATAGGAAGAAATCCAATCCTTCATGGATATCGATTCTTCAATTTTTGAGTTAATAGTCAGTGGCCTATGACTCCAGATTCTTTGAACCAAAGGAATAACCAAAGGACAAGCACGAAAGAGGTGAATATCATCTTCATCATCACTTTCACAAAAACAGCAGGCATAATCCGACACAATACCTTTTGAAGCTAAAATAATTTTGAGGCTCAAAATATTATAGCTCAATCTCCAAAGGAAAAGTTTCCATTACACAAAAGTTATTAAATTGTGAAATCTGGTTCTTTTTTTTTTGGTAAGTAAGAAAATTGTATAGCGCTTCCCGAAAAACATCATACAACCTATCTCCAAGTAAGGGAGAGAAATTAGACTGGCCACGGGAGGCCAAAATTACAATTTGCTAATCCATTCCTTATCTCTCACACTCCATTTTGCTGAACTACAAAAATTGCTTCTATGTTTAATACATTTGATTTTCTTTGTTATACACTCTACTCTATGTACTTTATGATTCCAATAGGCATCATTTCTTGCTATATCTCGGTATACAATCTGTAGCCAGTACATCAAAAACAAGTTGTTTCCTCACTTTTGTTCATGTATAGCTTCTTCTAGTCCAGTTAACCCACTGCTGAAGATTCCATCTTCTATAAATCATACCCAGCCATGTAAGAACTGCTTGGATAAGTTGTCTGCTAAACTCACAAACAAAGAAGAGGTGCTCATGACAAAAAAACTGGTTCTTGATGTGATCTTATTATCCATCCCATATACTCTTTAAGTGATGTGAAGAAGACAAATTGGATACTATCTAGCTCAGTTGTTAAACCTTGAATGTGATATTTCATGTAAGTAATTGAAGACAAATTAATAGAATAGGTGGTCAAATATGAACATATAATTAGACAAACTTAAGCCTATATTCTCCTAACAAGGTCATTCCATCTCACTCTGACCCAATACTATCTCTAGACATCTCAACCAACCTAGTCATCCTTTGTCTTTTCCTTTCTTTGAATCTCGAGCTACAACAAACAATATTAAAACATAACCCAACAGTCTTACCCAATGGATTAAACTAGTCACTAAATGAATTAAAGAACATGCGTCTTGAATGGATTCAACTGGGTCACTAAATAGATTAAATTAGTCTCTTAATTGATTAATAGTCACTATATTAAAAAAGGTGGTTCGTTTTCTTCTTTATATTAGGTTGGGCTATTACCTAAATTTTAAATTAAAAGTAGATTGTCTCTTACCGGAACAAGCGGTCACTTGAAACCTCTTTATATTACAATCCTCTTTGACTTTTTTTAATCATATAAAATCACAAAGTCTTAGGTGTATCTATTACACAATAACTTATTGTATAACAGGTTCATTTACACGTGTGGAACGTCTCACCCTTCTCCTTCATCTCCCAGTCTTCTCCTTCATATGCTCGGCATAAAAAGTTTGACGAAAAGTCGCCGGAGTTCCATGAAAAACCACAAATTCAGCGGTTTAAAGTTGATCCATTCCGATAGAATCGATCTTCTTTGTGTAGGTGAAAGAGTTCGTCATAAAGACAACATTAATTCTGTGAAAAAACTCAATATCCACTTCAATCACATAGTTTTGTGCTCAACTTTTCCCTAATTCAACACACTTCCGATGCAATTGGCTTGGAATTTCATTAAAAAATTGAATTTATAAGATCTCTAATTCGAAACATTTGGATTATTATTCACAAATCAATTACTATATACACATTAATTTTTTTCTTCTCTCGCATCATCGTCTTCATCCGTTGCGATTGAGGTTGCGATCTATGACTAAATACACAATAGTCTTCTTCTTCTCAACAATATAGACTGGCTGGATTTGGTTGTTGACGCAACCAAAAGGCAGCCGCGTTAGAGAGATTGAAGCAGAGATATAAGAAGAGAGAGGGAGAGACAGAAAAAATTCAGATCTTAGACATCTGAGGAGAGATACAATAATGAACATAAGCGGTGATGGTCATGGAGGCTACGCGTGGCAGTGATAATCGTGGTGGCTAAGCATGTGGCGACGATGCAGTGGTGGTGGCGGTGCTGTGCGTCGGGAAGGGTTTGGGTGGTGGACTGGATCGAGGAGGGTGGGGAAGTTTAGATATAGTGATGTAATTTCGAATTGTGGGATTAAACTTATAAATGATAAAATTAATTTTTAACTCTTTATATACATAGCTTTATTAGTCATTTTTATGTCATTATTACTCATTTTTATGTTATTTGTGCTCATTTCTATGTCATCTTTCTGCAAACTTGTATAATTTTTCCTATTTTTTTATTATTTTTAAACTTTTTATATATTGTAGCATTATTAATCATTTCTATGTCATTTTTCAGAAAACATATTATTTTTCAACACTTTATATAGATAGCATTATTACTCATTTCTATGTCATTATTAATCATTTCTATGTCATTCTTTAGGAAGCTTATATCATTTTTCCCTATTTTATTATTATTTTTCAACTTTTTATATATCATATCATTATTGCTCATTGTATTTCATTTGTACTCATTTCTATATCACTTTTTAACAAATTTGTATAATTTTTCCTTGGTTTATTATTATTTTTCAACTCTTTATCTAACATATTATTGTTACTCATTTTATGTCATTTTTACTCATTTTTATGTCATTTTTAGCAAACTTGTATAATTTTTTCTTATTTTATTATTGATTTATACAGTTAATATAACATATCATTATAACTCCTTTGTATGTCATTCTTACTCATTTCTATGTCATTTTCAGGAAAAGTATGTCATTTTCCCTAGTTTATACCATAGCATTATTACTCAATCTATGTCATTATTACTCGTTTATATATCATTTTCAGGAAACTTATATCATTTTCTCCAATTTTATTTTTATTTTTCAGCACTTTCTAAAAATAGCATTATTAGTCATTTCTATGTCATTATTACCCATTTTTATGTCATTTGTACTCATTTTTATGTCATGTTTCAGAAAACTTCTATCATTTTTCCTATTTTATTATTATTATTGAACTCTTTATATATCATAGCATTATTACTCATTTCTATGTCATTTTTCAGGAAACTTATATCATTTTTCCCAATAGTATTATTATATTAGACTCTTTATATACGTAACATATTAGTCACTTCTATGTCAATATTACTCATTTCTATGTCATGCTCCAGGAAACTTATATCATTATTCCTAATTTTATTATTATTTTCCAACTCTTTATATAGCATAGCATTACTATTCATTTATGTGTCATTATTACTCATTTTTGTCTTTTTCAGGAAACTTAATTCATTTTCACCAATTTATTATTATTTTTCAACTCTTCATATACATAGCATTATTACTCAAATCTATGTCATTTTTCCAGCAAACTTGTATCATTTTCCCTATTTTAATATTTTTGAAACTATTTATATATCATAACATTATTACTCATATCTATATCATTATTATTCATTTCTATGTCATTTTTCAGGAAACTTATATCACTTTTCCCAATTTTTTTATTATTATTCAACTATTTATATACATAACATTATTAGTTATTTCTATGACATTATCACTAATTTTTATGTTATTTGTACTCATTTCTATGTCATTTTTCAACAAACTTGTATCATTTTTTATATTTTATTATTATTTTTGAACTCATTATATACCATAGCATTATTACTCAATTCTATATCATCATTGCTCATTTCTATGTCAATTTTCAGGAAACTTATATCCTTTTTCCCAATTTTATTATTATTTTCAACTCTTTATATACGTAGTATTATTAGTCATTACTATGTCATTTTTCGGGAAACTTATATCATTATTCCCAATTTTATTATTATGTTTCAACTCTTTATATAGCATAGCATTATTATTCATTTCAATGTCATTATTACTCATTTTTTATTTTTCATGTTATTATTGACGTGTTTTATATCATTCTAAAACTTTTTTTGTGTCATTTTTATATATGTTTACGTCATCTACGAAATTCTTTCATGTCATTATTAATATATTTCGTATCATTTTAGAACTCTTTTATTACATTGTTGGTCTATTTTATGTCATTATATCATTGTTACTAGTATGTTTTACATTATTATAGAAATATTTCATGTCATTTTTCAATATATTTTATGTCATTATTGATTTATTTTATTACTTATATCATAAGGATTTAGGAGTCTAATATACTCTCCTCCATCAACCAAACATTTTCATTGTTCTACATCAATGGTAGCCCGCCCTCCCTCACCAAACATTTTCACTTTCCTCCATCAATGGCAACACTGTCATACGTCATTGTAAAACCGTCAACCAAACATTTTCACTCTCCTTCTTCATCAATGGCAGCCATGCTTTGCCCTTCCTCACCAACTGTAGGATTTATACCTTGAATCTGTTCGAGGATTTGCATGTTCGCAGGCCCGCCCGGTCAAGTCGGGCGTGTGCCGCCCGACCGGGCGGGGTCGAAGGTCCAAGCTGTGGTTTGGAAGCAAGGCGCCCGATCAGGAGAGCGACCGATCTCGACCGGGCGATGGTCGCCCGATCGGGCCCGAGAACATTCCTCGTCTGGTAAAGTGGACAGCCCAATCGGGCGGATTCCGTCCGACCCAATCAGGCGGTGGTTTAATGAGGCATGGGTGCGATTTTCAAAAAGGGTTTCAACTTGTTATTAAACCTAATTTCGTTCTAAGTTGTTATTAGTGCCAAAATACATCTTTAATCTGAAATTCCTCTTCATCAATAAAATTATTCTCTCTCTCTTCCCGTAGTCGTATCCAACACACAGTTGGTAAACCACGTAAATCTGTGTGTTGTTTATTGCTTTTCTGCATTCATTATTTGTTCTTTCTCAAATGTATCATAACAAATTGGTATCAAGAGCTTTGTGTTCGATCCGGGTGAGAAAGATGTGTGGGATGAATGTGAAAATTGATAAATTTACTGTGAGAAATAGTCTCAGTCTGTGGCAAATCAAGATGCGGGCTTTCCTGAAGCAACAGGGGTTGTGGGCACCGTTGGCAATGAAGTCATCGGATTCAGAAACCGCTGAGATAGCCGTTCTGGAGGAGAAGGCAAATTCAACTATTATGTTGTGTCTGGCTGACGACATAATTACTGAGGTTGCGGAGTAGGAAACCGCTGCTAGTCTGTGGTTGAAGTTAGAGAGCCTATACATGACGAAATTTCTAACCAGCAAGTTGCTTTTGAAGCAACGTCTGTTCAGCCTGCGTATATAGGAAGGTATGTCTCTGAGGGACCATCTAGATAAATTGAATACAATCTTGCTAGATCTTCGTAATATTGATGTTAAAGTAGATGATGAGGATGCTGCTTTAATTCTATTAGTATCTTTGCCTTTATGGTATGAGAATTTTGTGGATTCTTTTATTGTTGGGAAAGATAGTCTGTCATTAGAAGAAGTAAGATCTGCTCTTCATACTAGAGAAGTTCGTCATCAGGCATCTGGTTCTAGTACAGAAAATCAGACATCAGGATTAGTTGTTACCGGGGGCAAGGGACAAGGAAAATCTGGTAAAAAGAAATCGAACCATAAAAATTCGAATTCTAAGGGTCCTAAAACTAATGATGTCTGTAATTACTGTAAAGAAATAGGGCATTGGAAAAATGAATGTCCTATGAAAAAGAAGCAGCAGGATAAGAATGAAGGTTTTTCTTTGCTCACGCGGCCCGATGGTAATTCGAGGAAGATCCGGCCCTAGTTGCTAATAACCGGTCACATTATAAGGATGTGTGGGTTCTTGATTATGGGGCATCGTATCATATTAGTCCTTGCAGGGAGTGGTTTTCAACTTATGAGCAGATAGATGGGGGCAATGTTTCTATGGCCAACAGTGCTGCCTGCAAAGTAGTTGGAGTAGGCTCCATCAGGTTGAGGACTCATGATGGTACATTATGTACCTTGAACGAAGTTAGGCATGTTCCACTGATGACAAAGAATCTGATATCTTTAAGTCTTCTTGATAGTAGAGGTTTCAGTTTTCAAGGTGAAGGTGAAGTTATGAGTGTCTGCAAGGGTTCGAAGGTAGTTCTGAAAGGTATTAAAGATGGTATCTTGTATTTTATTCAAGGTTTTACTGTGACAGGTTCTGTTGCTGTTACATCATCTGAGGTTTACAAGGAGGATATGACCAAGTTGTGGCATATGAGGCTTGGACATATGGGTGAAAGGGGATGCAAATTCTGTGAAAAAGGGATCTTCTATGTGGGCACAAGGTGCAGGATCTAGAGTTACGTGAGCATTGTGTGTTTGGGAAGCTTCATCGCAGCAAGTTTCCAAAGGTTGTGCATACTACAAAGGGTACACTTGATTATATTCACTCTTGAGTGTTGTGGTCCTTCCCGAGTTGAATCTATTGGAAGTCACAGGTATTTTGTGTCAATGATCGATGATTATTCAAGAATGACTTGGGTAATTATGATGAAGCATAAAAGTAAGGCTTTGCAGCATTTCAAGCAGTGGAATGTATTGGTGGAAAATCAAGCTGAAAGGAAGATCAAAAGGCTGCGTACTGATAATGGTCAGGAGTTCTATTGGTCGGAGTTTAATGAGTTCTGCAAGAATGAAGGCATTGCTCGCCATCATACTGTCAGGAATACACCACAACAGAACGGGGTAGCAGAACACATGAATCAGACATTGTAGGAGAGAGCGAGGTGCATGCTCTCTAATGCTCGGTTACTTAGAAGATTTTGGGCAGAAGCTGTAAGTACAGCTTGCTATCTGATCAACCGTGGACCTCACACTGGTATTGATTTTAAAACACCTTATGAGGTGTGGTCAGGTAAGCATGCAGATTATTCTTTGTTGAGAATTTTTGGTTCTACTGTTTATTATCATGTAAATGAGGGTAAATTAGAACCTAGAGCTAAGAAGGGTGTACTTGTGGGTTTTGGGAGTGGAGTTAAGGGCTATAAAATGTGGTCACCTTCTGAGAGTCGAGTTATACTTTGTAGAAGTGTAATATTTGATAAAAATTCTATGCTTAACCCTACTGTGAAGTCCATGGTGGTGTTTGTTGGTAGTAATGTTGATAAACAAGTGGACTGCAAGTCACTCATGATGAGAGTGAATCACAGCACCAAGGTGGAGAAGATCAGCATGGTGCTAATGAATCTGAATCTTCTAGTCATCAATCTGCCTCATCTGAAGCACATTGAACTAGCATAACATTTGATAGAGCTAGAAGAGTTTGTATGGACCTCCTAGGAGGTATGGTTTTGAGGATATGGTTGCTTATGCCTTTGCGAGGTTCTTTGAGGAGGTGGAGGTAGATACTCATGAGCCATCCACCTATAAAGAAGCTGTCTCATGTAGTGAGTCTGCTCAATGGCTCGCTGCTATGGGAGATGAAATGGAGTCTCTGGATAAGAATCAAACTTGGGAGCTAGTTAAACGTCATAAGGAGAGAAAAGTTATCACCTGCAAATGGGTTTTCAAGATGAAGGAAGGGACCTCAACTTCTGAGGGGGTCAAGTATAAAGCTTGGGTTGTTGCAAGAGGGTTCACTCAAAGGGAAGGGGTTGACTATAATGAGATTTTCTCACCAGTGGTCAGACACACTTTCATCAGGGTGCTACTAGCAATAGTTGCACATCAGGATCTTGAACTTGAGCAAATAAATGTGAAAACAACTTTCCTACATTGGGAGTTGGAAGAAGAGATTTATATGACTCAGTCGCATGGGTTTCATGTTCCTGAAAAAGAAGACTATGTTTGCAGACTGAAGAAGTCCTTGTATGGGCTAAAGCAGTCTCCTAGGCAGTGGTATAAAAGGTTTGACAGCTATATGATTGAGTTGGGCTACAACATGAATATGTATGATTGTTGTGTGTATCATAACAAGCTGGATGATGGATCATTGATTTATTTGGTCCTGTATGTAGATGATATGCTCATAGCTGTAAAAGTCCAAGTCAAATATTGAGAGATTTAAGGGTCTTCTCGGTCTTGAGTTTGAGATGAAGGATTCGGGTCTTTGCGAAAATGGTTTTGGGGATGGAGATTTATAGGGAAAGAGATCAAAGGAAGCTTTTCTTGTCACAAAAGGCTACATTCGAAGATTTTGTCAAGGTTTTGGCATGTATACTCCAAGTGCCTCCAATAATCATTTGTCTGTTGCTTTTGCACCCAAGTTTGCTGAGGAGAAGGAGTACATGAGTCGGGTTCCCTATGCTAGTGCAGTAGGGAGTTTGATGTATGCTATTGTCTGCACTAGACCGGATCTTGCACATGCAGTCAGTGATGTTAGTAGGTTCATGGGTGATCCTGGTAAGGAGCATAGACGAGGCGTCGAAGAGGATTTTCATTACCTTAGAGGTACGTCGATGTTGGTATTATCTATGAGAATGATACACGGTGTTTGAGTTACTTGGTTATTCGATTCGATTATCTTTGGAGATGTTGACGGTAGAAGGTCTATGACCGGGCTATGTATTTACTCTTGGTGGTTACTTTGTTAGTTGGAAGGCAACTTTGCGGGCTACAATTACTTTTCTACTGCGAGGCGAGTACATGGCGTTGACAGAAGGCTGCTAAAGAGGGGATATGGTTAAAAGGGCTAGTCAGTGATCTTGGTTTACATCACGATCAGGCTATTGTGTATTGTGACAGTTTGAGTGCAATATGCTTAGCCAAGGATCAAGTCCATCATGAGAGGACTAAGCACATTGATGTGAGGTATCATTTTCTGAGGAGTGAGAAAAGGGTTAAGGTGAAGAAAGTAGGTATTGCTGATAATCTTGCTGATATGTTCACCAAGCCAGTTTCGCAGAGCAAGGTTCAACATTATTTGAACTTGCTTAATGTTCGTGATTGTTAATTGCCCTTTGGGGCAAGTCCGGGAGCCCTTAGGGGCTAATCCGGTGTCCTTAAGGGACAAATGCGTGCAGTTGTCTTTCGGGGCAAATCCGGTTGCGGGATGAATCTGGGCATTGTGTTCAATGCATTTGTTAATCTGGTCATCTGTTTCATTGTGAGAGGAATAAGTCAAGGTGGAGATTTGTAGGATTATGCCTTGAATCTGTTGGAGGATTTGCATGTTCGCATGCCCGCCCGGTCAAGTCGGGCGTGTGACGCCCAACCGAGCGGGGTCGAAGGTCCAAGCTGTGGCTTGGAAGCAAGACGCCCGATGGTGTCGGGCATGTTCGCCCGATCGGGCGAGTGACCGATCTCGGCCGGGTGTGCGACGGGCGATGGTCTCCCGATCGGGCCGAGAACATTCCTCGTGCGGTAAAGTGGACCGCCCGATCGGGCGGATTCCGTCTGACCCAATCGGGCAGTGGCTTAATGAGGTACTGGTGCGATTTCGTAAAAGGGTTTTAACTTGTTATTAAACCTAATTTCATTCTATGTTGTTATTAGTGCCAAAATACATCTGTAATATGATATTCCTCTTCATTAATAAAATTATTCTCTCTCTCGCCCGTGGGCGTAGCCAACACACTTGTTGGTGAACCACGTAAATATGTGTGTTGTTTATTGCTAATCTGCATTCATTATTTGTTCTTTCTCAAATCTGTCATAACACCAACTCCACCTCTACTTCTCCGCGGCAGCGATAAAACGTTGACCTTTGCTTCTCCACGACGGCGATAGTACGCCTCACATTTCTTTGCTCCACGACGGCGGCAGCGACGCGCCCGAGAAGCTTTAAAATCGAATTCGACTCTGCTTTCTCTACTTCCGGACCGACGACGGCGATAGGTTTAAGCAAGTAGTTTGCTTTCTCTTCTGCTCGAAATTATCCTCCTCCTCCTCGCTTTCATCTGATTTTGTTGCTTTTGAATCTTTGCCGATCAGAAAAAATCGTGGAATTGACGAGAAGTTTCAATAACGTGATCAAATTCATCATTGGTTCAGCGAAATGGATGGTCAAATTTTTGTGAAATCTGGTTGATTAGAAGATGAAGGAGAAGAAAAAAAGCGGATGTAAAAATTTCACACGTGTGACTTTTATTACACCATATATTATGGTGTAACATGTTACACCCGAGAAGGACTATATAAAATAAAAAATGAAACCTATTTCAATCTTATTTGCTCTTTTTTTTCGCATAACTCTATGATAAATTTATGGGAGGAGAATAAAGTAAACAGATTAACTCGCGTTTTAATACGTCAGGATAAATTTAAGTAGAGCTGTAAAAGATATATTTTTCCTGAATTTGAAAGATAACTAGTTATTACTCCCTCCGTCCCATAATATAGTGATCACTTCTCATTTTTCACGAGAATTAAGGAAAATGGAGGGAATAAGTACTTTCTTGGTACCTTTGTCTTGGAACTAACTCTTTACATTCTTTTTCCTTTCAATTAAAATAAAAAAGAAATAAATGTTCATTGAAATGGTGTAAAACAATAAATAAGGACACATATTTTAAAAGAAATGTAGGGGTATTTTGGAAAGGTTATGTAGAAATGAAGGAAAATTTAATCCAAATAAAATGATAAAAAAGAAAATAGGCATAATATTTTGGAACACCTAAAAAGGAATGTGAGCACTATATTATTGGACGGAGGGATTAATATATTTTCTATCTATGTTGTATACTCTATATTGGTAGTTGTCATGGGAATGTCGTAGGTTTCATTTGATTAGTACCAATTGTGTTTTTTAGTGTTAGTAATGCTCCTGGCGGCTATTTACTTTAATAATTTGTACTAGTCATTAAATTCTCGGAATTAGTGGTCAGTTGTTTCATTCTAAATATGAAAAATTTAATAATAATTATCGTTATAAAAAAACATTCGGGGCGTTAAACGAAGCCAAACCACTCTTTTTTGGTTAAGCGATTAAAGAACTGGAAATTCCACGTAAATTGGAATCCTTTATAAGTCCCTTATGCTACTTTTAATGTATTTGTGGGTCCTGATGCATTTCATGGGGTTGTCGTGTATTTCAACACCTGGATTTTTGTCGTAAAAGAGTTGACCATCTAAACGACATGATTAATTGATTATACAAATGGACAAGATCTATGGATTATTTCTTTTAAGTATATTTTTATGTTAAATAATGGGAAAAATATGTGTACTCCACGAGGCATGACGTGTTATCATATTCGGCATTTTCTCCTGTTTTGACTTTCGATGCTGTTTTGACGAAATTTGGGACGATGACAACTCGTCAATTAGCGAGGCAACGATTCAATAGCTCAATATGGATGAATGGACTGCGGCGAGTGCGAGTATTGAATAATCGACTAGTTTTTGCGTAAGGGCGATGATATGTTCCGTAGTATTTTGCGATTATAATTCAGTAGTTTAATACTTCATTCTTTTTAAGATATAGTTTCCGTTGCATTTTGAAAACAATAATTGTAGGACTTATGCCTTATATCTCTTTGAGAATTTGCATGTTCGCAGCCCACCCAGTCAAGTCGGGCGTGTGCCGCAAGCTGTGGCTTGGAAGCAGGACGCGCGATGGCGTCGGGCATGTTCGCCAGATCGGGCGAGCGACTGATCTCGATCGGGCGTGCGATTGGGCGATGGCGCCCGATCGGGGCCGAGAACATTCCTCGTCTGGTAAAGTGGACCGCCCAATCTGGTGGAGGTTTAATGAGACGCGCGGGTGCGATTTTCGAAAAGGGTTTTAATTTGTTATTTATCCTAATTTCGTTCTAAGTTGTCATTAGTGCCAAAATACATCTGTAATCTGATATTCCTCTTGATCAATAAAACTATCCTCTCTCTCTGCTCTTTGACGTAGCCAACACACTGGTTATGAACCACGTAAATTTGTGTGTTGTTTATTGCTTTTCTGCATTCATAATTTGATCTTTCTCATATCTGTCATAACAAATTGATATCAAGAGTTTTGTGTTCGATCAGGGTGAGAAAGATGCGGGCTTTACTGAAGCAACAGGGGTTGTGGGCACCGTTGGCAAATAAGTCATCGGATTCGAAAACCGCCGAGATGACCGTTACGAAGGAGAAGGCACATTCAACTATTATGTTGTGTCTGCGGCGACGACATAATTACTAATGTTGCGGAGCGAAAAGCGCCGCCGGTGCTGTGGTTGAAGTTAGAGAGTCTATACATGACGAAATCTCTAACCAACAAGTTGCTTTTGAAGTAACGTCTGTTCATCTTGCGTATGCGAGGAAGGTATGTCTCCGAGGGACCATCTAGATAAATTGTATACTATCTTGCTAGATCTTCATAATATTGATGTTAAAGTAGATGATGAGGATCTTTGCTTTAATTATGTTAGTATCTTTGCCTTTATCGTATGAGAATTTTGTGGATTCTTTTATTGTTGGGAAAGATAGTCTATCATTAGAAGAAGTAAGATCTGCTCTTCATACTAGAGAAGTCGATCATCAGGCATCTAGTTCTAGTACAGAAAATCAGACATCAGGATTAGTTGTTACTGGGGGTAAGGGACAAGAAAAATTTGGTGAGAAGAAATCGAACCATAAAAATTCGAATTCTAAAGGTCCTAAAACTAATGATGTACAGTAATTACTATAAAAAAAGGGCATTGGAAAAATGAATGTCCTAAGAAAAAGAAGCGACGGGACAAGAATGAAGGTTATCTTTGCTCAGCACAAATTGATGGTAATTCGAGGAAGATCCGGCCCTAGGTTCTAATAACTAGTCACATCATAAGGATGTGTGGGTTCTTGATTACGGGGCATCATATCATATTAGTCCATGCGAGGAGTGGTTTTCAACTTATGAGCGAGATAAATGGGGGCAATGTTTCTATGGCCAACAGTCTTTGCTGCAAAGTAGTTGGAATAGGCTCCATCAGGTTGAGGACTCATGATGGTACATTCTGTACCTTGAATGAAGTTAGGCATGTTCCACTGATGAAAAAGAATCTGATATCTTTGAGTCTTCTTGACAGTAGAGATTTTAGTTTTCAAGGTGAAGGTGGAGTTATGAATGTCTACAAGGGTTCGAAGGTGGTTCTGAAAGGTATTAAAAATGGTACCTTGTATTTTCTTGAAGGTTCTACTGTGACAGTCCGCTGATGTTGCATCATCGAGGTTCACAAGGAGGATATATGGGTGAAAGGGGATACAAATTCCGTCAAAATGGGATCTTCTATGTGGGCACAAGGTGCAGGATCTAGAGTTCTATGAGCATTGTGTGTTTGGGAAGTTTCATCGCAGCAAGTTTCCAAAGGCTATGCATACTACAAAGGGCACACTTGATTATATCCACTCTGAATGTTGGGCTCCTTCTCGAGTTGAATCTATTGGAGGTCACAGGTACTTTGTGTCGATGATCGATGATTATTCAAGAATGACTTGGGTAATTATGATGAAGCATAAAAGTGAGGGTTTCAAGCATGTCAAGCAGTGGAAGGCATTGGTGGAAAATCAAGTGAAAGGAAGATCAAAAGGTGCGTGCGATAATGGTGCGGAATTCAGTTGGTGCGAGTCCAATGAAATCTGCAAGAATGAAGGGATTGCTCGCCATCATCTTTGTCGGGGATACTCCACAACGAGCGGGGTAGCAAAACGCATGAATCGGACATTGTTGGAGAGAGCGAGGTGCATGCTCTCTAATCTTTGGGTTAGCTAGAAGATTTTGGGCGAGAAGCGCTAAGTACAACTTGCTATCTATCGATCAACTGTGGACCTCACACTTGGTATTAATTGTAAAACACCTCATGATGTGTGGTCGATGAGCCTGTAGATTATTATTTGTTGAGAGTTTTTGGTTCTCCTTGTTTATTATCATGTAAGTGAGGGTAAACTAGAGCCTAGAGCTAAGAAGGGTGTATTTGTGGGGTTTGGGAGTGGAGTTAAGGGCTATAGAATGCGGTCGCCTTACGAGAGTCTAGTTATACTTAGTAGAAGTGTAATATTTGATGAAAATTCTATGCTTAACCCCACTTGTGAAATCCATGGTGGTGTCTGTTGGTAGTAATGTTGATAACCAGGTGGAGCTGCAAGTCACTCATGATGAGAGTGAATTCCGACACCAAGGTGGAGAAGATCGACATGATGCTACGAATATGAATCTTCTAGTCATCACTCAACTTTGATGTGAAGCATATCGAACTAGCATAACACTTGATAGAGTTGGAAGAGTTGGTGTGGGACCTCCTAGGAGGTATGGTTTTGAGGATATGGTTGCTTATGCACTGGGTTGATGAGGAGGTGGAGGTAGATACTCATGACCCGTCCACCTACAAAGAAGTTGTCTCATGTAGTGAGTTTGCTCAATGGATTCTTTGCAATAGGAGATAAAGGGAGACTACGGATAAGAATCGACTTGGGAGCTAGTCAAACGTTCTAAGGAGAAAAAGATTGTCACCTACAAATGGGTTTTCTAGAAGAAGGAAGGGACCTCACCTTATGAGGGGGTCAAGTATAAAGCTCGGGTTGTTGCAAGACGGTTCACTCAAAGGGAAGGGTTTAATTATAATGAGATTTTCACACCGGTGGTCGAGACACACTTCCATCGGGTGCTACTAGCAATAGTTGCACATCGGGATCTTGAACTTGAGCAACTAGATGTGAAACAACTTTCCTACATGGGGAGTTGGAAGAAGAGATTTATATGACTCGAGCCGAGATGGGTTCCAAGTTGCTTTGAAAAAGAAAACTATGTTTGCGGGGCCGAAGAAGTCCTTGTATGGGCTAAAGCGATCTCCTAGGTAGTGGTATAAAAGGTTTGACGGCTATATGATTGAGTTGGGCTACAACGGAGTGCAGTATGATTGTTGTGTGTATCACAACAAGGCTGGTTGATGGATCATTGATTTATTTGGTCTGTATGTAAATGATATGCTCATAGTGCAAAGTCAAGTCCGATATTCGAGAGGTTGAAGGGTCGTCTCGAGTCTTGAGTTTGAAATGAACGATTTGGGTGCTTTGCGAAATTTTTTTGGGGATGGAGATTTATAGGGAAAGAGATCGAGGGAAGCTTTTCTTGTCACGAGAATGGCTACATTCGGAAGATTTTGTCAAGGTTTGGCATGTCAACAACTAAGCCTATAGATATTCCAAGTGCCTCCAATAATCATTTGTGCTGTTGCTTTTGCACCCAAGTCTGCTAAGGAGAAAGAATACATGAGTCGGGTTCCCTATGCTAGTGCAGTAGGGAGTTTGATGTATGCTATGGTCTGCACTAGATCGGATCTTGCACATGCAGTCAGTGTTGTTTGTAGGTTCATGGGTGATCTTGGTAAGGAGCATTGGCAGGCAGTCAAGAGGATTTTTCGTTACTTAGAGGTACGTCTGATCTTGGTAAGGAGCAATGCCTAGTGTTTATTTACTGGTTATTCAGATTCTAATTATCTGGAGATGTTGACGGTAGAAGGTCTATGACTGGATATGTATTTACTCTTGGTGGTTCTGTTGTTAGTTGGAAGGCAACTTTGCAGGATACAGTTACTTTGTCTACTACTAAGACAGAGTACATGGCGTTGACAGAAGCTGCTAAAGAGGGGATATGGTTAAAAGGGCTAGTCAGTGATCTTGGTTTACATCACAATCAGGCTATTGTGTATTGTGACAGTTTGAGTGCAATATGCTTAGCCAAGGATCAAGTCCATCATGAGAGGACTAAGCACATTGATGTGAGGTATCATTTTAGAGAGTGAGACAAGGGTTAAGGTGAAGAAATAGGTACCGCTGATAATCCTGCTGATATGTTCACCAAGCCGGTTCCTCTGAGCAAGTTTCAACATTGCTTGAACTTGATCAATGTTTGTGATTGTTAATTGCCCTTTCATCACTGGCATTTTAAAGCCACAACGTTTGAGGCAAGTCTGGAGCCCTTAGGGGCTAATCTGGTGTCCTTAAGGGACTAATATATATGGTCCGGTTGTCTTTCGAGGTAAATCTGTTTGCAGGGAGAATTTGGGCATTGTGTTCAATGCATCTGTTTCATTGTGAGAGTATTCAAGTCAAGGTGGAGATTTGTAGAATTTATGCCTTGAATCTGTTCGAGGATTTGCAAGTTCGCAGGCCCGCCAGGTCAAGTCGGGCGTGTGCCGCCCAACCGGGCGGGGTCGAAGGTCAGGCGTGGCTTGGAAGCGAGGCGCCCGATGGCGTTGGGCATGTTCGCCCGATCTCGGTCGGGCGTGCGGCCAGGGTGATGGCCGCTGATCGGGCCGAGAACATGCCCGACGCCATCGGGCGCTTTGCTTCCAAGCCACGGCTTGGACCTTCGACCCCGCCCGGTCGGGCGGCCACACGCCCGACTTGGCCGGACGGGCTGCGAACATGAAAATCCTCAAAGCAATTCAAGGCATAAATCCTATAAATCGCATTGAACATAATGCCCAGATTCTCCCTGCGACGGTTTGCCCCGAAAGACAACCGAGACCAGATTTGTCCCTTAAGGACATCAGTTTATCCCCTAAGGGCTCTAGGTTTGCCCCAAAGGGCAATTAACAATTACGAACATTGAGCAAGTTCAAACAATGTTGAAACTTGATCTGCGGAACCGGCTTGATGAACATATCAGCAGGATTATCAGTAGTACCTACTATCTTCACTTAACCCTTGTCTCACTCCTCAGAAAATGATACTTCACATCAATGTGCTTAGTCCTCTCATGATGGACTTGATCCTTGGCTAAGCATATTGCACTCAAACTAAAGTGGATCGCCCGATCGGGCGGATTCCGCTCGACACGAGACACGGGTGCGATTTCCGAAAAGGGTTTTAACTTGTTATCTAACCTAATTTCGTTCTATGGTGTCATTAGTGCCAAAATATATATGTAATCGATATTGCTCTTCATCAATAAAATTATTCTCTCTCTCTTGCCCGTTGGCGTAGCCAACACCCTTGTTGGTGAACCACTTAAATATGTGTGTTGTTTATTGCTTTTACGCATTCATTATTTGTTCTTTCTCATTTCTGTCATAGCAAGAATTAAGAAAAGAATGATTGAAGCTCAATTGTTGTACTTGCATAGGTAGTTTTTTTTTTTGGCAACAAGGCCATACAAACGAAGAACAACATAGACCCTACTACTCTTGGCCAAAGGCCAATTTGTGGGTTATAAGACTGGAGACACAACTATTATGACAAAGCAAAACATTATTAGAGTAACCAATACTAGACATAGTACCACGAAAATGGCAACCACTTCTTATTAAATGATGCTTTCTCCTTGGAAGTTTGTAAAAGGATGATGGAGCGATCAAATCATTTGTTTTCCAGCCAATGGCCAGCCTGTATCCAGAATCACAATTAGATAATTAAAAAACAATGGTCTTACTCTTAGAACTTTCCCTTCTACCACCATTCTTCACATGTGTGTGGGGGGCGAGTCTTCATTGTTTTTGCGAAATAGAAAGCCTTGAATGTCGCTTCTCCATTAAACTCAGAGCACACTAGGGTGAGGTTTCAATATTTTTCTTGGTCTTGGTATCACGGCATTGGCTACTTGTAATGCTACTTCTTACATCATTATCTTCATCTCCATTCATGGATCACATGAAGCCTTCATTGCAGTGTCCTCTTTTCTTTGGTCTTTCGACTCCATACTGAAATTATTACTGCTCTATTTTGTTTTAAACTATCAAACATGGTTGAATAAGCCACATTCTTTTCTTGACATGTATCCTTCCTCTTGACACCAACTCTTGAACTCATGACTACCCTTATAATCATCATATAACCAGACCTAGAATTAAAGTAATGAATAGACTCTTGCCTTCATGTACACTTGATAGTCTTTCCTTGTGATGGAAAAAAAAGAGCCCCGCCTCCTTGGATTAGGAAATCGGTACTTGGGATCTGCCATATTAGAATAATCAAAGTTGAGAATGTTATGAGCATCCTCCACCCTCTCTTCCCTTACCTCTTCCCTCATCTCATAAGTTGAAGTATTTTCCCCTTTTACACTTGGACAATTATGTGATCCCATGTCTTCTACAGCATACAAACCATGAGCTTCCTTCTTATCCTTCAAAACCAAAGAATTGTCTTGCTCAAAACTATCCTTCTTCTCCAAATATGCTTTTGCCTTAATGTTTGATAGGAAAACAAAAAGTCTTAATCCTAAACCTGTTGGGATATCATCCTTAGGGTGCATTTTTTATTTAATTTCTCTTTGTATATAGATCTTTTGATCTCTTCAAGTTTCATGGATACCTCTCGATTTTCAGGTTTAATCTTGCTCAAAACTTTCATCTCCAACTTGAATAACTGAAAAATATTGCGTGTCTTTGAAAGTTATGACCGTTTAAATATGACCTATGTGCACTGAAATCCTTCCAAAAGCTCTTATTTTGCCAAAATTGCTCCACTCTATGCTTGGTGTGTTGTATGGAGACCTCTAAAGTTGATCATACATCATCAAACACAAATAAGCATTACTAAAACCTATATAAATAGCCAAAATAACTAATATTCTCAAATAAGCTACAAAAAACTCAATTATAATAAATTAAGTAAAATGAGCTAGAATAGGATAAATGAATAGGGAAAATGACTCTAAACATGAGGAAAATATGCTCTTTGGGTGATATAAATATCACTCATCAAAATCCCCAAGCTTAACCTTTGCTCGTCCTCGAGCAAATGAAACAAAATAATGAAGAACTACCCTAAAAAGCTAGAAATCCTAACTCATTCTCCAAGAAATCACGGTTGCACTTAGCATGTGCAACAAGCCCTTTAAACCCCTAGATCGCTCTAGTGGACGAGTTTGCTCTCGTGAGGGTTTCCCAAGAGCCTTAATCCACAACTATAATCAAGCACAAATATAAAAAATAAGCCCAAAGGCATCTCTTCAACTCATGGCTCACAAAGCAATGGACGATCTAAGCAAACTTTCAAAGCATAACCATTATCAATATGTATCCATGACTTAGGAATATAGGGGATAGGCTAATCTATGGTGCAAAATTTACACTCTCAAAAGCTTCAAACATCAATTAGAGTCTACAAGGCATTCAAGAGTCACAAATCGTTCTCAAATGGATGAAGATGGTCCCAAGATCGGTCCTAATCACCTATATTGTGCACATGAACTACTCTACCAAACTTGACTTTTGCTAAGAAAACCATGATTGTGGGATTATAATTACTATTGAGCAATGGGTCTAGAGTCTCAATGTTTAAGCCATAATAACATTCATCATTACTAGGAAAACTCTACTTATCAAATTTTCGAACTCCCAATCAATCATTTCGACTAACCCACTTTGTCGAGGACATGTGGTAATTACCACTTATTGACACTTTTTCAAACCTTTTTTTTTTCATTTCACGGGCCTTAATAGGCTTATTGTGCCTTATGGGCTCATTGGCTCCACTTATTGGACTCAAGACTTAAACCAATTTTTTTTACAATCTAATTTAACTCTTAGTATAGCTTATTTAGAGGTAAAAACTTGTGCACCAAAGAAGATTTCAAGGTTCAACTAGGGTCACTACAACTTCCAAAAGAGAAATAATTCACTCTTTTCAACACAAAGTTTGACAACATTTAAAATTATAAAATGCCTTTTCAAGTAGAAAATCAAGCAAATGGGGAACCCTTTATTGAAATCTTTGTCATCTAGAATTCCTTCAACGGGAATAACGACTCCAGATAAAAATGATGATATTACCTCATCTTCAAGCTCTAGCAAGAAGTCGACCAATAGTGAGGCGTAGCAACAAAAATGCAAGGAGAAAGTCAAATAAGATATTCTTACTTAACCCATCAATGAAGAAAGCAATAACAACTCCACTCTTCTGGTACATTCCCAAATCACCTCGTAGGGAAGGGGGAGTCACCATATCTTTGGAGTCATAAAAGAAAGAAATATGGGTATATAAGAATACTCTTTAATGTTTAAAGCATGAAGTGATCATACTTTTATCTAAAGCCAAACACAATCAAATTTCAAAGCCTCCATCCTCATAATCTGTTGATCAATCTAAAATAAAATGGCTAGCTTAATAAGGTTAGGTTTGACCCAAATGCTTATAAACTCTTGGCGAAGTCTGGTTATGATTTCGAGAATCCAACGCGAATGGGAAATGTCATTGAAGTTGGTCCTGATGGACTAAACAACACACAAAAGAAATTACAAGAGCATGGCGTTAAGGTATGTTCGACTAAAGTAGGCTTGGGATTTGAAACCCCAACGCCCATCAATATTTCTGCACAACGTAGAGGTGTAACCTCTTCTTCACAATATATTACTGCGAAGGAAGTCGAGGAAAGTGAAGGTGATAATGATTTGCTTCACACAACAAAAAACCGGTCTTTGATCGACTTCAATCACCAGCCACAAGGAACCACACATTAGATTTTGATAGACTTGGCGTACACGAGCTAAATGAGGGTGCGAAATCAACTGTAGAAAAACCCTTGCAAAAGCTTCAATCCTCTAAGAAGAAAACATCTATCTTTAAACAACTTGGTACATCGACCTCAATTGATAAACAAAAAAGATGTTAAGTACTATGTCACATCACAAGAGCACTGTCGCATGAAGCACACACGGGTGGTATACATCCTTGAACATGCACCCTTCAAAGCCTAAGGTCATTTCATAATGTTAAGAAATGAAAAAAGTCCGTGTGGTCAAGAAAAAGAGAAAGATGTTGAACTTGTTTCTTCAAACCATATCATAGGTGTAGACACATAATCGTGTCTCCCTATTTAAGAACTCAATGATGAAACATATCGCGGTCTGAATTGGTCCGACCCAAGCACAGAGCAATCCAAAGAGCTAAGCCCAAAATTGTTTTAAAGTATGAAGCTTATTTATTTACATTAGAGATCCAAAATCTGTTTTAGAGCCTAATTAATTATTACTAAGAATTATTTGTATTTTTAGCCCATAGATTAAATATTTTGAGTCCAATCTTTGAAATGCCCAATTAGTTATTCATGATAATTAATTGTATTTATTTATTACTTTAATAAATATTTTTAGAAATAAATAAATATTTTCAAAGATATTTTGATGTAAAGGATTTTTAAGTTGAAATCAAATTTTATCTCGTAAAATAGCTGGTTTCCAGAATTAAAGAAAAAAGATAAAAAAGAAGCTCTAGACAACCACATTAAAAAAGGTTGGCCATATTTTCAAAGATATTTTAAAGTGGTGCAGGTGGCGCGAGTGTGCGCTTGGCGCGAAGGCTGGATTGCGCTAAACACATCATCGGGCGCTTTGCACCTGGCGGTGCGTCCAACACAATCTTTTTGCTCACGAGAGCACCTTTGCACTTTCTTATCTTTTTTTAATATTTTCATATAAATAAGCTAATGATTTCTAGATATAGGAGACAATTTTACACACTCTTTACATCCGAATACTTACGATCTCTCAAGGCGAGAATACTCTGAAACTCTCATGTTCAAACACATAACACATATTTACAATCACATAATCCCATACATGCGAAACACATACTTTTACTTTGATTGATCTTCACAAGCAACCGTTGAAAGGCTTCACGATTACTCCTACGGAAGCTTGTTATTCCCTTAGATCCAAACCACCTTTGGTATACTACTGATGGTCCTTGAATATTTCTCTCTTATTTATTTTATTGGAGTTACTAACGATTTCTTTCATGATGTAGATCTTTAATAAAAATTCGATCTTTTGTATATTCTAACCTCTATTCTTTCTTTCTTATTTTCTTATATATTTTCTATGATTGTCCTGCTTATGCTTTCATCACCAACATGGTATTATTGCTAATCAAGACCTAAGAATTGTTCTATCATTAATTAGATAATTTGGACAACCTATTAGGAACCCACTAATTTTAATTGTTTAATAACATGTCACTAAAAAGGTAGTCTTTTTATGTGTTTAATAAACCAACCTAGACTAATATTTCTAGGGTGTTTGAAAAGATTATGTTGTTGTTCTTTGCATAAAGCTTGCTATGAATCGTGTTTAGTAGAGGCCAGCAATGGGCGAACGTGGTTCATGACCGTGTTTGTACCCTCACCCCTGAACTCAATCTATGGCTCATTGACCATTAATGGAGTTATGAAGGGGAAATCTACATTGGATAAGTCTGTATGTTGTCTCTACGATTTTCCAATATCCAATTAGGTTTATGAGTCTTCCTTTAAAGACTTGTTGGTGACTTCAAAACTTTTTCAATAAAACCTTTACAATGAGGTAGTCAAATACGAACTCATCCGCCATATGCAATAAAAATACGCCTACAATTTGGCGACTCCACTAGGGAGGATTTAAAAAAAAATCTATTTTTTTAGATGAGTGGGTGAAACTTGAAAAATACGATTCATTCTCTTTTTATGTCTTAGAATAACTTGTTGTTTTGCATGTGCATAACTATTGTTTAACCCACCACAAGGACAATTTTCCTTGTCTCATAAACGCATGCTCTACGCGTGAGTCCACCTCGGGGGTTTGTGTTGGATCTTTGTCATAAGCAAACCCGGCCAATCATGGCATTGTTCTCTTATTTATGAGTTGGGAACTAGAGTGCGTCTTACACGTGGCCACATTTTTAAGCAAAGGTATGAAGTGTGGGATCAATCTCTTAGACATGGACCCTTTTTTTAGCCTTAACCTAAACGACAATAGTTGATACGTAGAAGCTGGACATGAGGTTGAGAACTTTTGCATTCATGTTATATGACTTTGCTTGTGGTTGCGGTTTTTGCATGCTCTTAACTTTTGAAAACGTTGATGTGTATTGCACCTAAAATCGCGTCCGAAAAGATGGTCAAAGCTGTCAAAACTTTTGCCAAAATGAAAAATTGCATCTTTGGGGGCCGTGTGCCAAACGCACCGCGGCGCGCCCGGCACACAACCCTCGTGCCGAGTGCAAAAGTGCCCGCCAAACGCACCACGGTGCGTCGGCACATAGCTTTGCGTTGAGCGCAACAACGCTTGCGTGGCGCACAACGTTTGCGTCTCATGCTTTGTTATCAATTTGGCTATCTTTTGAGTCAAAAGTTTGTCAATAAATCCGTCATTATGTCATGCTTGTCGTGGCGTCCCGAAATTATGTTGAATTAGCCAAAACCTAGCCTAAATCGCCAAAAAGCATGCCGAGTAGTAGTGTGCCAAACACATTTTGTTGCGTGTGGAGCACCGGCTGTCGCGCCGGACGCACGAGGCTTCGCGCTGCACCTAACGTTGTTGCGTGGTGCGCAACTTGTGCATCTTATATTTTTGTTCATTTAGTCGTCGTGGTGGTCGATTCTGTGTTTTTTCCGTCTGCATTCGTGTAGAGTCATGATCGTTCTTGGAGTCCTTTTGTCTAAAAATAAAACTCACCTAATGCAAGCAAAAAAATCAATCTCTTCGTACATATTATCTAAGGTTGAGTCTATTCTAAAAAGTGCATATAGAAAAGTGATAATGGTGGAGTTGGAGTTGTCATGCATGTCTACCTCGTTCCATCTTATCACATCTCTAGCAAATCTTCCTTATCAATCCTACCCTATCATATTCCATCTCCTTAATAAACATATCTATTAGAAAATCATTCCTACAACCTCTTATATCCTATCTTTTTCGAGAACATCTACTAATAATCATCATCCCACCTATTTAAGAAAACAAAAAATATTTTCAAAATTAATCCATCATCTTCTCCCAATAAAAGATGAAAACAAGGGGTCCCTTACAAAAAGCGGATTTCGAAAATTTTATCCCAATCCAAATATCTTTATCCAACTAATCAAATCCCGATCCATTTGCGTCCATTCTAGGCCCATATGCATTAGAGTCCATGCATTCATATTAGGCCCATTGAGTCCATGCATTCATTAGAGTCCATCTTCGGCCCATTTAAGTCTAGTTCATGTCAAAATCTGGCCCTATTTTCATCTATATGTGAACCCTAATCTATGTCAAGCCCAGTCTAAGTCTAATCCTAGGCCATTCCAATTTGAGTCCAATCCTAGTCCATTTCCAATGTCAAGCCCATGTGCATCTCCAAGTCTAACTTCTAACCAGTATAGGACTAAGTCCAAAGTTAGGTCCATGTAAGGCCCAACTTATATCCTAAGTCTAGTGAAGACCAATTCCGAACCCATATAGGACAAAGTCCAAATCATAAAACTCTAAACCTCAAAGTTTATCGAAGCTAGCACTTTTTAAAGACCACATAGGTAAATCCTGAGTTTAGCAAAGCTACTCACCCTTTAAGGCCATGATGACACTCTTTAGACCTAGCGAAGCCAATCACCCCCTAAGAACATAAGGGTAATCCATTAAGTCTAGTGAAGCTAGCATTCCTTATCGCCATATAAAGCCGAGGCCCTCGAGTCCAATCTGCTTGCATAGTCCGATCCGAGTCAATCCATGTACGCACTTGAATATAATGAGGCCTATACTACTCCAAAGCCTTTTCCCATTTGTATCTCTCATTTCCATTCATCATTTCCCATTTCTCATTTCAAAAATATCATTTCTAAAAATTTACAAGGTCCATTCCAATTACGTTCGGGACAAGTCGTGAGGTTATAACTTGGGAACGTCCAGCGAGAGGAAATGAGGTCGACCTACTCCCGGACTCATCAAACGAATTCTCACTTTCTTAGAAGAATCTTCCGGAACTTTTGAATTATCATCCGAGATGGGTGACACTTCTAAACAACTCAATGTAATCATGGCTCGGCCCAACTAATGAACTCTCGTCTTGAGAAACAAGACAAAGATATCAAGATCTTTGAGAGAAAAGGCGACAATTGAGGAAAGAGAAGAGTAAGACACTCCTCCACCACCACCTCCTTTCAAGTCCAATACTTATTTAAGGTTCAAATAACTCGAGCAATTGATCCGAGTCAATTCCTAAACTCGAGAGTCGGGCTCATGGCCATGACATCATTGATCCTAAAGCGAGGGAAAGGCTCCCTAAAATGGCGGCATTTGGTGACCTACCAAAATGCAAGGCGGTTGAAGATCCAGATGATCATTTGAGAGCCTTTTCCATCTCTATGGCTCTTAGAAGCATGAGTAAGGACATGTTTGCTTATGTTTTCCGTTTAACCTTTGATGTACATCCATCCAAGTGCTTCGATAACTAAACAAGACAAAGCATAACGATTGAGACTACATCAAAGAAGAGTTATGCAAGCGGTAATATCCGACACCCGGCTTCCTATTGTTCTTCATGAGTTGGAGCTAACTAAACAAAACTCCAACGAAGATTTTGTCACCTTCCTTAACGAGATGGAGGGAAAAGGTGGCATAAATGACTAACATGCTATCCGAGGAGGACCAAGTCCGAATGGTGATATGTAACCTGCGGTCTAAGAACGAGATAACACATTAAATTCTTACCTATGGAGTCTTTCACGAAGCTCTTCAAGGTTGGTCTACTAATTGAGGAAGAGGTGCAAGCCTCTAAGAATAAGGGTTACAATAATAACAAATCTTTTAATAAGAGTAACAACAACCCTTCTAGCTCCAAGAGCAATGATGACAATACCCTAACTGCTGAAAAGAGAGGTTATCAAAAGCCTCGGAGATCCTTTACTCATTTATGCATGTCTCTAGAAGAAGCCTTCACTAGGCTTCATGCAAAGGAGCACTTTAGACTCTTGACCCTACTTTAGACCACTGCTTTTGAGAATAGGTCTACGAAGTGGAATCCTAATGCCTACTGCAAGTACCACCAAGGAAATGGACATATGACATCGCAGTGCTAGACTTTGAAGCACGCCCTACATGACATGGTTGAAGATGGTAGATTGCAAGTTCTGCCTACAACAAAAGTCAGCAACGTCAACAACCCCATAGGCATAGCATCAACAGTTCAAAGGCTTAGTCTTTTATTTCTGGTTTCCTAGGATGAGTCAAAGAGTCCTTACCCTATGCCATTTTTGTCCTTTCCCATCGAGTCTACGTCATTATAGGACATCATCTATTATATCCTTTCCATTTTCATTTCATTTTATTTTTCTGTTTTATTTTCATTAGCATTTCACCATCATATATGCTTTGAATTCGATGATTAAACTCGAATAAGATTGTCTCTAATGACCTTGATTAATAAAAAAAAGAATAAAAATGGACTGACTTTGGGATAAGAATTATATTCTTTTTCCCACCATCATTGCTAAAAAGCCATCATCCATAAGCCCTCTTCATGCAATCAAAAATTAAAATTTCATAAACCATTATCTCCATCATCCTTAGCCAAATAACCTTTCAAATCAAAGATCCACAAATATCCTTCAAACCTTCCAATACCTAAAAGCGATATAAACTTGTGTGCAAGCCTTACTACATAAAAATAATAATAAATGCCAAGCAAAAAAAAAAAAATTCAAAGTGTGAAAAAACGTAAAAGCAAAAGAAAACGCACATGACAAAAAGAAAAAAAAAAAACAAAAAAAAAAGAAGCCAATGGCAAAAAAGAAGTCAACCTCGGGGGCTGTACACAAGTTCTACCCCTCATTCAAAATTCTTCAATCCATCAAACCTTAACCCCATTAATCCGTGATCCTACCTTAGCCCAACCAATTAAACTTTCATTAAAGCCTCGAAGCCTTAAACCTTTCAACCTTTCATCAACCCTAACTCCTCCTTCATGGTATGTCCAAGCTCATTAGGTTTTAAATCCAAAAGGGCGGCCTAGGCAAAAGTTAGGGCATAAAAAATATACCGAGATCAAGAACTACGAATGGTTTGATTCCGCCGGGATACGTAGGAATCCTCATCTCGAGGTTCGACCGCTTCAATAAATAAATTAATCAAGGTCTAATAATTCGACTTTCTAGAATTCGGGAGCATACTCTTTCTAGATCCCGACATAGACTCAAGTCTAAACCTAGCCACGTCAAAGCCTTTTTCCACGTCAAACCTAACCATTGAACCTTTTTATTTTTTCAATCCAAACTCTCCTTGTCCCTAAAAGACTCTCCGATAATTACATGATCTCTGGCGATATTTGACTTTGCTGTATCAAGTCCCCAAAGAAGAATCCTAGTGAAGAACTACGAGATGCTCAATACAAATTAAGTACGTTCTAATCTAGGTTGAGAGTGCCCTTGTTTATAAGCATGTTTTAATTAAAGTAATTATGTTTATTAGTTTAACTAAGCTTTAATAAAAAAATAAATAAAGGATTATTACTTGAGAATTATTATTTTAAATACAATTATATCCTTTGTGGGTTTTTATGGAAATGAAGAATTTGAGTTTTAAAAAACAAAATTTCTCTTATGTGGCTTACGTGGGAATCTATATAAATATATTAATAGGCGTTCCTAAACACGAAACGGTGACACGTGGCGCTCTCCCTAAGGGCTTTTTACTTCATGTAATCCATGTACAATTAAAAAAATTTAGAAATTGCATAGTATAGGCTTTGATCCCGTGACCTAATGTTAATATGCTAAAGTCTTAACCACTAGACCAAGTAGTATTTAGTGTTATTATTTTAAAGTACAATATTAATAAATGAAAATTTTCCTTACCCGGGGCATAGCTCGGGCCTAATAACTAGTTGCCACATTATAGCTTTATTGTCGATTCCTCAAACAAATGACCCCAAAAGAAATAGAGAGAACTCGGTGAAGATGAAACCCCAAAGCCCCAAAATTATTCTCTCTCGCCTCTCTCGCACCTCACTTTCCTTCTGCCGGGGGTTCCATCGCCCTTCCAGCGCCGCCATTGTAGCTGGTTGCACGCATTGTCTCACGTTCGGTTCGGCTTTTCAATTTTCTCTCTCCTCGGCTCTGTTTGCACCGCGGTTGTGCGGTTTGCTACCGCCACCGCGCTGTCGGTATTGTTGCACTTGATGTCGTCGTCGGCGCTCGGGCGAGATGCCATTTATGCCCTTCCAATGATGCTCTTATTCGGCTAATAGCTTAAACTCTTGGTTTCTAGGCTTGTATGTTATGTGGTGTTCTTCAATTTCTCAAACCCCTTGAGCCAATTTGTGAAGGTATAAGCTCCATTCTCTTCTCTTTTTTATTTTAGAATTTTGATGGGTATCAATGCTTAAATCTTCAAATCCATTCTTTAGTCTTGGTACAACAGAAAGATCATATTATGGATTGAAATTGGTAATGTTTGAGTTGTTTATCTACTAATGATTAGAACTTTTGCTCATTTATTAAATTAAAACTTATTTTCGATTCTATAATCTGAATTTCACTTTCTATTTGTTAAGTTAAAGTATGAAATTTAGTTTGTTGAGTTTGTGTTAAGTAACTAAATAGTTTCGAACTTGGTCATGTTTTGAAAACTCGATGTCGAACTAGAGTTTGGAATGGAGAATTGAGCTTGCACATTATATCGGCTTATTAAGAGGAATGATGTTAATTAGAGTTAGAATGTGAGATTGATGGTGTGAGTTGGATTAATAGAATGGTTGGCATATAAGGGTTTGTGGTTAATTAAATGAAGAGCTTATAAGGTATTAGCAAGCCAATTTATTTATCTGAATTGTTAAAAGGAATGATATAAGAGATACCGGTCATTCATAAATTGAGGATGGGTATTGTTTAAATTGAGTGAGTATATGGAGATAATTACGTCGGTAAGTATATGTTAGTTAATTAGTTCTAGTTCAAGAAATTAAGCTCGGGTAATGGAGGAAATTACGTTAAGAAAGTTAGATCAAGTCATGCATATAAGAGTTAGTAGGAATGAGTCCTAATTCATTATTATCTATATTATTGAGGTAAATCGCTAAGATTGTGCTATGGAGACTAAGCAAGATGAGGGATTCTTGGAGGTAGATTATGGGGTTGAAGTTGTATATGGAGATCTTGTAAATGTACACACTGTCTTTCCACCTTCTAACTCATAATTTGTGTTTTATATGACCTTAATAATACTATGATATGTATTAAGAATTAGCCTTATGACTTGAGTTTAATATCTGATTCTGATTTTAAATTTGGAAATATTTAAAAGCTTTATTTGAACTTTTGCAACATTGGTTACTTTATAAAGGCGTGTTTAATCGTTGTATCATAAAACTAAGTTTTCTTAAGCAGACCTTTGATCATGAATTGAGATAAGTATATTCTAGTTTCTTTGATCCTATAGTGTAAGTTATTAAATAACTTATGTTTTCAAGTATTATATAGAAGCTCTGGGTGTCTACAAATTAATATTCAAGAAAGAATTCTCGATGTATATTTCTTCATGTAATTAATTGTGGTTTTTATAATTTAGTGACTTCATACAGCTCTACTATTGATAAGTGATCAATCGAGCTTCGAGGAAGTCTCCAATAAGATATGATTGGACAAAAAGCTTTCAATTTTATGGAGTTTCAATGTTAGTTTTCAATTTCAGTTAATGAGATTTCAAAAATATGTTATTAAGCAATCTATGAACTAATGATTTATATAGCGATTTCGGAAATACAATTATGAACTTTTGAGAAAGAGACTTTTGGGAATAGTATAGTATTGTAAGTCGTATCTTAATTGTGTATTTGTAAAACGTAAATTATACCATTTATAGACTCCCAATGTGGCTATTATAATAATAATAATTCTGATAAACTCAATAGAGTTAAATAGTTAGTTCGATATAATTAGTGAGCTCTATTTCATAATTATTGAAAGTGTATGGGACATTGCTACATTTTCACGAGAGATTTTTGTATAAATAACGTTAAGCATATAGAGATGACAAAGAGTATGTTTTACTTCGAGTCATTGGGATTGAGTATATTGGGGTTGAGAAGTGATTTAGGGGTTGAGTTCCATGTATCTATTTTGAGGATTTGAGTACGGAATCAGATCTTAGATGTAACTCTTATCAACTTTTGAGATATATGAACTTGGCTTTTGGAAGATACGAGTTGAGTAGAGGCACTTTCAGTTTCAGCTCCATTATATACTCACCATCTTACTCTATCTTATAATTTTATTTGATTTCTATACCACTAGAAAAAGGAAAGTAGCAAGTCAGAAATGAGATCAGCACGTAATTTCACATCTATTTGCTAATGAGCTGGCTTACTAATCATACATTTGGTAAATGTCAATGATAATGGTAGTTACAAAAGAGATCAAGAAATGGTCGATAATATCGTTGGATTCTCAACTCATCATGCACTAACATATATATTCCACTTTCGAAGAGTAAAAGGAGCTCGCCGTTTTGCTGAAAGGCCACCATTTAAATACAGCTTAGACTAGCATGTTGCAGCCTCCAAGCCTGTACGTACGTCTTTGCAAAACTTGAAAACGAGGAAAAACATAATAATATTGTAGTAGTACTACTTAAAATAATACAGTACATACTGGACCGTACATACTGGACCGTACGCGGTGCGCCCCAGACCCGCAGCTTTCCCACAAATTTTAGTTGCATTGCATCATTCATTTGCATGTAATAAGAAAATTTAGAGGTGTCAAAAACTAGGCCGATCCACGGGTGAACCTGCATCCAACCCAAACCCAACTTGTTCAAGCCTAGAGTGGAAGGTTGAAAAGCCGACCCATTTTGACCCGGCGTCTATCTATGCTCGAGGTGGACCCATTTAATTGGAAACCCAAACCGGGCCGGGCCGTCCCGGGGTGGACCCGTGCCCGGTTGGGCCCGTGAAGAACGACCTAGACCCAACCTGTTTCCGACCCAAAACTAACCCGCACCCAACTTCACCCGCCAATGATCCAGTTAAACCCACCCAGTTACTACCCGACCCAGTTCCCACCCGACCCGATACAACCCAACCTAAAACCATTCCGACCCAATACAACACAACCCAAAACCATTCCAACCAGTATCATAAAGATGGATAATTTCAAAAATTAAAGTGTTCAAAATAATTTAGGAATAGAAAACAAGGAAGGAGTTCAAACTATCTTTGGAGCGAAGAGAATACTTTTCAATATAACTAGCAATTGGTTATCACTAATTTAAACATTGAAAAATACATATATATAAAAAGACTACCGAAAAAACATTTTAAAAGATATTTATTATATACAAGATACATCAACTATTTGCAAAATACAAAATTAGAAGAAAATAATCTAAAAATTAATAGGTAGAGGGATGGAAGACATTTAAAAAAAAAAACAAAAGGAAAATGAGATTAAAAAACTTAAAATGAAAAGAAAACAAAATAACAGGAGAAAAGTCTTAAAGAACTGAGAAAGTAAACAAAAGAAAAAAAAGGGAAAGATGAAGTATTACAGCCTACGGGACGAGTTGGCAAAAAGAACAAAAACAAAATGAGAAAATGCTATCTTTGGGACTCCAACCAGCATCACATTGGATTCAAAAGACCAACACGTAGCTTGTCAACCAGTGAGCCAAGACTTATCAAACTGAACTAAACCGACGCGCCATTACTGTATATCTGTTATAAACTTTTGTTTCTTTTGCCTATTTATCCAGTTTTTTTTCACGGATCTTCGTGGGTTCGGTTGAACCCACTTTAGCCACGTTAGATCCGCCCACGATTCCGACCCAACCTTATCCGAGCCAAACCATAACATGTATATTTTTATTTTGGATAATACTATAATTACACTTTTTTCACCAAAAAATAGATCTCACTCCTCAATATCCCAACTACCAACAACCCACATCAGATCAAATTCAATTGATCATTTAATGTTCATCAATACATACCAAATTAAGTATTAAAAAATAAGAAATACTTTTATGAGTTTCTAAATAGTAAAGGAACAAAAATACAATGGTAGATCATTCGAAAAAAATATCATATAACCATAGATCTCACAGTTAAAGACAAAAGTCAATGCTAATATACACACATTAAAAATAGTTAGGTGAATACATGGTGGATGTGGTTGTTACCACCATTTTTAGATGTATAGTCACATTTATTATGGTACATGGTATTAGACCTCAAAGGTTTAATTTCATCTTAACTTGAAGGTATGAAGCCTAATACAAGTCAAAGTCAATATGAGGAAATCATCAAGACTATCGGGGAGACGAGCGTCAAAGAACAACGAACATGCAAGCGGTTAAAGACAGTTATTGGACAAATCTACATAAGGACAAACGTGCGGACCTACAGTTATTGAGCGCCAGAATAATGGCTAATATTTGATTGAAAGATGATTCAAATGTTTTCCCTCCAAGTAGCACGAAAGTTATACGTCATGATTCCCTATAAATAGAGGAGCAATCATCAAACAACGACAACAACACACACACAAACAACTTGCAATTACTCTTTTCTTAGCGTAGCCTAACTATAGCCTAGCCAAGCCCCTAATGGGGTTATAGTTTAGTTCCTTAAACGTAGAACATGTTCTGGCGACGAGTTCTGTAATTCTCTGATTGAAGCAAGGAACCATGGAGGTAACTGCCTTCGTGTCTTCCCTTTAGTTGTCCAGCCTGGCTTATTCCCCCTATGTGTTGTAAAATTCTTCCTTAAAGTTTGTGGCATTTATGGGAATGTTGTGCTTTAATTAATAGATTAATCATTGTTTGCTCTATTTATTGCATTTCGCCTGAATTTATTAGGCGTTGTGGTTTAATCATAAATTAAATTGCAACAAAGTACGTTAGCAAGATTTTCTCTAATTAAAATCGGTAACCCCCAGGGGCTAAGTCTCCCGAGACATTTAGTACCAAACTACTAGGTGTGCATTGACTTGTTTGCAAAGTCGACCAACTGATTTTGCACCAACAAGTTTTTTGGCACCCACAGTGGGAGAAGAAGATTCATAAACAAATTGTGAACTTTCTTCTTCATACTTTCGATAAACCAACTGTAAAATAAAAACAGTTGCTTTTACGAAAATGCCGGATATACGTTCTAAAAAGAATAAGGAAGTTACTCGGCGGGGAAACAAGTTTCCAAATTAAAACATGGAAATAAGTTATTCAACCCCTCCTGAAAATAGGGCGCAGGGTAATAATGGAGAATCAATTCACCATACTCATGAAGAGTCAAATAGAGAGACCCTACAAAGGGAAGGCTCATCTCCAAGTAATACTAGTCGTGGACTTATACAACAAATGTATGGAAAGTTCACAGAAATAGTAAAGAATTTACTGTTGGAAGCCAGAGAGAGTTAGAGACAACAATTTGACTACAATTATAAGACTCTAGCCCACGAGTCCGCCGGGGTCTTCACGGACATCCTCCAAAGGATAAGTCAAGAGAATAGAGAGTCGACTCTAGGCGATTGACGGGATACTTGTAGATATCAATGATACTATGAGTGCAACTTTCACGGCAATGTCGACGTCTCTTGCCACTGAAGTAGTTACTCGTCTAGAACCACTAGTCGAAAAACATTATCAGTTAAATGAGAAACTAGTTAAGGCCTTAGAAGAGGTCCCATTGAATAGAGCAAGAGAAATTCTGGTATAGAGCCAGACGTTCCTCCACTAGGTTACCCTTCGAGGTTACATTTCTCCCACCCTGAAAATAAAGATACACTTATTTCAGGCGATCCACAAACTTCCTCTCATGTACACCAAACAAGGGCCATACCCTTGAGTCATGGAGAGGGTAATCATGGGAATGTTAGGAGAAGTGGTGAAATGGCGGCGGGTGTGGAGCCGGGTGGCACCCGGGCGTCGGGACATCACCCGACCTTCGGTTTCCATGGGTGGTGGACAAGTTGGTGACAACACACATCAATCACGGACCATCATAAGGAGGACGGGAGGGAAGATGTTTTTGTTACAAATAACAATAGTATACCGTATGCGTATGCGCCTTTCAACCAGCCAAATGTGGCTGGGAGTCCTTCTTTACCCTATGGTTACACGCCTTAGAGCCAACCAACTATGGCTGGTACGTCTCATTATGGGAATATCCTGGGGTAAAATCAACCCCAAGCTCCATTTGCCCAAGCAACTGGTGCTCGTCAACAGAGGATGCCCATAAATGGACATACATTCCCACCGCAAATGGCGCAAGGTGCAACCAATTCTGCTTTTATACAACACCAGGATATCCCTATAGGAGGTTATCAAAATCAACCTTTTAACCCTAACCCTAATCCTGTATATGATCACACAGGAAACATAGGAAACAGGAACATGGGATATCTAGGAATACAAACGCATCAGGATCAATTGCCCGCACAAGTTGAGGCGCTAGTCCAAAGACTAGTAGGGGATACTTCTAGGAAAAATCAGAGGCAATTAGGTCAAAAACCTTACCCTGAATGGATTGATAGAGCCAATCCATTTCCAGGAACGTTTAAGATACCCGACTTTACCTTGTTCACAGGCAACGATAGAGTTTCTGCCGAGGAGCATTTAGTTAGGTTCAATTGTCAATGCAGGGAGGCAGCTGACAATGATTTCTTTAAACTTAGAATGTTCTCCCATGTCTCTTACCGAGACTGCTTTTTGGTCGTATACTAATTTACCGCCAAATTCCATTCACTCATGGCAAGACATGCAGGTGCAATTTACATATCATTTTGCACACACTGAGCCTGGAGTGACTTTGAGTGATATGGCTAGAATCCAACAAAAGTTAGGAGATTCTATAGAAGACTACCTATCTAGATTCAAAATGGCAAAGATCAGGTGTCATGTTAGCATCCCTAAAAGAGAATTTGTACAAATGGCTCAAGTGGGAATGCTAATTCAGTTTCGAAAAACGTTCAATGGTCATGCTTTTGGCGATTATGTTGAATTAGCAGAATTGGCTGTTGTAGGCGTGGATTTTGAATTCCTTTAATGCCTACACGTGGTGTGAGCGCGTTTATTTGAGTGCCCCATTGTTAAGGTCTTATTAAAAATATGTTTTGAAGTCGCCAACAATTCTTTAAAGGAAGAATCATAAACCTAATTGGATATGGGAAATCGTAGGGACAAATTAGGGACTTATCCAATGTATATTTCCCCGTCATGACTCCATAGATGGTCAAAATGAACCAAAGATTGAGTTCGGGGTGAGGGTACAATATAGTCAGGAACAATATTGCCCATTGCTGGCCTCTACTAACTACCGATTGACAACAAATTTTATGCAGCGGAATAATCATATAATATTTTAAAGCACCCTAAAAATAATTAATCTAGATTTGTTCGGGGAAACACATAAAAAGACTAATTTTTAGTGGTAAGTTATTAGACAATCAATATTAATGGGTCCCTAGCGGGTTGTCCATGTTATACGAATTAGTTAGAACATTTATTTAGGTCTTGATTAACAATAAATACAAGGTGATAAATATTGCAATCGGGCATGAAAAATAATATGTTCATAAAAATAAAAATAAGAAAAGAAAATAATGCGGGGAGTTAGTATAATATGTACAATCTTACAATCACGAGAATATATTAATAACCTACATCATGAATAGAGTGTTAGTAAGCTTGAGAAAATAATAATAAATAAATAAATAAATAAATAAATAAAGCAATTAAAGTTAGTTAATTTAGTTGACGCTCGAGAAATTATACCACCGTCAGAGATCGTTGATTTATACGAATCTTGGAAAATTGAATATTGTACGATTCTTGAAAATTTGCTCTTGGGTTTAGATTTACGTCGAACAAGAAAGATTATTTCTTGCGGTCAAATACTAAGCGTAGATGTTGTATGTTTTCTATTTTGTTTCGTTGACTGGTGTTGTATGGTATGATGATGATCAGGTGCTACCTGCTAGGTAAAGTGGGAATTTGCAGTGCGGGTGATGAATCGAGATGATGATGTGCCGATGGAGTATGATATGGTGTAGGTTAGGCGTTGACTTGGGAATTAATGATGGTTTGATGATTAAGGCGGTGGATATTAGTGCTGTAGGATGAACTTGATGATGGTGATGGTGCGGTGATGGTGTTAGGTGAGATAGATTAGCAGGTGATGATGTATTGATGAGGGTGAATGTTACAACGTGAGGTTTATGAAGGTTGAGATGGAATTCAGCGTGTCATGTGATTAGTACTAGTAGGAGGTTTGCGTTTTTTTCGTGAGAGGTTATTAGATGTAGGATATATATAGGTTTAGGGAGGTAGTTGAGATCCGATAGGTTTAGAAGGTTAGTAGGTTTAAAAGATTTTTATTAGAAAAAAGATTTTAAAAAGTGTTAGTTAGAGATATTTAAAAGCACTTAGGAGAAAGATTATTTTTCTTAAAAAAGATTTTAGAAAATAGTTAGACAAAAGATATTTAAAAACACTTTGAAAAAATATTATTTTTATAAAAGATATTTTTTATTAATAAAACTAATCAATATAATTAATTAATTCTATTAATTAAATTGGGCTAGAAAAGAGGTTTCATAAAATTGGGCTTTCATAAAAATAAGGTTTTTGAAACATGGGATTTTTTAAAAAGTTAATTTAAAATATTTTAGAAAGTGGGCTTTTATAAAATTATTTATAAAAAGTGTGTTCGGAAATGGGTTAATAAAAATAGGTTATAAAATGGTTTGGGCTTAAAATAGGTTATAACAAATCCAATTTGAGCTTCACAAACCAAGCTCATAGTTACCAAATAAGATATTTATTGCGCAACGTTCAGAGAACCCAAAGATTCATATACAACTATAGTGGTAAATGAAAACAAACACCTACAATAAGAATCTAATAACAAGTGTAAAATTAGTTTCTTCAATGGTGTTTGATTTCAAAGCTTTAGTCACAGCTGCAAAGTCCTGATCAACATATTTCAATTTGTAACAACTAATTACCTAATTTTATCTATTTTCCTAGAGTATTTATGAACATTTACCTGACAATTTCATTTATAAAAACCGATAAAAAACAAACAAATTCATCTACTATTTGTAACTTTAAAAAAAAAGTACTTGTTCGCCATTTTCACACCTCAAAGACTACCATTCACATAATCCATATCAATTTTCTATTATTTTTTCTGAAAAATAGAATAGTATATGAGGAAAATCAACCTACAATGCACCTATACTGTTTATCATGTACTGCCAATACCAGCCGTTGATTCTCGAAAAATGAAAAGAAACTCAAAACTATAAACATCAAACATACTAATTCATAGATCTAGCATTAATCCAGAAACAAGTTATTAGGCATAAATGCATAATTTCATTCATTTGATAAATAATATTATACACAGTCAAAGTTACCAACACAGATCCTTACCTTCCTAATCACATCTAAAAACTGCTTTATTTTCATTGAAAACATAAGATTAAAAGCACTAATTTCATCAAAATCACAAACCCAAGCTCGTTCTCCACGAATCCTCCTAGCAAGCTGGATATCTTTAGGCATAATCGTGCGAGAAATTAGTATCATTAAACAATCCGACGAGGTAAGCTTCGCAACTTCTTAAAGATTGCCAACAATAGAGCTATAGAAATGAAGATTGGTTTTGAAATCTTGAGCAATTTCTCACTAACCTCTGGAATGGAAGCACGTAGGAACGTAAACTGGTAACAAAGTAATAAAACTAATCGACAACCGTGGCGTAAAATAATCACTGCACTAAAGTTGAATTTGCCCGCAACAACACACGCACTACACATCAATCAACCTCCCGAGTGTTACACGGCTTCTACCTTTCCGGTGTTGACGAAAAGCGATTGAGGACGCTCTTGAATATTGCCTAGAAAAGAGGAGAATGAAATAGAAGAGAAGATGTTTTTGTGTGTTTTTTTGTGTCATCCCAAGGAATACCAGAACACTGGTATTTATAGGAAAAGCTGGAGAATCAAACGAGATCAGATCAAGGCTAAAAACGGACCATAAATAGGGAAGTTAATGGCAGCAAATCAGGAGAGAATTTAGGGAAAATGGTCATTAGATGCTGACAAATAATTATTGACCCAAAAAGATAGTTATGTTAAGTTTACTCCCCAAGGCCCAAGGCCTGGACCGGGCGGGCGGCGCGCGCGTGTGGTAACCACACATCACCACATACCCACTAAAAGCCTCATTGCTACGTAACTCGAAGGGTTGAGGAAGAGTAATGGTTATAAACCTTACTCTTCCCTCCTATTCTTTCAATGTGGGACAAAAGATAAGGACTCTTCATATGCTTTTTGAAGCAAACTTAGAGTTTCGACTATAAACTCCAACAATCTCCCACAGGATTCAAAAGAAGAAAAAAGAAAGAAACAGTGCTAAAAAAGGTTGATCTGGGCAATAGATACAAGGTTTTGAAGTATCAATGTCTTATGGACTTGAATTGACACTCAGTGCGTACAAAAATGTCTTACTGTCGTAATAGGTAGATTTCTCTTTGATCCTTTCACGAGGTTAACAAAGCATAATTGCGCACTCAACCTTTTTCAAATCAAGAAACTTTCTCGCAATTGGAATTTAATTACCCCACAATTGGCCTGGATTTTCATGAATGCTCTAGGAGGTCCTAAGCCTTAGGGAATCTCATAGGGGATTGGGCGTAACCCCTACATTCACATAGGTAAGTTCTTCAAGTTTCTCTTGTCACAAACCACCTTATTAAGGCTATGAACTTATTAAGAGCTTTTTAGCTCATCCTTACACATATGACAGTAAATGAATACTACATCACCTTTTTTTATTAATAAGAATGGTAGTAGTATACACACTTGAGTTCTTTTCTGACTTTGTTTGACCCTTTGAACTTAGAAAAACCTAAGAAGGGTATCCATCACAATTTACTCCACAATAGGCTTTAAACCCATTCCCTGCTAACGCTAGCAAAGAATTTTCTCCAAAGGCCTTTGGTGAGAGGGATCAACAATATTCCTCTTCAACTTTATATACTCGAGTCACAATTTCTAATTAGAATTCTCACAATATCATTTCTTAAGCGAATATGCCTTCTCTTTCATTATAGACTTGATTATACTGCTACCATAATTGTTGCTTACGGATCACAACGCATGGAAACCGATGCAGCTAGCTTACACCACGGTGGAATACCAACAACCAAACTCTTTATCCACTCGGCTTCCTGTCCCTGCCAATTTTCAGGCATTTAAATATTTGTTAAGCAACAATGTAATATAAACTATAGGCAAATGAACACTATCAAAGCCGATCACATACAATACACACATATATGAGGTTAACATAGCCAAAGAGAAGAGTAGCTCAACAATACTTCTCACACCATTACTTAGCTCCCCTGCAACCGATCCCATAAAGACCTTTTCAAGTGTATTTATCTTGCGGTCCTTACAAGGAGACACACACGAGAAAGAGTTCTTCCACTTTCACATCCGAATTGCTAAAGTAGAATGCCAATCCTTCATTTGAACCACTATCAAATACCAAAGGATAAAAGGCAATCAACTAGAAGATAATACAAATATAATTAGTAGAATAAACAAATGGTCAACACCAACATTATAGTGAACCCTCTCGCCCTTAGCCACCCTACTTGGCTTTGACCTTTCAACACACTTATAAAAGTGAACCTTACGCCTATGGCCCTACTAAGATTAGGCGGGTATCGCACATCCCAAGTATAATAAATCATAAAGTACTCATCGAGCACTAATGTTGCTTCTTTACATAAAATAGCACCAATAGAGACTCATAACTTCTTTAACAATTTGGGAAACTAATCCATCATTATATTAAGATTGTCCATGATTTCACCAAGTCCATTAATACATTTCTAACCAAGAAAGCATTGAAACACTAGGACAAATCTAGTTTAAGAACTTCATCTATGTTACTCCTTAGTTAATCTACTTACCAACTTCATTAGGAATACACTAAAACAGAAAGGAGAAGAAGCCAATCAAGCTAATAAAACACACTTTATCATACTTCTTGAAAACACAAAATATTTATTCACAAATAGCTTCAATATGATTCACATAGTTATTCAAATAAATGAATAAAATAAGCAGTGATGAGATGAAGCACTTTTCACTACATAAATTTTACAAGGTCTCAAAAACACATGCGAAGCACATAATATAAGGATAAATGTCCTATCTTACCGTACAAAACACAGAGTCTAACTTCTCGAGAGACAAACCAATCCATTGAAAAGATATCATCATTTGAAACAACTACTAACCCCACGTGGAGAAAGATACGACAAAACATTAATCCTTCCAACTATGATTGACCCAACTCACATAGTCTTAGGCCTCATCCAACTTTTTCTCTTCTACAAAAAGAAGGAAATTTTAAAAAATGGTCTCATCTAGACCTATGGTAAAATGTTATAGCTCAAGAAATCAGTTACGCATGAACTAGAAGAGCAATTACACTTAGCGAGTATTCATAAGAGTTGAACTCGAAAAAAACAACCTTTTAATTACAAACTACTAGGGTGCCAAAGAATTACACTTAGCTCTTTCATATGCATTTATTAAGATATTTTCCACTAGATTAGGGATTAAGATCCAAATCTAATACATCTTAAGATAATCAATAAATGATCCTTAAACAATGGGGTTTCTCCGAGACACGACTTCAGCACTCAGCTGCAACCAATAAACCCCCGACGCGTCCTTCAACCACTCCAAAAGTCCATATGACTAAACATGGTCAATGAATTTAAATTCTACAAGAATTTTACAAAGCAACTCTGTAATCAAATGTATTCAACATATATATAATAAGCGAAGGAAATCAACTCTCAACCCAAGAGTCAAATTAATGTTCTTGACAGATTAAAGTCCCGTGGAAGTTTCTTTCCTTACACTCACCTAGGTGAGTCCAGCTAACTACCTTTTAGTCTCTAAGAGTAACTTACCCCCACATTGCACCACAAATTCAACAATAAAATGAATTATTCAAAAGAACAAAACAGTGGGGCACATAATAACATATCATGCAAAGTTGGAGTTTTTCAAGTATATAACGTAGATAGGAAACATCCTCGAAGTTCACGGAGTCACTTTGGTAATCTAAATGTGCTTAATCACTTTCCTTTAATCTTTACCTTTTAATTCACTTTCCTTGAGATTACCGTAGCTCCGCAACAATAACCACACCGATCCTATTTATCTTTTGAGTCACCACATATGAGACTTATACCATCATATAATTTGAACCCTTATCAAACACAAAACAAAACAATGTAATGCTCATGGACTCATTCCACGACATATTGTTAAATTTGGGTTATACATGATAATCCAAAGAATCCCACTTTTAAGAAACATAGTAGCCTCCATAGTATTTGATATGAAATTGCGGCATCGGTCATTATGCTCAACAATAGAAATTAAATCATGCCCACACCACACCCATTAGAATTAGCATGATATATAGTATATTACAAATAAAAAAAATGCATCACTGTAGCAAAGAAGGGCAAACCTTATTTCCCTTTGCATAAGAAACAAAGTAAGACTTTTCCTTAAAAGGAAGCAAGACTCACAAAATCAATGAAGATTCAATAAGATCACAAAGATTATGCCACCGATTAGCACCATATAACGCCCGTAGAATCCATAACTCAATTATTCTCGATGAGAAAATTTATGAAATACGTAGTTCAATTTACTACCCGATGATCGGCTCAACTGTTTGGATCTCGACGCCATACAAAGAAAATTCGCCACGCCTTTAAAAAAAGTAATATTACACTTACTCGATTTTGTCGTTTTCAAGACGAGAACACAAAGAAGAAAACCAATAACAATAATGTCTTTTATGGCAACAATTAGTTCAAAGACGCAATCTTTAAGAACCAACAATGTCAACAAGTTCCACTAAGGATAAATTCGCTAACAAATTTTCCTAATAAATCCATAATCATGACCCATAACAAAAACCGAAAGTAAAAATCATCACTTAAAATACAATACTCAACAAATGAAATAACACATCCGCAATACTCATATAAACAACAATTGAAATATGTTTGTGGATCAAGTTAAACATTAGCAAAGAAAAGCAATACCGAGTTACTAAAATGCAACTTTGGAATGTAGGAACGTAAACCAAGTAATAAAATAATTAAACTTATCTCGACAACCGTGGCGTGAAATAATCACCGCCCTAAAGTTGAATTTTCCCCAACAACACACTCACTCACAACAATAAACCTCCAGGGTTGCACCGGCTTCTTACCTTCCTGGTAACAGGTGCGTATTGCGAACGTCTCCCGAATATCGCGCTTAGAAAAGAGGAGAATGAAATAGAAGAGAAGATGCATTTGTGTGTTTTTCTGATGGTCCTTCAAGGAATACTATAACACCGGTATTTAGGAGGAAAAAATGGAGAATCAAACGAGATCGTATCAAGGCTAAAAACATGGAGGAAACGGGATTACAACTGGGGGAAGCTAATGAAGAAATCGTAAGTCAATACTTAGGGAAAACTACCATTAAATGCCGACAAATAATCGTCGACCCAAAAAGATAGGTAAGTTAAGTTTATTCCCAAGGCCCAAGGCCCTGGATCGAGGGGGGCGGGTAACCACACATCACCACATACCCACTAAAGTCTCATCGCTACTCAACTCAAGGGTAGAGGAAGAGAAACTACGATAAACCTTACTTTTCCCTTTTATTCCTTTGGAATGTGGGACAAAAGATGAGAAGGACTTTTCATAGCCCTTTGAAGCAAACATGGAGCTTTTCACTATAAACTCCAACAAACTTTCCGAGATGAGAAGCTCATGCCTTTTGCAGGGTACATACAGCATCTCTCGCGCAACACCACAAGACAGCCTAATTGGATAAGTTTTCTCGACTCCTCCTGTCACGGAGATGATTCCGAGCAACTTCGTCACGAGTCAGTTTCCTTGAAGCTTTTCCTACGCTGATTTTTGGCCGTTTACTTTGCTTCGCTATTCTTCAAGTTCATGCTTTTCTTGGAGGTTCAACTTTTTTCTTCTTTTTATTCAAGTAAAGGGAGATTTTTGGAGGTTTGAATGAAGATGGGAGAAGTCATGGAAGGGACTGGGAGGAGTATTTATGGCAAGTATTGGAAACGGGAGAAAATCGAGCGGGAATTGCAAAATTTTCGAGGTGAATCGAGACTTTAGGGCTAGATACTGGATCTTGGACTGTTATCTACGCTCACTGGTGGCTTTATGTTGGAGGGCACGACCCTCAACTGTTTGTGTCGATTGACTAATAGGAATTGAGCTTATTTTTTCGAAAACATAAGAGAGAAAGCTTCCCGAAAAAATTAGGAATCCGGATTATATATTAAGATATTTTATGCTCAAAGAAAATATAACTAATATTTTAACATATTTATGCCTCCCAAGCATTTTACTTAAAATTGATAATGTCAAATTTTTTGAAGATTGAATATTATCTTAAATTCATAATTTCTTTGAGCACTTGAAAATTCTTTATACTCCTTTATATGTTATGTTCTTCTAAAAACACTTATTGCATGTATACTAAAGTAACTAATATAGTCCATTTCCATAATTGTATAAATGTCACTTTTTCTTCTTTTAAATTTTGATAAATACTACGCCAAACACTTTTATTTTAAAATAACTACTTTAAATGCTAATTAAGCAAAAGATAATAACATACAACTAGCAGTGACTCCAAAAGTAAAGCCTAATCAACAAATTTTCTCTCACTACTTGAGAGTTTCTCTCACTAAAAGGAGTTTCTCCCCAAATCATTTCCATATTTACTTATCCTATGCAAACTGACACAGATTCAATTGCAAGCGTCAGTTTTTTTCTTCTTCAATCAGAAGAACTTCTCAACTACACCTATCCTATTTCGGCTACGTTGTACTGGTAATAGTGAAAATTTCCAGTCAGTGCAACGTTTCTTTGGTTTTTCTAGGTTTGCATCTGGATTTCATAAAGGTGAACTAATGAATGTTAACCATTTTTCATATCTCTCCAATTTCTCTC